>BQKN01065418.1:412187-423965 GCA_022839385.1 Asparagus kiusianus
ATGTCGGAATGAGGTGATCCAAGATGCGTTGGAAAGCTATCGAAGAGATCTACAACTTCCTATTGGCGCTTCATTCTGTTTGTGTGCACAACACTTTCCACTACCGTGCAAATGCGCGTCAGTGTTCCTTGTCGTGGGTGTTCATATTGTTCTTCTATGTTGTTTCACATGTTCCTTTGCTTCTTTTGGCTTTGGATGATTTCCTCTAACTTAGATAGGGATATTCATATCTATAGGCATTTTTATACGCCTACACTTCAGGGTATCAAAATCTAATACTTGGACTATATTATGAGGAGATACATGTCTGAATTTTTTTTATATTATCTGCCCATACAGGTAAGTTTTCTAACTTTATATATGTGTTTTTATAGATTTATATGGATAGGGAAAAAAGGATCATTGATGGTTTCCATGACACCATCCATGAATCATCATTGATTGGAAGACATAAAAAGGGGGCAGTCTTTTACTTTTACCCTTTTTTATCTCTCCTCTCTAAAAAAATTCTTTGAATTTTATAATTTTGTGGTGGATTTCTTGCTTCGTGTCACTGTAATCATCATCATTATCATCTATTTCATCTTTTTGTATCAAATCAAATCAAACAGGTAATTTTCTAAACCCTAAATCTTCAATTTTGATATTTCTTGTGGTTTTTACATGTTTTTATGGTAAATCTTGTGTGAATAAGTGATGAATAAAGATTAGAGTAGTTTTAATCCTCCATAGTTGAATTGTATATGAGTTTTTGAATGATTTAGGGCAACATTCGTCGATTTCTGTTCTTCAAGCATCAATGGTCGAAGAACACATTGATGCTCTGCCAACCATCAATGGTTGTCAGTACGATGGTGTATAGGCTTAAACTGTTGTTTTTGTTCATTTTTCACAATTTACTCAGATTTTTGTTTCTAAACTATCTTATGTACATTCCCTATACTAACACATGTTTATTTGACTTGTAGAGAATGTCTTCTAGCAAGAGAGCTTGATTGATGAGGGATAACTAATGCAAAGTTGCAAATGCACAAATATCAAGTTATAGTATAGAAAGATGTCGATCTCTCGAGGAAGATGTGTAGTTAAAATCTAAATTAGTTCCTAGAGTTGTGTATGAACAAAATAGCAGTGAAAGAGAAGAGATATAAGAAGCGCGTGTGATTTTTTTTGCAAGTAAAAAGAAAATTAGAAAAAGAGGGGAGAAAGAGAGTGAGCAAATAAAAGGAAATAAAGAATAACAAGGAGGAGAAATAAAAAAAACTAGAAAAAAAAAATCAAGAAGATAAGAAAATAACTACATAGAGGAAAAAATCAAAATAAGTAAAAGATAAAGGAAATCAAGAGAGAAATGAGAAATCTAAAATTGAATCCACTAGTTTAAATTCATTTAGGATTTATGAATTACTCTCTTTTTATTATTTTTTACTTTATATTTATTAAGTATATATTATCAAACCACTAAAACAAAGCGTAACCTATTAAATTGTCATCCAAGTAAAATTCCATTCATGAAAAAAAAACAATGAGATAATAATTTTAGAATTTATAAGTATAACCTATCAAATAAATTAAGATAAGCATAGATTATTAAATTCTTCTTCTACCAATTAGCTATCTAGTTGATTATCCTAAACATGATCATTTTAAACACAAGATATAATCCACAAATCATAAAAAATCAAACTAGTTTCATACAATTCTAGAATTCCTACAAGATTTAGTTACTCAATTTTCAAAATAAAAATAAGGAAATAAACTCTAAACTGATAAGCATGAAAGAAAGAGATCTAAATTACAAGATAAATAAAAACTAGCTTTAAAAATAAGAACAAGAACAAGAAAATAAAGATCTAAACTATAAGCATAAATGAAAATCTAACAAAAAATAAAAGAGCATAAAAGTAAATCTAAACTATAAAAATAAAAATTGTAAGAAAATAAAAGAGCATAAAAGTAAATCTATACCACAAAAACGCAAGCAAATGATAAAAATAAGAAAGCATGAAATTAAATCTAATTTAATCTAATAAAATAAAATCCTAAAATATGAATTTCTAAAGAAAGAAAATAAAAGAGAAAAAGCAAAACTCACATTGCATGGGGGTGTCCCCTTAAAAGTAAATTTTCATCTTTATCTCCATCAACAAAGATGAAGAAAATAAAATTTAAAAAGGGAGAATTCTTTTATTAAATACAAATATTATTTATAATTTTAGAAGATATTCTCAATTAAGAGTAACCCTTCTCTCCAAATGGAGTTTTTACAAAAATTTTCATACTCTAAACCCTCACTCTCTACCCCTATTTATAGAGTATTACAATCAGTATTAGCCCTTAGATTAAACTTAATCTCTAAGTTACATAATTTTAGCATTTGATTCGTAACTGTTTATTGGGTATCAATACTAGTATCGATACATGTATCAATAATGGTATCCATATCCCTATCGATACGACTATCGATACTAGTATCTCTTTCCAACAAGAACCTTTTGCTATCACTTATTAGTAAATATTTTATACAAAAGAAGATGGATAATGAAGGTATAAATGTGCGATAAAATATCATGTCACATCTCAATTTTCTTCTCCTTATAATACAATTAGAGGTATTTTTTATTTTAATTTCCTAAATGTTGCTTATTTTAACATTAGTTTCTCAAATAATTGAAATTGATGTTTGGTCTCCCAATTCTTAAATATGAATTAGTTCCTCAAAGTACTAAAGTTGCTATTAGGTCAACACCATGGTCTCAGGCCTCTTGAAAGTTGATATCATGGTCTTCGGCTTCTGCTCCTTGCATGACTGTCGAGATTGCATCTATCTCCGTTTTCAAGAACATGGAGTGTCACCGGCTTCCACTCCATGATTGCCTTGGTGCTCAAGAGCATGGAAGAGCTTGATCCCATAGGGTAATTACAATTTTAATTGGATTAACTGCAAATAGACCCCCTACAGTAGCACCCAATTGCGGATAGACCTCCTATAGTTATATTTCATATGAATAGAGCCACTACAGTATTGGCCCAAGAAAGAATACATCCATGATTGCCGAAATTGCATCCATCTCGGTGTTCAAGAGCATGGAAGAGCTTGGTCACATAGCGCAATTACATTTTTAATTGGATTAATTGTGAACGGACTCCTTACAATATCACTCAATTGCAAATAGACCAACTATAGTTTTATTTCTTGTGAATAGACCCGCTGTAGTATTGGCCCAAGTGAGAATACATCCATCTACTAAACTTTCTCGATTCTTTTAAAAGTAAAAAAACGGTAATTATGGATCAATCCTCACTAATAGAACTATGTGTGGTTTATCCCCCTCCTCAGATCTATTTGCAACAAATAGAACTAAATGAGATCTATTCGCAGTAAGATGATGCTAATGGGGTCCTTTTTAATTTTATGCCTACAAATTAAGATTTTTATGCTTGCTTGAGGTTAGTTTGATGAGCTTCAATAAATATGTTGATTTTATGGAATTGTGTTTATAATTTGCATTCCACTTGTGTATTACCCACTGACTGTTTCATAAAATTTACTAATCATATTTTTTATTTAGATCCAACCAAAACTCGGTTAGACCGAAAAATGTGAAACATAAAAATCGAACCATGTTCTTCAACATTAGAATATGAAACTATAATCCTCGAGCCTTATCATAATTTTCAAGCCTTAATGTAATCATTAGAGGGATTAATTTAAAATGGTATCAGAGCCGCCCATGCTCGAATTTTGCTGACTACGAATTTAATGCGGATTTTAAAAGAATTATTAATACCGTGCAAGTCTAGGCTTTCAGCTTATAAAAAGGACACTCAACCTATAAAGACATGATCGAATGTGAAACTGTAATACCCAGACCCTTTCATAAATTCAGAGTTTTGATATAATGATTCACAAGAGTAAGTAACTCACATAGTTTTGCTATAATTGTTCGCAAGAATGAATGAGCAACTTATAAGAGCGAGCATAAGCTGCAGAACTGGAGACCTTCAAGGCTGCAGCTCTCGACAAGTATTCTTTTGAGGACCAGTACAGAAAGGCCACGTAGCTATTAAACCGTAATCTCGTCACACCCGCGAGTTATTCGATCTCGCCTCTTAATTCTCGAGGACAACCTAAAAGGAGCCTTCGAGCGTCTCTAATGGCGGCATCGATCGCCTGAAGCCGGGATTATCAGAACGCTCACCTCCTCAAACCCTTCCCAATTCTGGGAACTTTCTAGAAGCTGAGGTACACCACACAACATGGCGGGAGATCCCCATAGAAGGTTAGAGAGCATCATGAGCAAGCTCTCACAATCCGCTTCGCCGAGAGCGAAGAAGCCCTCGACGCCCAGGTATAAAAACCCCTAGCCCCTAAGAATTTCGCTCTTCACTTATTCTCTCTTTCTCTTGGTGGGATTTTGAGCTGAAATTTTGCTCCTTGATGTGTTTAAGCGACGGAATTGGGAGAAAGGAGGAGGAAACGGGGCTTAGGATTCCGAGGAGTACGATGGGATCGGCTCCACAATGCAGGCCGTGGGATCGAGGGGATCTGATTAGGAGACTGGCGACTTTCAAGGCCATGACTTGGTTTGGGAAGCCCAAGGTTAGGGTTTGATTCACTTCCTCTCGGCATCAGCTTCTGGATTAATGAGATTTTTAGGGTTTTTCTGTGGATTCTGCAATTTCTTTCATAGTTGTTTGATAAGTGAAGTTTTGGTGTCAGATGGACTGCATTTAAGCACCATAGTTATGTAGAACTTCGTTTCCTGGATTGCTAGTTTAAATTTTCTGTTGTATAGTTAAATTATTTACACATTTTCTAGTTGAATTTTGAGTTTCAAAAGCGGTGGCAGTGATAACAAAATGTAGCTTATGGCCTATTTGGGAGATCACCAAAGGTAAGGGAAGGAAGGTTAAACTTTTCCTTCCCTTCCCATCCCCTCCTTTACCCACACCCACGCCCACCCAAATATGGGGGATAAGATTTTAGTGCAAAATTTCCCTAACTTCCCCTCCTCTACCCTCCTAGTAGAACTCCCAAACAAGGTTAAATCCAAATTTCCCTTCCCCTTCCCTCTACCCTCCATCCAAACACACCATTGAGTTTCATTTAAAGAGAAGCAGTGTCACATATTAGCTAGAAATTAATTTGCAGCAATGGATTCGGATCCTCTCCACTATCAAAAAAGTAGTGGAGGGACCACTACATTATAACAATCATCGATTTTTAAGTGCATGGTTTTGATTTTTCTTTGAGTGCAAATTTGGAATGCGTACAATTGGGCTATGGTGAGTATTGGATTTAGAATGAATCGTAATCACCCACTAGATAATTAATAGCTGTGATCAAAATTAGTGTTCTCTCCAATACTTTTTTTTCTAGTGGAGAGGATCCAAATTTTGCAGTCATGGGGTCAGATTGGAAGGCCAAGTGAGCAAAGTTGAGGTGTATTGCTTCATTGTGGGAGGATGAGCCTGGTTCTACCTTTTGATGTGGAAGAAAGAATTTTCAAATTAATGAAAAGAATGCTAAGGTTCACAGATTACTATTGCATGCTTGTTTACAATACCTAGGATTCACGATGCATGAAGGCTACTAGCGATTTGTGTGGACGAGGATCGCAATAATTATCTTTGAATGAGAGTCTTCTTTCCCATCATGAGAGTTAATTTCCCCTACTGAACTCCTTTGATTAGTCTTGCCCTTCCTTTGTAGCCTTCCTCCATGAAGCTGCAACCCTTGTCATTTAGGAACAACGAAAGAAAAATGTAGAAGAGAGAGAGAGAGAGAGAGAGTGCAAGATACTATTAGGAAATCACTAACATAAAGGAGCATAATCATTAAGAACTGAATTCATCCATTATTTTGTTTTGGTTCTTCATAAGAAACCATAATTTGGGAACAATGTTTGATCTGTTTAAATATATAGTCACAACAAGTTTGTACTTGTACACCTACAATATTTTTTTTTATCTTGTCATAGTTTATCTGTTTGAGATGATGATTATGAAGTCCTATCTAGGAGTTTTATGTACTGTTTAAGAATGAAAGATTGTCCACACTTACATATCTACTATTCATAATTCTAGGGCCTAACACCTCTGGTCGAGATTCGTAGTACCTTTTCTTGAACCATCCAAACATAAGAAAACTATATGCAGTATATGAGTTCAAAGTATTGTGGCGATTTATTTATGTTTTTGACGGAGATTTTTCTCACTTAACTGAAATTAGAAGAAACTAGAGTCACTGCTTGTACATTTAGTAGTGATGCACCTTATAAGTTATCCACATTGATATGGTTTTATTTCCTTTTTCAGAAAAATCTTTGTGCTATGCCTCCTCTTATGTCTATGGGATCATATTTTATTTTGTTGTATTCTTCTCAGGCTATCAGCCCAGTCAATTGTGCGAGAAGGGGTTGGATTAATGTAGAGATGGATGTCATTTGTTGCGAAGCATGTGAAGCTCGCCTCTTATTTTCGACCCCATCCTCTTGGAGATTGCAGCAAGGTGTGATAACTGTTTTGTAACGTTTCTTGTTTATTCTTACAGTTATGGTCTATTGTCAAATTGCAGTAGTAAATGCATCATGGGTACAGTTTTGCATTCTTATTTTAGTTAACCAAAACAAATCTAATTTGAGGGAATCTTCCCCACTTCCTTCCATGAGCCACATGGCATGTAGGTTACTCAACTTAAAGATCAGTTATTGATTAAAATTTCGGAGTTCCATTGTGATGTCCAAGAGGAGAATTGTAATTAAGGGGTAATCGCGGGATTGGGGAGAATTGCTTGGTGGTGATGGTGGTTGGGCTTGGGTTAGGACATAATTTCCCCAAAAAGATTGATTGCACCAGACAATTTTTATGGCTTTAGCAATGGTGTTTGTGGCTATTTGATGCTGTTATCCTGCACACACTATAAATTTCTGTAGATTTCTCTAGTTCTCATAACTGAATGATTCATTAATTTATTTGCATGTAGTTGAAAAGGCTGCTGCAGTTTTCAGCTTAAAGTTGGATAATGGACATAAATTGTTATGCCCATGGATTGATAATGCTTGTGATGAAAAATTGGCATTATTTCCGCCGGCACCTCCTCCAGCTTTGGTTGATAGCTACAAAGAACGGTCAGCAGCACTTCTAAAGCTTACGGCTCTTCCTGTTATTTCATCCTCAGCCATCAATTACATGAAAAGCGCCCAGCTAGAAAGCTTCTTATCACTGTCCTTGCTTCCATCTGTTACCTTTAACAATGGCATTAGGCTCACAGATAATCCTGGAGGCAAGGATTTTGTGGGTGCATCAAAAAATTCTACTGCTAGTGTATATTACCAGGTTTGGCACATCAGTGTTAATTGAAAGTTACTTGTTTGTTATAAAATATGCATTCTTACCTATATGCATAGAGTTTGCAGTATATATTTCATGATTATTTAAGGCAATAATATTTTCTTTATTGAGATAGATATTCTCTTGGTGATTGCAACAGTATCCATGACAAAGTGGCAGCCTGGTGATAGAACAAATCATTGACCATTAAGGAGGGAATATCTTATGTTTTCTATTTGAAACTGGCACGATCATGATTCATTTGTATGTGGCTAGTGCTAACGACGAGTAATTCTCTTCAAATTCTAGTTTAATAGTAGAGTGAAGGAGGAAAAGACAACTTATTAGATGGTTTCACTTGCCTAATTCTTCCTTTTCTATGCTGCTTCACCTCATCATTGCTGAACTGCCGTTTTCTACCTTTATGGGTATTATTATTAATTTTTACGATGCACATATTAACAGAGGTGGAGCTAAATAAATCACAGCGGGGTCAAGTGACCCCACTTTGCTACACCTCCACAATGTCCATATAATAATAATACACACTCACTTCATAGATCCACCACCAGTTATAAAAAAAAACTCACTACTTAAACCTTATAATGAACCCATAAAATCTTAATCATCCCACTAATTATGTGGTCATTAGTTGAAAAAGCTGTATTTGATAATGTTATAATTATGTGAAAATGTACATTTTTCAAAATTAGAAAACTGGGTAAGGGCAATTGTATATTTTATAATTATTGTTATATAGAGACACAACTTTCCGGAAATCCTGGATCCACCACTGCGTATTAAACCTACTTTTTAATGCCTTTAAATTTTTATCTTGCATGAAATTTTTATCTTTCTATAAGAGCTAAGATACTATCATAAAACATTCTGACTTGATCATTAACTTGAATACATGCATGGTGTTAGGTATGGGACCTCTTGGAATACATGCGTGGTGTTGGGTATGGGACCTCTAGGCTCTAGGAATAGGTTTCTAGGGACAGTAATGATAACAGGTGAGGATTAACAACAACATGGCATGTCTTAAAATTTTTTTCTCAAGTGCAAATTGTCATGCAACTCAAGTTCCACTGAAGATTAAGTAAATTCTACATATTAGGTGATGTAGTTTTTGCAGTGTCATGTTCAAATTTTGCCCCAGTAAGAAGTCGTATTTAAAGATAAAATTCTGTATTCACAATTTTATTAAACTATCAGCTTCACCAATCCTTTTCAAAGGTTGCTAGTCTATATTTTGGACTTGAATGTGCATGAACATGAAACCGCGGCTATCTCTATTTTACATTGCAGTGTAACCTACTTGCTGATGAGCAGAACATGTCAAATAGGCATGCCATTTAAGATGCCCACTTAGTGAATGGTTGTAGGAAATGGTTGCATTTAAGTTTTTTACTTTCAGAATTGTTCTTGACCAATGGAATCAGCCAGCAATTAACTTTTTTCGGTAAGTAGAACACATTATACAGACTATAATAATCCATTGGCAATAATCAGGATTGGAACTTATTTAGCTTCCACTATATGCAAACAAAACCCTACCAATTGCTAATTTTATCACTTAATGTAAATTATGTAATCAATGTGCATTATGTGCTTAGCTCCTTGTATGTTGTAGGTTTTGTCCTCATATTGCCTGGCAACACAGTGATGAAAAATATGAATACTTGATTATTTTGTCAAATTAGTATTTCATCTTTCTAAGAGCAGAGACCTCTGATTTGGTTATAGTCCTTTATATATTTCTTGTAATTGCACATATTGATAACAAGTACAATCATAAATGTCAAATAACTTTGCTGCTTATGCAACTGCATTCCATATTGGTGGATCACTTTGTATGTTCAATTAACCAATATCAATTATTTGATTGTACTTAAAAGATGTGGCTTTCACGTAAAGTATATTGCTTGCATTTAAAAGATAATTAGAAAAAGATAATTCCTTATTGAGATTTATATCTTACTTGAGTTAAAATGATGTGCAATCATAACTATTGATTCCTTACTCTAGAACAACATACGGTCATTTACCTTCAGGTTAAGTTTATGCATTGTACTGTCCTTTCCAAAGCTCTGAAGATTTTATAAAATGCTAATTGTTCTTCATTCTTTTGAAATTATTATTATTATTTGTACATTGTGTGCTCGATCTATCACCAGTTCACTAAAGCTACAGCAAAGTTACTTTATGTTATTGGCCTTTTCTAATTCCTAACTTTATAATTCTACATGTAGGCACAGAAGATAATTAGTTTATGCGGATGGGAAGCTTGTTTACTTCCTTATGCTGTTGATAGTGAAGACTGTCCATCTGAATCTTTAGGAGAGATACTTGGTGAAAAGAGAACTAGTACCATAGTTTACACAGGTGAATCTGGTGAGGTTGGAGGGAACAGTAGCCACCCTTCTCTTGGTGAAGATCAATATGATCCAGGATCAGTTGTTTTAGACTGCAAGTTTTGTGGAGCCCGTGTAGGATTGTGGGCCTTTGAAACTGTACAACGCCCTCTGGAATATTTCACTTTAATTGCAGATGGTGACCAAAATGAGTCGGCCACAAGATGCACAAATCTGCTTAAAAGTCTTGATGCTTCAAAGGCTGAGAGCTGGAGGAAGGATCATCAAGATATTGGTTCAACTTCTAAAGAGAGACCATTGGGCTTAAACTTGACGATTGCAGGTGGCCCTCCACCAACTAAACAAAATTTTAGACCTATTGTTTCTTTTCCCATTGTCAGCCGGCATTTGAGGGTTGAGATTGCTTCTGTATCTCGTATCAAAGATTATTCGTCGTCTCCACTTTCTTGTGAGAATCATGAGAACACTCAGTTCCATTTGCAGAATGATGTTTCATCTCAACAGCAGAAGGATCTTAATGGTGATGTGGATGCTAGATTGTTGAAGCGTAAAAGAAACGGAAAAGAAGTTGATGGTTCTGAAAATGATCATGTTAGTGATCCATCTCATTCAAAGGAGGAACTTCAGGTCTTGGGAAATGGATTTGGAACTGGAGAAAAGCATAGTGGCGTTGCTTTTGAAAGTAAGAGAGATAATACTCAGGAAGTTCACTCATTGCATGGAGGTACAGATGGCAATGTAAATTCTGAAGAAGTCACACATTATACAGATGAAGAGACACACAGAAGTAATATAAACTCTGAAGGCACTGGGAGAAATATTGTGCAATTGGAAACAGAGGTTACCAATAGTGTTGAAGACAATAGAAGTATTTGTACAGCTTCCAATGCAAATCTTGTCCTCAGAAATTATGATGCATCTGAAAACAACTCACTTGTAGACTTAGGAGATACCCACAATTCAGATGATGGTACCATACTAACTAGGGCTAGGACTTCTGAAAATGACCATGGTGATCCCTTGGATATTGCATCTTGTTCCGCTATCAATGCAACTTTGCCAACTAGCAAAAGTCTGGATACAGAAATAGGTAATGGAAGTTCCAGCTTTAAGAACCATCAGATGATGAAGGCCCGTGAAGGAAACATCAGTGGATGGGAGGGTATGCTAGCACCTGCTAAGATGGATGCAAAAGATGATCCAGGTTTGGGTAAGTTCTATTTTCTTTCTTTCCTTTTTTTTAAAACAAGGTTTTATCTTTCTTGCATCCATTATATTTTACGAGCTGGCTGTACAAGCTGGCTGTACAACACTTTGGTACGTTTTGTGTTCCAATGTAGCATTTAGGTACTTTACTTGATGTCTATAATTTAGCTTGAAGATTTGGATAGGGGATAGGAATCTACTACACTCACAGAGAAAACAAGGAAATGGAATAAATTAAAATTGCCAAGCTAGATAATAAAATAAATAGCAATTTTCATTCATCAACTCCTACTCTAAAGTTCCAGAACTCTTATTTAGAACTAAAATTTCAACGACCAAGTAACCAATAATCCCAAATCGAATCTCAATCATCTAACTACGTCATAAGATAATAAACAGACAAATCTAAAATTATTCTACGAGACTATGACCATCATGTTGAAACAAATCTCAACTAAAAGTAAATTATCCTTACAATCCTGATTTAGAAACAGCTACTTTAACAAACATGAATAACTGAGATTAGTTCAATTTCCAGGCTGAGTTATTTAATATTAAAAAAAACCTAAGTTCAATAAAGTAAGCTGATCTTTTAATGATGGTTAGCTGGCTTCAATATGTCCTCCATAACCAGCATAGCAGTGCGATTTATCTCATCTACCATCAAAATTCTCCTGCTCAGGATGATGTCTTCATCGTTAAGGATGGAGCTTAAATTCTTTCTGAACAAACAACAAACACAGATGCATATTATGCATGAGTTTTTTTTTGTTGGTTGGGTTTTTTTTTGTTGGGGGGGGGGGGGGGGGGGGGGTCCGGAGCAGGAGAATTGTGAGGGGAGATGAGATAAATCGCACTG
>BQKN01065418.1:434733-452861 GCA_022839385.1 Asparagus kiusianus
TAAGTGAACGTCCACTAAGTTTCTTAGTCATTGATGATCACTTGATTGAGCTACATTGTGGATGATCCACTTAAGTTGACATAAGTTTTCTATATATAGAGCAAGACTCCTATCAACTTAAGTGGATAGGGAATAGTTGTCCACAAAACTTTTTAGCCGCTTATTTATTAATATAAAAAGTCTCTTCATATCATGCAAGGATCCCTAGGCAAGATCCATGGATAAAAAGTTTGGTGGACAACTATTCCCTATCCACTTAAGTTGATTGCGGATAAACCAAATTAAATTCAATTATTCAAACACCTCCAAAATATTTGCAGGACAATCCACTTTTAGACCTTCCCCTCTTCCCAGTAGTAGAAATAGAAGAAGAAGAAGAATCAACATTTCAATTTCAAATCACCACATTATAGTTACATGTGTTTGTCTAATACTTCCACTCAATTAATGGTACATTATTACCCTCAAAGTACAAAAGATAATCTAGATCGCCAATATCTAACTTCAATCGCAACTTCTTCAATTCACCACATTTGCATATGATTTGACCAGCAAGTCTTGCTCCTAACATCTCAGACTCCCTTAGCAAGGCTTCAATATTCATTGTCTCCCTTCCCTCTAGGATCACCTTGATGAAAAAATATGCATGTATGCCACAATCATATCTATAAAAATATCACATAACACTTAAACTGCAGCATATATAACTGGTAACGAGAATATATCACATAGAATATAAAAATATCACATAACAACAGCATATGTCACACAGAATACCAAAATGTCACATAAAAATAGCATATATCACACAGAATACCAAATTATCACATAACAGCAACATAAGTCACACAAAATACCAAAATATCACATAACAGCAGAATATATCACTCAAAATATCACATAACAGCAGCATAAGTCACACAGAATACTAACTATCACATATAGGGCACAAACGTAAAAGGGGATTATCTCAAATTTTCATTGATCTGTAACTTGTTACACAAAACCAAGCTCATGCATATTTACAAACACATAAATCTACATGTTCTTATTATCATCATCTCAAGAAATCAACTCAAAGGGTTCATTTTTCTTCTTATTATTATCATCATCTTTCTTCTTATTATTATTACCATCCCATGTCCTTCGTAGAATGGTATCCTCCCCGGCACGTGCGGGATCACGATGAGGCCGAGATTGAGCATGCCATGTCGGATGCCGAGAGCATGCCATGCTTCTTCTACAACATTAACCACTATTTCCTCTAGCACGTAACTACGAATTACTCTTGTTTAATTACTTGAGTCACAAATCCCTTTCTGTTAGTGACCAAGCTCCTTAACCCAAGCCTTCTTAGCTCAACTATCAACAAGAAATCAATCAAGTAATGTTGAAATAGACGATACAATCGCAAACAATAAACATCAAAGAGAGGATGCATAATAAGTCTCTTAAATTTTAACTGTTCAAATAATAATCCACCACACACCCAATTTTTTTAATCAATCTAAAATCCTCTAGTTTCATTGATCTAATCTTCCAACAAGCTCAAATCCCACATTTTACAGTTTTAGTGATTTAATCTTCCAACAAGCCCAAATCCCAAAATTCTCCATCAAACCCTAGGTTTTAACAAAAATATCAGAAATTGGGAGATTGGAAATTAAAAATTGGACCTTTGGTTAGGGTTTTCGTTGTTCAGTGATCGGAGTGAGGATCAGAGCGGTTGATTCGGTTATAGGCGGCCTCGCCGACGAGGTAGATGCTCAAGGTGACGAGGGCGATGCCGAGGCTGGGCGATGGGTGCTTCTTCCACTTGGTTGACGCGGGTGCGGAGGGCGTTTGAAGAGGACGAGGAGACGGCGGCGTAGGAGTGGATGTTGCGGCGTCGGCGGTGGTGGGGGAGGGGAGGAGGTGGTGGGGGAGGGGAGATCTTGGGTCAGATTAGGAGGAAATAAATTTGGTTTTAAATGGGGAAGAAAAAGGGTAATTTGGGAATAGTTTCTTAGGCAGTGGGTTTTAGGGCTTGGTTGCACTTATTTTTCAGTTAGTGCTTTTTGGTTATGGTTTTTGGGCTTGGGGTGGGGATGCATTGCCCAACTTTCTTTGATTCCTCCAAGCAATTTTCCCTAGAAAAATTATCTGTAAGCGATCTTTGGTTTACTCGATCGATTGTTAATGGCGGCGGCCGCGGTAGCTGAGACTTCAAGATCGGGGGCCGCATCGGCCGGCGACTCGTACATCGGGAGCCTGATAAGCCTCACCTCGAAGTACGAGATCCGATACGAAGGAGTCCTCTACAACATCAACACTCAAGAATCTAACCTCGGCTTGAAAAATGGTACTCCTCTCACTCTCACTCTCCCTCTCTCTTTACTTTTTTGGATTAAAGATTTGGTCTAAAAGACTATTTTTTTTTCAATTTTTTTCTGTGGAATTAGGATTGTGTTTTCATTGATGAAAGTTTCTGAGATCATCTTGATGAATTAGGTCAGAGTTTTTGGATTATTGATTGTTGTTGTTATAAAAAGAAATCACTTCATTAGATTACTCTTAAAAAAGCGAAGCGATGAACTCCTGCTAAAGATTAAGTAAAGCAACTCAACTAATCTCAAATGAACTATCTAAAGACATGTAATAATTCTTTTTTTTCCGGTAGTTCCTTACATGCAAAGAAATTTTTTTCTTTTTTAAATTTGTATGTGTGCATTGTGCAATGGTCCTTCATTCATCCAGATGGATTAACTTCTGTTATTGAGAACCTTCTAGTTGAGCATCAGAAAAACTAGAAGCAGTAAGGAAATCACATTTTCTGTTTAAAGTAAAGCGTAATGCACCGCTGAAAGTTCAGCAAAATGACGGTTTTTAGTATACCTTTATGATTATAAATGCAGAGTGTGAATGTGCAGCTAGAGAGTAGAGAATGACACGGTTTCTACTTTCAAGCATGTTAAAAGCCTCTTGCCATATGCCTGCAAGAGCTAAACAATATGTTTATACAAAAAGTTTTATCTTTGTTGCTTCGTTGTGAATTTGCAATGGACCTTTGATTCTACAATGAAAACAGACATCAGAGTGGGTCGATTGGATTTTTCCCGGAGACCATTACTTTCTCTGTTTTTGGCTCTAACTAGGTAGGAAGTCTTTGTATACTGGAATATATGTTCATAAATTGTCATATCCAACTCCTATTATTTTCTTAATGAAGGAAAATTCTTTAGTTCTTCCATAAGAAAGATGCTAGAAGAGCAGGATTACTTTTCTGCTTATTCTAGATACTGGCCATAGGAGTGGGGTCAGTTGGATGCCACCATAGAGGATTTCATCCCTTGTGACTTGGTAGATGTTGTTTCTTAGATTTTTTTTTTAATAATAATCTCGTCCAAATATAACTGTTATCATCAATCCTTTGAAATAATTGAAGAATCGATCCTACATGGAAGTAGCTTTTCTTCATTTATGTTGACAATGGATAAAATACTCATAAAGCAGGTTCCATCTCTATTTTCTTTTGTCTTCAGGCTTTTATCTAGTTCACAAATTACTTGCAGTTAACTGTTTGTTCCGACTCATTATTTTCTCTTGGTAGTACGAGCTTTTGGAACTGAAGGTCGAAAAAAGAATGGTCCTCAAATTCCTGCCAGTGAAAAAGTTTATGAATACATACTTTTCCGTGGAACTGATATCAAGGTACAGGGAACTTAACTACACCATGAAAGACGTAATGCATTAGGATGTATATTTGATTTACGATGTTTGTCTCTGATATCAAGGTTTAGGGGAATTACCTGCATACTGCTTGTTAACTTGCATAAAATTGTTAAAAGCTGAACTTTAGCTTTTCTAAGATTAAGGCTACTCTTTTGCTTGAGATTTTGTCCCTCAGCAAGTAAATTACATTCTCATTTGGTACTGATGGCATAACGAGCATAATGCAAGAATTTAACCTGTATTTTCAATGTGTTAAAAGCTCGAACTTTGATTAGAATATCATGTGCTTCTCCTGCTTTTCATTATGATGTAATTGTCTAAATATTTGTTGGATTGACCTTGTTTGCATAGACGCCTCTGTATAATATTGATACATGCCAACACACACACAGGATTGTGATGGCAGTGTGTAATATTTTCGATTCATTCGTGGAGATCTGTCTAAGTTATATGCTGTGGGTACCTCGTGTTAAACCTCTAAATATGGGTGGAACAAGCTGGGAATATCTACATGTTAATTAGAAATTTTCTCCCTGAGGAAAGAATGTGAAGCTTCCATGTTCTTTATCAAAATAAAGTATATTCCCCTTCCTTCTTGCACCAAATGATTTCATATAATATTATTGTTTTAAGATTAGTTACATTTCCTTCCTCACCTTTTGTAAAAATTGTTGACTTCATGATTTATCATAAACCTTGAAGATAAAAGTTTAAAAATCTAGAGAAAAAACATGAAAGCTACACCATGGAGTTATTCAGTAGATTCATTTGCTTCTAATTGTTCATCATCTAGCCCTGTTGGATCTAGTGTGAAGAAGTTGTGTATTTAGTATGAAGTTTCAGTTATACTGCCTAAAACAATTGGTTCGTGTCCTGTGTAAAAGGAATACTAACAATTATACTAATATACTGTATAATGTGTTTGATTAGGAAGACTATTTGGAACCATCCACTTAGGTATATGATAATTCTCCAAATTTTGGCTCTTTAACGCATAAATGTGTAGGAATAATATATTAACTGACGGATCAATCTCTTTGCTTTCATTTTTTTCGGTATCACCGTCTTCTATGTTATTATCCGATAGAAGAAGGTTGTTGTTTAGAGTAGAAGCATCAGCTCTAAATTGTATCATGTACGTACGCTAGGTTCTCCATAAACCGCCCGTCATCACTTTCGTATCTGTTGTTGGTTATTTTTGCAATATCGTATCATTTTGACATCTTACTTATATGTTTCCTCTTAAATTGTTCTATGGGATAGTGTTGGCATATTTTTTTTGAATGAGAGATTGAATTTTTTTTCCGCTTTGATTATAGTTCAATTGCTTATTTTCAGGATTTACAGGTCAAGGCTTCACCACCTGCTCAGAATGCTCCTTTGCACGATGATCCTGCCATTATTCAGGTAACAGGATATGGAGGTTGTGCATTGGAGACTTGACTTATTGCTCAATAATATAGAAAGTTCTTTGTGCAGTCTCACTACTCTCGTCCACCACCTTCATCTGCAAGCTTCTCTTCGGCTGGAAGTGGAAGAGCTCCTGATTTTAACTCACATACTGCTGATATAACTCCCCACACAGATCAACTGGGACTTCAAAGTCCACCTTTCCAAGGAAACCTGCCTTTATATCAGCCAACAGGGAGCTTAGGGTCTTGGGGCTCCTCTCCTGCTCCACCAACTGTAAATGGCTCTGGGCTGGCAGTGGCGAGCCCTATGCCAATTTTGTGGCCAGGATACTATGCACCCACAGGCACACTTCCTCACTTGCAACAATCCCCTTTGTTGCGTCCACCAGCTGGACTGTCTTTTCCTCAATCCATGCAGCAGCCTTTGCAATATTTGCCTGATTTTCCTTCTTTCTTGTCAACTGTTAGTAGTACATTAGGTTCAACCTCCGCAACTATGATCCCATCAACATTACCTCCACTCCAACCTAGTTCACCAGCTCCTGAAGCGTCATTTGGTGCTAATATGTCATTTGTGCCACATTCTAGTTTGGAGTTAGTTGCATCAGGATCTCAGCATGTGCCTGCAACGCTTAGTACCACCTGTAGTCTTGTTTCAAATTCAAATGTTAGTTACCAGACCATGCCTCAGCCGGCATCGTCCATGTTTGGCTTCTCTACTTCAACGCAAGTTGAGAAGCCAAAAGCTAATGTGTCATTCCTGCCACATCTAACTTCTCATTCAGAGCCTAGTGCAACAGTATCTCAGAATATGCTTGCCAGTGTTAGTCATATGGTTGTACCAGCTCCCAATGTGAATTATCAGATTACGCATCAGCCAGTGAACTCAACTGTTATCAATACAAATACAAGCCAAATTGAAACATCGGTACCTCTAATTATCCCTGATCAGTTGCAGTCCGCACCTTTAGTTGCATCATCTTCTCAACAATTACAAGCAAGAATTAGAGTTGAAGAGGTTAAGCCAGAGGAATCTAAGACCAAACCATTGTTGCCTGAGCCACCTGTGCCTATGCGTAAGGAACCTATACTACCATTGCCGACACATACTCATCAAAAGGTATGCCATCCTGACATTTGTTATTTTATTTTTAGTTAACTGATTATTGGGATTACATTGGTACGTGCTTGTCTGAACTACGCAACTTTTTATCAATATACCGGTAGTCATATGATGATCTCTCTATTAAGGGTTTCTTTCTACTGTCAAAAACCTGCTTCACATCCATATTTAATTTGTAAATTATTAAATCCTGTTCTCACTGATCCTGAACATTTGAAGTTGAAAGAATTGATATCCAATATCTTAGAAATTACAGCCACAGTAAGATGTAACGTTTTAGTCCTTTGAGTTTGTCATCTTTTTTGTAGTTGTACCTTTGCTTTCCATTCATACTTCATCTGTAAATTGCAATGCCCTCCTTTCTCCGTAAAGAAATTTTTTCCAAATTTCGTATATCTGTGGCACATTAAAAAAAAATCTGAAGTGTATATTTTTTTCTTCTAGCAATCATTTAAATTGTAGTCATAAAATGATATAATATCAATTCATAGGAACTAGTTAGAGTAATAATTAATTGAAGTGAACTTATATTGTGAGCCTTGTTATGGTCCCCCCCCCCCCCACCACACACACACAGAGAAGGAGCTTTTTTGGATGAAGTAGATTTCCATTACTGAATTGAACCCTTCCACGGATAACTCTTCTTATTTTCACCCAATTCTAGTCAATAAATTTCTTCTTATTGACGTAAATGGTCTGTCTGTATTGCTATTTAAGAGTTGGGATTTTTTTTCCTTATTAATTATTAATTTGCTAGTGATGATCTCCCTAGTAATGGATTGAGATGTTGTGTAGTACCATAAGAAGAATCGTCTAGATAAAATATCACTCTGCATGAACTGAATGCAAATATTTGGATCTTCAGACGTTACTGGCCCACAGAGCACTATGTTTGCAATGCTTGTTTAAAAGGAATATATTATGCCTGAGAGATATTTAGGGCAAATCTTTGATTACCAGCTGACTAACACGTCTTCTTGGTTTTGTAGATACCTCATGTTAATTTTCCCCTACCCAACATTTTTAAACCTTCCCCATTGTCTCTTTTCAATGTAGTTTAGGGATGAACTCCCAAGTTTAAACTGCTGTAAGGTGAATCTACATTCTCCATTTTCTTGCTTTAAAGACTTGCATTCTAAACCATCTTTATCACTTAAACGGAGTACCATTTGAAAATAGTATTCATTAGAAGGAAGTATACTACGTTTTATTGGAAAATACCTGTTTTTTTAAACATTTAATGCTTGAAGGGCATTCCATATATATTTTTGAAGTAATGGATAGGAATATTCATAGCAGGCATTATTATCCTACTGAATTGCTGATTTGCTTGACTGAAGGCCTAATGTCGAAATTTGAAGTATTCAAGTAGTTTTTAGGATTTTTCTTCCCTGTTGACTATTATCGAAACTAAAATCTCTTGAAGCTTCTTGTCATGGATAATTTTAACCGTATAAATTGCCAACTTTGTCATTGATTTGATTCGATACGGGTTCATGTCGATCCCATAAATTGGTATTTATTAGCTAAATCTGTAGTATTTGTTCATGCATACTGTTTTACTTCAACAGCAATGACTGATGTATTTCTGTCTTTGCAGCCAAATAGAGCAGTCTTGCATACTCATGAGATTAGTAGGGGACGTGGAAGAGGGAGAGGAAATTGGGTATGTCATTCTTTTTCTCAGTTCATTTTGCTTCATGTAGTTTAAATGACTTGGAAATGTATATGATGCGGGAAGCATAACAAGAAGCAAAATTTCTAATCATACGACTGCCTATCATGAAAGATATTACTATTATAGGCAAATAGTATCAAGAACAACCAAATACCTGTGAACGCGTTTTTCTATGCGTCTTGTGGGGTCCACCCACGTGAAAGCAAAGCCTACCACAAATCCCTGCATGCGTGAACTTCACCTTCGTAGACCAGGCTTATAAATAGGTCTCCTTTTTATTCTTAGGGTTTTTGGTGCAATTGAGGGTGAGTGCAGGGAATTATTTGTGCGGCCGCGGGAAATGTGCAAGGAGCTTTAATTTTTGGCGGCTACGAATTTGTTCTTGGCTGTGGGCGTGTCAAGCAGAGAAGAAAAAAAGGTTTTTTGTGCAGTCTGTTTTTCGTTCTTGGGCAGCGTGCAGAGCCGATTTGAGAGAGTCCTTTTGCATCTTTTTAAGAGAGATTTTGTGAGGGATTTGACAGTTTGTTTGATGGTTTAGTTTGAGAGTAATTGTAAACCCTAGTTGTATTCTCTCCCTCTATTAGTGGATCTCCCCTTTCTTGCCCCGTGGACGTAGGCAGTTTGCCGAACCACGTAAAATTGGTTGTTTGAGTTTGTGGCCATTGTAATAGCTTTTAGGATCCCTCGACGTGTAGTCCTAGAGCTGACGAGAGGAAGAGCTAATATCCCACTTTGATGAGATATTAGGTTTCAGATTCTTGTTCCCTTTGAGAAACAAGAATTCTTATCGATCTTTCTCTCTTATTGTGCATCAGAAACTCTGCCGAAATTTCCGCTGCGCACAACAAGTGGTATCAGAGCTCGGGCTACGCTTGGGCTATTTGGAGGAGTAGATTAATTTGGAGGCTCGTCTAGGGCTTCGTTTGGTGATAAATGTGGGATCTTTTGGTAAAGACTCTATCTTTTCAGTTTAGATCTATTCTTTGATTTGTTGGTGCGTAAGATGTCGGGGAAAGAAGGTGCTTCGGGTGTCGAGGGTGATGCTTCTGGTGCGAAGACCATTCAGAGTTTGAATATCCACTCTATGAAGATAGATGTGGAGAAATTTAATGGCACAAACAACTTTAGATTATGGAGATACGAGGTTTTGGATGCGCTGAACGCGCAGAATTTGGAGGATACTTTGGAGTTAGATGGCAAGCCAGATGAGATTGAAGAGAAGGTTTGAAAGAAGATGAATCGAACGGCGTGTGGTGTGATTAGATCTTGTTTGACTCAAGATCTAAAATATGATGTGATGAATGATACTTCTGCAAAGAAGATTTGGGAGATTCTCGAAAGTAAGTATCTGACAAAGAGTGTTGAGAACCGTTTGCATTTGAAGAGGAGACTTTATCGTTTCCAGTTGAAGAAGGGAACCTCCATTAGAGATCACATGAACCACTACACAAAGCTTCTTGCGGATTTGACGAATGTGGATGTCGTGATTGAAGATGAGGACAAGGCGTTGCTGTTGTTGAGTTCCTTGCCCGACGAGGAATATGAGACCTTCGTCCTTACTCTGATTAATGGAAAGGCGTCCCTTTCGTATAGTGATGTCACTGCTGTACTGCTGAATTATCAGCTTCGGAAGAAGGATAAGGAGACTTCGACTGAGTCGGTAGCAGAGGCGTTGGTCGCAAGAGGGAAAAATCCGAACCGGAAGAATTGAAAGTCACAGTCTAGAGTAGGGCATCCTACAATTAGAAAAGATCAGTGTGCTTGGTGCAAGGAGACTGATCATTGGAAGAAAGACTGCCCAAAGCTCGACGAATGGATGAAGAATAAGCAGAAGGGAAAAGGGAAGCAATCATCATCAGAAGCAAACATCGTATCGGATGATAATATTTCTGACTCTTCTATTTATTCGCTTTTTATCAGTCCGAAAGATAGCTATTCGAAGGAATCTGAATGGATGTTAGATAGTGGTGCGACCTATCATATGTGCCCTAGAAGGGAATGGTTCTCTAGTTTTGAGAAGCTGGTGGATAGTGGTGTGGTATACATGGCTGATAACCGTGCATGCCTGATCCTTGGGATAGGAAGAATTCGCATCAAGATGTTTGATGAGACTGTTAGAGAGTTAAACGATGTGAGATATGTTCCTTCTTTGAGGAAGAACTTGATCTCGATTGGAGCTTTGGTTGGAGAGGGTCTGAAGGTTCGTGTTGAGGGCATGGTTCTCGAGATTGCGAGAGACTCTCGTATTTTGATGAAGGGCGTCAGGAGAAATAACCTGTATTACTTGACTGGAGGTATAGTGACAGGTGGAGAGCTGGGGACTTCTGTTGATTCGACTAGACTGCGGCATTTGGGGCTTGGTCATTCCAGTATTGATTCCTCGCATAGATTGAAAGAGGGTGTAAAGACCTGCAATTTGAAGTCCAGTGAACATGTTAATGTGAGCAAGAAGACCGAGGTAAAATTTGGCACCTCTATTCACCGTGCTAAGGGTCGTTCTAGAGGAGTTCACGTGGATGTTTGGGGGCCTTCCAAGGGGGCATCATTGGGAGGTAATAGGCGTTTGGTTTCCTTTGTTGGTGACTGTTCTAGGCGTGTTTGGGTTGCAACCAAATCCTCTTTGGAGAAAGTCCTAGTAGTTTCTAACAAATTGAAAAAGTGTGTAATAGACAGAAAGGTGAAGGTACTCCATTCTGATGGGAGGTACAAGATGGACCTGTTTCTGTATTGGAGCCGAGCTCACGACATTTCGAGACACTTCGTTGAAAAGGAAATCTTGGGGCAACTAGATAGGGTAGCAAATTTGGAGAACCGTACCTTGCTGGAGGAGGAACGGTGTTGGTGGTCGAGCAATGGTTTGCAGAAGAGTTTCTAGACAGAGGCTTCGACATATTTGGGTCATCCTATTAAAGAGTTATCAACTGCTGTGATTGGAGGTAAAACTCTATTGGAAGATAGGTCTGATAGTGTCACTTTGGTTGAGGCTTCGATGAGAAAGCTAATTGACTCTCAGCAGGTGAAGAGTTTTGGACAGACCTTAGAAGTATCACAGCGGGTGGAGATTGATGCTACTCCATATTAGGTGAAAATTACTCCAGATCATACTGCATCATTTGGGATTCCAGCTGAGGTGACACAGTTAAAGGATCAATTGTTTTTGGATGCAGATAATAAGTTGAGTTATGATGCGAATGCAGCTGATAGATGTAGTTTGGATATGGCCATTGGTTCACATCAGGTGGAGGTGTTTGAGGCCATTGGAGGTGCTATCAGCCGCAGAGTGGATGATATTGGAGAAGGGTTGCGAACTCTTCTAGTTGATTGAGGTCGTTCGCGACCATTTGAGTGAACTACGTAAGGCTTGATTCCTTGGGCAAGAGGATACGTAGGCAGTCTTTATGATGCAGCCGGGTTGGATTTTGATGGGGTGAGATCGATTTGGAGAGTTGATACTGATATTTGGAGGGTGTTTGCACTCTCATTTTGGTTCTCGACTTGTTATGGATTGAGTCTGTTGTCGTGAATTGTTTCACTTCGTACTAGACACAACAAGTGAGATATTTGGTTTGATTGGTATCAGCTCAGTTTTGGGAAAACTTCACCGAGGTGGAGAATTGTGAACGCGTTTTTCTACGCGTCTTGTGGGGTCCACCCACGTGAAAGCAAAGCCTACCACAAATCCCTGCACGCGTGAACTTCACCTTCGTAGACCAGGCTTATAAATAGGTCTCCTTTTTATTCTTAGGGTTTTTGGTGCAATTGAGGGTGAGTGCAGGGAATTATTTGTGCGGCCGCGGGAAGTGTGCAAGGAGCTTTAATTTTTGGCGGCTGCGAATTTGTTCTCGGCTGTGGGTGTGTCAAGCAGAGAAGAAAAAAGGGTTTTTTGTGCAGTCTGTTTTTCGTTCTTGGGCAGCGTGCAGAGCCGATTTGAGAGAGTCCTTTTGCATCTTTTTGAGAGAGATTTTGTGAGAGATTTGAGAGTTTGTTTGAGGGTTTAGTTTGAGAGTAATTGTAAACCCTAGTTGTATTCTCTCCCTCTATTAGTGGATCTCCCCCCACCTTGCCTCGTAGACGTAGGCAGTTTGCCGAACCACGTAAAATTGGTTGTTTGAGTTTGTGGCCATTGTAATAGCTTTTAGGATCCCTCGATGCGCAGTCGTAGAGCTGACGAGAGGAAGAGCTAATATCCCACTTTGATGAGATATTAGGCTTCAGATTCTTGTTCCCTTTAAGAAACAAGAATTCTTATCGATCTTTCTCTCTTATTGTGCATCAGAAACTCTGCCAAAATTTCCGCTGCGCACAACAATACCACGTTGTTGTCTTTTAGCTGCATTGTTAACATTATGCAGTGCAACTGCAGTTGGTGATACCTTGATGAAAATTATGAATTTACGATGACATGCATTTTTGCATTTTGAAATGATGCCTAGTGGAAAGTGCATTACCTGCTACTTAAGTAAATATGGCTTACGAAGTAATTCACTCTTGATTCGGGGCATGTTCGCTCCCGACCCTCCCCCACCCACCCACCCACAAAAAAAAAAGAAACCCCCTGACGGAGGGGGGGGGGGGGGGGGGAGCGATCATGGCCCGAATCAAGAGTGAATTACCCCAAAACATTTCTTTTCTGATCCCAGCTTGAACTCCAATGTTGACCTTGGTTGTGAACTTCAGGCCCTAGTTGGAGATTCTGGCTGTAATTTTTGAGTTTTTTTTATTCATCTTATTACTTTTTTTAAGTCATTCTTTTCAGTTTGGGGTTTGGTTGTTGTTATAAACTTGTGATTTGATCATTGTTTGTGATATGGATTCCTAATTTTTATATTTTGGTTTGATTTGAAAATGGGTTAGGGATTAAGAACTTATTATTGCGGAAGAAATAGAAAATAATGGAGTTGCAGTTTAAACAGGATTCAGGTTTAAACGGGTCTAAGATCTACTGATTTTAGGTTTTGATTAAACTTAGGGTTATTTATAGATACATACTCCTTAAATAATCCATATTTGCAAAGATACACCTCAAAGCTCAGTATTTACAAAATAGCCCCTCAAATCATCAACATTAGAAAAAACTACCTCTCATTTGACTCTGTTAAGTAATACACACGGTATATTTAGGCGTGTTAACGGAGCGGATACGGCTCGGATATGGCACTTACCATATCCATATCCGCTTACCCATCTCGGATACGGATACGGATACGAATATATGTCGGTAAGAAAAATTCATATTCATATCCGCCAAAATCGGATACGGTTACGGATATAGATGCGGATATATAAACGGATATACATGCGGATACGAAAAGGATATGAGAAAACTAGATAGTATTCAGAAAAATATAGTCATGTGATACAAAAAGAGTTCGTTAATATGTTCATTATGATTGAAAAGCTAAGATTAGACATCTTGATTATCAAAATTAGCCACAAATCCATATAATCTAAGAATCGAAACTATCGTAAGAGTATTACCAATATGTATTCGGATATTTTCGGATACGGATACGGATATTTCACTACAAAACCATATCCGCAACCATATCCTATTGGTAATAGATTTGAGTAACCATATTCGTATCCTAACGGATACGGTTACGGATATTTCCTCGGATACGGATACAGTTTGACACCCCTAGGTATATTCCATATATTCTGTTAAGTTAACTTTTATAATTAATTATTGATTAAAAAATCCCTCAACTTTTAATTGAAGTTCAATCAACTTCTTCATATTTTTCCCAACATCTACCCCCATCATCTTCTTCTCCATCATCTCCAAGCTTTATTCTCCACTCTCTTTTTCTAGAATTGTTTTCGATCTTCCAAGACTCCTATCTTGCACCATTTACCCTAATCCACGAGCTCTTCCTCCACATTTTCAACACGTTCCCCCTTCTTATGGCATCCAATTCAAAACCTCCTACTCCACTCCAAGCTCACCCACAAATTCACCCGCTCCTAGTCCTATGTCATCGCCAACGAAAGCCCATGATGTCTTCGGCAAATCCCAAATGTCAACCTCCTCCACAATCTCCTTCATGAAATGTCTGAAATGGGACACATCACCAAATCTGAAGATCTCCTTGACCTCATCTTGGCAGAGCTCGAGAAATCAAATGTTTTGAGATTTTTGAACTTGTGAGGAGTTCAAGAACGTGAACTTAATGAATACGGATGTGCGCGCTCTATGTGTTCGATGACAAAATCAAGATGTATACTTTGGCTGGTAGCTGAGGAAGGAGACAAGGTTGGGTTGTTGAAGTCGAGGAGTATTAGACAATCTGAAATTGGCAAAGAAGGGGAGAAACAAGGTGATAGTTGAGGCAGGGGTAGATTTGTAAACCTACACATCGACAGTTAAAATCTAGCACTGGCTCAAGGGGGTAGAAAAATTGAATGTGTGAGATTTGAGAGGTATTTTTTCAAATATTGAGATTTGGGGTATTTTCCAAATATGGATGATTTAAGGGGTGTATATGCAAATAGCCCTTCAACTTAAAAGAGAAGTTGTAATTGGAAATCCAGGTTAAGAAAGTTTGGTTAAATGAAATATTCTCCCCAATTCAAGTGGTTGCAAACTGTGGAAACTAATTTGAAATAACTTACAAGAATTTTGGGACTTAATGGCAATTTCAATGATTTGAGGCACTAATTAAAAAATATGAAAGATTTAAGGGATCACTATAAAAAAAAACTAAACATGCCATATGGTGATAACCACTCACATTCATGTAACTTTATTTTTTGATGCTTAGGTTGAGGTCCTCTTTGATCTTTTGAATTCCGGAAGGAAAAGCTTGGAGACAAACATCTTAAGTGGCATTCTGAAGTAGATAGCTTGGTCTCTGCAGGAAGTCACAGTGTGGGAGGGATATTCTTTTTATTTTTGAATCTGCGAATTTATTCCCAATTCATACAGAGACTTATAGAATTATTCCTCTTTATTAGATTCCAAATAGTTCAAGCATATTACACCCTTCTGCATTCTTCCCGTTTGGTTAAAGGAAAAACCACGAAACACCCCTTTCCTGTACTCTCTGTCCTTCAACGTGAGCCTTCATATGGGAATTTTTAGTTACTCTCAATTTAGTAATGTCAGATTTCAAATAGTTTGAATATATTTCACCCCTTCTACCATCCTTTTCTTCTCCTTTGTTTGAATAAAAACCACAAAAACTCCCTCTTCCCACTCCACCAGCAAAACTATAAATAAAAAATAAAAAATAAAAAAGAATGAAAGAAGGGGAAAAAAAAGAGAGTAAGAGAGAATATTTTCTTTTTATATTTTATTAGGATTAGGTTTTGTGGGAGATTGGAGTTCAATCAAGGAAAGCAAGGGTAATTTAAGCATGTTTGAAAAAAATCATCTTAATGGCAAAAATAAAAAATAAAAAAATAGAGCACACTAAATATGAGTCTTAATTTGATTTTGGACACAAATTGACAAATTCCAAGAGTTGGAGGATAATCTCAATGATCTATAAGGTTCAGGGAAATTTCTTTTTAAAATACTGAAACCAAATCAGAGTTGCAACATACAGAAGAACTTTAAATACTGGAACCAAACCAAATGAGAGTTGCAATGTACAGAAATTTGTGAGATTGACAAACTGAAGGCTGAGCTGTAACTGAGATTGCATCTGTAGATGGATGATGAGCTCTAGCTTCTACAAAATGGCAAGGACAGGCCTCCATGGGTGTTTAAGTGGGATCTGTAGTTGAATGTTCTGGATGCAAATTACATCAACAAGAAGAATAAGCGAACTGAAAAACTTAAAGTTTTGTAGTGATTAGTATTTTTTGCTTTTCCTTATACTTTTCTAGCTACTTCCACTATTCAATATTCAGTAAGCAAAATAACAGTCCGAGTATCTATGCCATTGCTGAGTATCAGTGAATTGACTAATTTGGTATAATTTGTCAATGGGTTGGTTTTTGCAGTATCCACGTCCTATGACCAAATTTACGGAAGACTTTGATTTCACAGCAATGAACGAGAAATTTAACAAGGATGAAGTTTGGGGCGATCTTTGTAAAAACAAAGGCCAACTAAGAGACGCAGAAGGAGACATTGAAGAAGAAGATGATATTGTAGATGAAGATGGCTATGAGCCTTCAAAATCTGATTCAAAGGTACAATGTGGCAGAACTTCCCAATTTCATTTACTACCATTAAATGAGTAACTTTTTCCTCTCGAAAGCTGCTGATATGTTATTTCCTTCAATCCCCAATGTAGCCCATCTATGTTAAGGATGACTTCTTTGACACTCTATCATGCAACGCCCTTGATCGTGGATCAAGTAATGGACGGCCCAGATTCTCCGAGCAGTTGAAGATTGATGCAGAAGTATGATCCTTCTTTATCAATCGTATTCTTGGTCTAGAAGAAAATCTCATGCCTCTACTCATAATGCCATTTTCACAAGTCTAGAGAATGTTTTGTCTTCTAATTTTCCTCCTACTTTTTTCTGCTGGACTCCCTTTTGTCCACCTTCCTTGTTACGCATATTCTATGTCCATTTTCTATACTTAGTAAAGGGTTAATCGCAAATAGACCCATTGCACTATCGCCTGGTTGCGGATAGATGTTCTATTGTTCTGTTGTTACAGATAGACCCACAAAATTATATTCCGACCCTTTTATCCTCAATGAGAGAGAAAATTGTTTCGACAAATAGGCATCTCTGGGTAAAAGACTAAAAAAAAAATTACTTAGGGGTCTATCTGCACTCAAGTGATAGTACAGGGAGTCTATCCACAGTTATAGAACTAAAGGTGGTCTATCTGCAATTGGACTATAGTACAAGCAGTCTATCTCCAATTAACTCATTATAAATTTTCTGGACATCATGCTCCGATTTACTAACATAACTCATAATGCCATTATATGGGATGGATGCAGACATTTGGCAGTTTCTCAAGGTATCGTCATGTTCGGGGTGGTGGAGGGGGTTTCCGCGGTGGCCGGACTCATGGCTACTATTACGGCAGAGGTCACGGATACAGTGGGAGAGGGAGGGGCTAGTCCGGTCCATATCAACCTTTTTAGTGATTTTGACTTGTTTTTTAGTCCTTTCTTAGTTTGTTCCCATATCCCTTGAGAATAAATCCTATATTGGTGTGTATGGGTTGCGTTCCCTTTCATAGCTTGAGCATGTGAGTATACAAAGGTTCAGTTTGATCTTGTTTGGTATATATATATTAATTGTTACGTGGACTATATATCGCAGGTTTAGGAACAATACTATTTCTTTTGGAAGACGAATGCATGTGTTTTTTTTTTTTGGAAGTTTACCGTGGCATCTTAGAGTCCACCTTCATCAGTTGGAAGTTGATCCAGAACACCAATTCCATTACAAAAGTGAAAGACGGAAGTTTATTTTTCTGATAATATCAGCAACCGGTCCTCATATATTGAAACATCACATCTTTTTTTATTGAGGTAGTGCAGGCAATATTTCAGATGGTGACGAGATCTTCCCCCATCGCGTTAGTAAACAGATCATTTTGTTTCATCATAGTCGATAAAGACTGTACCCGGTGCCTTGGCTCAGCCCTTTTCCTCGTCACTTGCTCGGTGAAGCATCTCCTTTATGCGGTATTAATATGAGTATTGATGTCTCTGGATTCCTATCCTTCACCATCGACCTCGTCGTTACTCAGCTTTGCCCATAGATATCCTAGGTTCCTACCCCTCGCCGTTGGATCTGCTTTTATCCATCAATATTGATCACTCATCGTCTACATCGTCGGACCCAGCTCTTGTGAACGCACCACGTGAAGGCCACGTGAAAGCGCATGAAGAGAACATCAAAGCCGTGTGAAATCGGGTCGGGTCAATTACGGTGTGTTTGGCCTGGATTTTTTTTTTTAGAATGCAGCTATATAAAGCTTAGGTTAATAACCTAGGTGAGTGTGCAAGGTAGGGTTTTGGCAGAAGTCGTTGGCGGCTACGAAAAAGAAAAAGAAGAGTTTTGATTCTTTTGGCGGCTGCTGCAGACAGAGAACAAAACAGTGCTTTTGGTGGCTATTCACGGAGAAGAAACAAAGTCCTTTTGTAGTTGTTTTTTTGATTTGTGCACTCCCTTTGAGAGAGTATTTGTGTGAGGGATCTGAGAGTTTGTGAGAGGGTTTAGATTGTGAGATTGTAAACCCCAATTGTATCTCTCCCTCTAATAGTAGATCTCCCCCTCCTTG
>BQKN01065418.1:459161-471359 GCA_022839385.1 Asparagus kiusianus
GAATAAACCAAAACGTTTAGATAGGTTGTAAAAACGTTTTAAACTCCTGTTAGATAAACTTTCAGATCCAGATCTCAGAAAATAACATGAGAGATTGATTCTTAAAGTTCCCATTAATAAGAACTTGTTTTTGTACGAAAATACTTCTTGGGCTCATCAGAAATCTCATGAAAAATCACAATAAAACAGTAAAAACCAGGGGGGTGAGGGATTGGGCGAGATGATACTCGCCTTGGGTGCTGAGGGAAGCCCTAGATCCGAAATAGGTTGATCCCCTTGCTGGAAAACCCAGATCCCGCTGAAAAATATCCCCAAGAGCTGCTCCAGATCTCCCAAGTCCAAGCTGGGGTTTTGAGGAAGAAGAGGGAGGCTAGGGTTTTGGGTCTGGGATTCACAGGGTCTCACTTGGGTTGAGTTGGTATAAATACCAACTCCCCAACCCGACCCGAAACCCAAAAACCCAAAAAAAATGAAACCCGAAACCCGAAATCCAAACCTGGCAATTCCTCTCTGATTGCTGATCGGTCGACCGCGTCGGTCGATCGCGCCGGTCGACCGATCAGCACAAAAATGCCTTCTGCTGGCATTTTCTACATGATGGCCATTTCTCAATCGATTTCTCTCATTTGTATATACCCGTTGGGTTCCCAAACACTGATAAATATATATATCTTATATTTATATGGTTATTTGCCACAAGGGAAAACATTTACTATAGATAACTCACACATGTGTATACATATATACTATAGAAATTTTTGGGGTTTTACATTCTTCCCCCCTTAAAAGAATTTCGTCCTCGAAATTCGGAAATTATACGAACTTTGCAATATGAACTCTTATATAACCTTATAGAGATATTTACACCTAACGATCTAAAATGGTAATATTCTCGCTCAAATCCTAATCTAGTGGAACTAGTACATCGGGTGAAAAATCCAAACAAGGAACCCCCCATACATATACCATGTGTTCCAAAAGATTAAAAATTAAACGATAATATACTCATTATAGTGTTACATGTAAACATAACCAAAGATATGCACATAATCAAAGACATGAAATCAAAACAAGAATTCATTTACCTGTTCAACCAAAAGTGGGTAGTCACGACGCATGTCCTCCTCGCGCTCCCAAGAAATCTCCTCAATGCCTCCTCGGTTCCACTGAACTTTTACCAATGGAATTACCTTGTTCCTAAGCCTCTTGTCCTCCCTGGCAAGAATACGAACCGGAATCTCAATAGTAGTTAAATCATCCTGAAGCTCAATCTCCGGTGTGTCCAACACTCGCTGCTGCTCCTCATCGTGCAAATGCTTCTTGATCATTGAAATATGAATTACTTTATGTACACTAGACATCCATGCTGGAAAGTTTAGTCCCTATGAAATAGCTCCAATAAGCTCAAAAATTTGAAACGGTCCAATATATCTCAGCTCAAGTTTTCTCCGCCTTCCGAATCGCTGAACGCCTTTCCTAGATTGTGCACTTGCAATCATGACATTATTTTCACCACACATCAAGTTTTTGGTGCTGTTATTGAGGAAAGTACTTGTGATTAGTATTTTTTTCTATTTTTTATTTGACTTGTGTATTTTCTTGTGAAGAAAAAACTTTGAAGCTTGCAAATTGAGGATTAAAGATTGAATATTAAAGATTTTCTTTGTTGTAAAAAGTAAACTTATTTCTAGTATTTTTAATTTCACATTCTAGTTTAGCTTCTCATAATTAGAGACAATTATGGTCTAATAAAAAAATTCTTTTATCAACACTAATAAAATCCATCCTCCACTTGAACAAATACTAACAAGATTATAAATTTAAACAAGAGCTCTCTCTCACATTTATTTGATTGTTAGTCCAAATTAAAAATAAAAAAATTCTTTTTGCATCCTTTTGTAGTTACTTTCAATTTGAGCATTTTAATTTGAGCACTTATTTGAAAATACTCTTAAGAGCAATATGCCCTAATCAAGATAAGGTGATAGATTTTATCATCCTTTCTTTAGCCGAAAAATCAGTAATTGAGGGTGATTGTTTCAAATTAGTAGCTCTTTATTTGTTTTAGTTATTTTTCTTTTATACTTCTTCTTTTTCTTTCATTTATCTTTAGGTCTTTTAGTTTTTCTCAAAAAACTAACTTTTATTTTTCTAATATTTTTTTCTACTTTCCTTTTTAATTAAAAAGAAAAAGAAAAAGAAAAAAATCTAAAAAGAACGTATTTTGGTGCACACAAAATTAGATTAGGGATAACACTAATTGATTAATCTGTGTTGAACAAATTTTTAAAACCAAACAAATAACAAATCCTAATCCACGCGTCATGACATGTGTTATCCAACTAAGAATGCAATTACATCTTACATTCGACTACCTGATATTAATGGAGCTAATTTTAAGCTTAGATCGCACTTCATAAATATGCTTACAAAAATTCCTATGAAATAAATCCGAAGACGCTTTTATTTTTATCTCTGAGTTTGACAAAGTTTGTCTTATGATTAAGTTTAGAGAATTATCCGAGGATGCGATTAAGCTTAGATTTATTCTATTCGTTCTTAAAGACAAAGTCAAGAAATGGTTGTTAGCTTACACACAAATTCTATCTCAATCTGAGATGAATTTATTATTATATTTGCAAAGAAAATTTTTCCAATCCATATGATAATTAAGCTAAGAAATAGCATTTAGAATTTCAAGATAGCTCCAAGAGAGTCATTATGAAAGTATTTTGATAGGTTGAAGGATATTCTTATCTAATGTCCTCACCTTGATCTTGAAAAGTGGTAATTATGCTAGATTATCGATGAATGATTAGATTATTTTTCAAAAGCTTTCTTAGAATGTATATATCAAGAATATTTCATGAAGAAAATTTTTGATGAAGCTTAAAATTTTAAGAGAGTTTATCTTAGAAAACCATGTAGTAGGAATACTATGATAAAGAGCTTTATTAGTTCATTATACTAAAACCAAAGAATGAGCATCAGCTCAAATCAATCAAGTTTCTATCATAACTGTCTTTTTCTAACCCATATTTAAGAGGAATGCCCTCTTTTAGAAAATAATCAACTACTAGATTAAGTGAATGCTGCAATCTAGCATCCCATAAATGATCCATCTTCTCCAACCTATAATCCAAGTCGGATAAATTCAACATAATTTTGCATGGAATCAGAAAAAGTATTTCAAAATTCAAAACTTCACTCTCATTTCACCCTAACAATTTCCTAGATGAAATATAGTTTCATTCAATTCACCAAATAATTTTTAATAATGAAAAGGGTTTAGAAGCGGTGATAATAACTTCCACACAAACTACTTGTTGGGTCTTATGTTCATGAGCCTACTATCTAATCTAGTTTTGATAATTAACAAATAATTACTAACATTATTTGTCGAGTGTTTGTGTTTGCTTGTTAGATATTATTGATAATCATATTTTATTATAATTTTATACCCTCATTATTTATTTTATATGAATAAATATACCACTAATAATTATTTTTATCTTTAAATACAGGTTAATGAAGAATAAATCCCAAAAATTCTATCTCTCAACAAAGGCCCTTGAATAAATAAAGAAATGAAGCAAAAGAGAAATCAAGAAGCCCATTGGAAAATCTAATTGCTAATTTATCCAAAAGTCCAAAGCTAAAAAGAAGAAGAAATGACAAAGCCCAAAAGCCCAAGTCCAAGAACAAGAGAAAAGCTCGGATAGCAACAGGAGAGAACTAGGTATCGATGCCAGCATCGATACCCGTATTGATGCCAGCATCGATACCCGTAACGATACTAGCATCGATACCCCTATCGATGTTGACATCGATACCATCGGCCAGGCAGTTACAATCCAAAGGCTAAAATTTGTTATTTTTGGATAAGATTTCAATCCAATGGCTCTCATTCACTGATGTTTACTATAAATAGGGGTAGAGAGAGGGGTTAGGGGTGTTAAAAATTTTGTAACTCCATTTAAAGAGGAGAATTACTCTTAATTGAGAAGACCTTCCAAATTTATAACTTTTGTTACTATTAATAAAAGAATTTTTCTCCACTTTAAAATTTTCTTTTCTCCTCTTTGTTGAATGATGAAGATGGAGATGAAGAGTAATTTGAAGGTTTGCATTTCTTTTATTTTCCTTTTTTTTCTTTTTAGTAATTTCTTTATTATTGCTTATTAGTTAGATTTACATTCATGCTTGTAGTGTAGATTTATTTTCTTATCTATTTTTACACTTTAATTTGTAGAGTGGATTTATTTTCACATATTTAATTTTTACAATTTATTTTGTAGTTTAGATTTTAATTCTTTGTAGTTAGATTTATTTTTTGTTCATAGTTTAGATTATTTTTTTTTGTAATTAGTTCTTTTTTCTTCTTGCTTTTATTTTTTAAGATGTGAAATTAATTCTTGTAGGATTCTTAGAATTACATGAAACTAGTCTAATTTTCTTTATATTGTATGAATTATTCTCTTTCATTTAAAAGATTCATGTTTAGGATAATCAACTAGAAAACTAATTGGTAGAAGAAGAATTTGATAATCTATACTTATCTTAAATGGTTTGATAGGTTATGCTTATGAATTATAGAATTACTATCTTGATATTGTTCTATCATGAATTGTAATTTTGCTTAGATGATAATTTGATAGGTTATGTTTTCCTTAAATGGTTTGATAGTCTATGCTTAATAAATCTAAAGTGAAATATGATAAAAAGAGAATAGTTTGTATTTTGTAATTAAAATTAGCTAGTGGATTCAATTTAAGATTTCTCATATCTTTAATTGAATCCTCTATCTTTTGTTTTCTTGTTTTTCTCTCTTTTTATTCTTGCTTTTTGTTCTATTCTTTGATTCTTACTTCTCTTCTCTAAAATTCAATTTATTGTTACTTGCATATATTCATAACAATCACTCTCACTCATCATAACTCTCACACTTATTCTTTAATCCTAATTTTGTCACGCATAAAACACGAGAACCAATTCTAATAATCTCTTAAAATCATCTTCCTCGTGGGATCGATAACTTTTTATACTATAACTTGATTAATTGTACACTTGTAATTTTGGTAAATAATTGTGCCGCATTAAGTTTTTGGCGCCATTGCCGGGGAACGGTGCTGAATAGAATTTTATTATTTTGGTTCTTTAACTTGTGTGTTTTTCTTGTGAAGGAACTGCTTGGAGCTTAAAAATCTTGGATTGAAGATTAAGAACTTGAAGAATTGCTTTCGGGTAAGTCTTCTTTCTAGCATTTTCAATTCCACCCTTTTTAGTTAGCTTCACAATTAGAGACAATTAGGATTTAAAAAAAAGATTTTATTTTTGTTGACCATAATAAAATGCACCTTTCACTTGGACATTAACTAACAAGATAATAAACTCAAACAATGTTCCCCATTCTCATAGTTGTTTGATTGTTAACCCTAATAAAAAATATAAAGATTTTCTTTTTACCATCCTTTTTAGTCGCTTTTAATTTCTAGGGTTGCATTTCATATAGTTTGTAGGAATTCACCAAAGTGATTGTAGCACTTGATTTGGCACATACTTAAAACATTCTTAAGGGCAAAACCCCATAATCAAGATAAGATAAGGGATTACGTCACCATTTCCTTAGCCCACAAATCACTAATTCCTCACTTCACAAACCCAAGCCTCCTAAAACTTAATAGACGTTGGCCTCTAAGGATTCGAGATCAATAAGGAACAAGAAATCCTTAAGTGAACCGGTTCAAGTTTTCTCAGATTAGTTGGTGTCTAAGGCAAGGTTTAGGGGTTATGTAAAGCGCTCCGTAAGGAACGAGGTACTTAATTGATCTCTGATCACTCTCTAGTGCTATCCTTACCTGGCTAACTACCTGGGTAAAACTTTAATCTTTTTACTTTAGGAGTTTTTGGTTAGGAGCTGGTCTAGTTGAGTTAGGCTAAACCCTAGAATTAGAGTGATTGAAAAGTGATTGCTTTGATTTGTTTTAGTTAGGATTTATTCTTTATCTTTTTCTTCTCATAAAAAAACTAATTTTCTTTCTTTCCTTGAAAAAAGTTGTTTTGGTGTATGTAAACTTGGGTTAGGGATAATTCTCATCGTTTAATCCGTGTTGAACCAACCCAAGAAATGGAAAATCAACCCCTTCTCCAGGATATGTGTTACCCCACCAGAAATGCAATTCCATCTTGCATAAGGCTCCCCGAAGCAAATGGAGCAAATTTTGAGCTTAGATCGCATTACATAAACATGCTTCCCAAATTCCTTGGAAATAAAACAGAAGATGCATATATTTTTATCTCAAAATTTGAGGAAGTATGTATTATGATTAAAATAAGAGAATTAACCGAAGATGCGATTAAGCTTAGATTTATTTCATTTGCTCTTAAGGATAAAGCTAAAAAAATGGCTGTACAACTTACCAATAAATTCCATCTCAACTTGGGATGAATTTGTCACTATTTTTCTTAAGAAAATTTTCCCTATTCATAAAACGGTAAAGCTTAGGAACAGCATTCAAAATTTTAAAATTATCCCGGGAGAGCCATTCTGAAAATATTTTGACCAATTCAAAGATCTTCTAATCCAATGTCCTCATCATGGTCTAGAAAAATAGCAATTATGCCAAGTCATATATGAAGGATTGGACTATTCTTCAAAAACATCTTTAGAATCGATGTGTCAGGGAGATTTTATGAGGAAAAATGTCGGTGAAGTTTGGGAATTTCTAGAGAGTCTATCCTAGAAAATAATGCAATGGAAACACTGTGATGATAGGGTTTCATCAGTTCCCCAATCTAAGTCTAGTGGTCTTTCCTTGGAGTCAAACATTACTTCTGAAGCAAAGATGGCAACAATTTTGCGGAGGTTAGAAGCCTTAGAAGTTAAGGGACGAGCTCCAGCTCAAATCAATCATGTTTCTACCTCGTGTTATCATAACTGTCAGTCTCCTACCCACGTTTCAGAGGAATGTCCTCTCTCAGGAAATAACAATGCATTAGAACAGATAAACGTTACATTCTAGCGTCCTAGAAATGATCCATTTTCTCCAACCTATAATCCAGGTTAGAGAAATCATCCCAACTTTGCTTGGAACTAAGGAAATTCTCCCGAAAATTAAAACTTCATTCCCGCGTCGAACCCACAATTCCCTAGGGGAAATACACTTCCGTTCAACGCACCAAAAATTTTTATCAAGCTAACCCAGTTTTTCCAACCCAACATCCTCATCCTCACCAGACTATAAATCTTTCAAATTCTGATTATAACAAACGTTTGAGTGTCTTAGAAAAGGGTTTACAAGCTATGATCAAAGCTTCTACACAAACTACCAACATGTTGACTCAGTCATCCACCACTCTAAATTCATTCATGCAAACAACCGGCCAAGTGCTCAACTCGAACACTTAAGCCATAGCCTGATTAGAAACCCAACTTGGGCAACTAGCCACTGCCGTGAGTGAAAGATAGAAAGAAAAATTCCTAAGTTAACCTGTTGCAAACCCTAAAGACAATGGATCCAGTTCATCCTAACCAGCCCATGTGAATGCAGTTCATACTTTGAGATCAGGAAAACAGATAGACAACCAAGTTAGAATGCCACCGGATCAAACCCCTTCTCTCATCCAACACATTCCTTCCAATAACCAAAACGCTGAACATGAGATTGAGCCTGATCTAGATAGGTATAGGCCCGTTGCCCCCTTTCCAGATAGACTCAAACCTAGAAAAAACTCCCCGCAGGTTGAGAAAATCCTAGAAACATTTAAACAGGTCAAGATCAACATTCCTCTCCTAGATGCAATCGAACAAATCCCCTCTTATGCAAAGTTCTTGAAGGACTTATGCACTAAGAAAAGAACCACCAATGTCCCTAAGAAAGTCTTCTTAGCTGCCAACCTCAGTAAAATTTTTTTGAAACCCATGCCGTTAAAATATAAGGACCCTGGTTGTCCTATAATTCCATGTGTCATAGGTAACACTCACACTGATAAGGTACTTCTAGACTTGGGAGCCAGTGTAAACCTCCTTTCTTATTCAGTCTATCAACAGCTAGGTCTAGGAGAACTTAAACCGATAAGATGCGCTCTACAATTAGCTGATAGATCCGTGAAAATTCCCAAAGGAGAGGTAGAGAATGTTCTGATCAAGGTTGGAGAGTTCATTTTTCTTGTTGATTTTATTGTCTTGGAAACGTAACCCGTTTCCAATCTCAAAAGTCAAATCCTCATCATTCTAGGAAGACCGTTCTTAGCCACCTCAAATGCTTTGATCAATTATAGAACCGGTCAAATGAAACTATCTTTTGGGAATATGACTGTTGACCTCAATATTTTTAACTTAGGGAGACAACCTAGTGATCCATCTGATCAACCTATGAAAGTGAATTTCATTCAGGGAATATCCAGTGAGCAACAAGAGGGAGAGTGTGAGTTAGATTCAAGTACATCTGACTTAATGCTTGTGGAGCCTTCTAATGACGAACTAGAGTTAGATCTGCTGGTCAATCATGTTTCTGCTGTTGGCTGGCAACGAGAACCTTTAGAGATAGAACCCCGAGTCCAGCTTCGCCCATCTGTGCAGGAACCCCCTAAGTTAGAGCTCAAACCTCTACCTGAAAATCTAGAATATGCTTACTTAGGGGAGAATGAGTCTTTACCAGTTATCATTTCTTCTGACTTAACTACCGGTCAAAAGGAAGCTCTCTTAGATGTTTTAAGAGAGAATATGGAAGCCATTGGATGGACCATGGCTGATATCAAAGGGATTAGTCCAACCATTGTTCAACACCGAATCTATTTGATAGATGACGCCAAACCTACTAGAGATCCTCAACATAGGTTAAACCCAGTGATGAAAGAAGCTGTTAGGAAAGACATTCTGAAATGTCTCGATCATGAGATCATTTATCCTATTTCTGATAGTTCATGGGTGAGTCCGGTCCAAGTTGTTCCAAAGAAATCTGGGATCACCGTGATCCAAAATGAGGCTATTAAGCTGATTCCCACTCGAATCCAAACTGGATAGCGAGTTTGCATTGACTACCGAAAACTTAACTTAGCCACTTGGAAAGATCACTTTCCTCTTCCATTCATCGACCAAATGTTAGAGCGCTTAGCAGGACATGAGTTCTATTGTTTCCTGGATGGATATTCAGGTTACAATCAAATCCCTATCGCTCCCGAAGATCAGGAGAAAACCACCTTCACTTGCCCGTATGGAACATTTGCATACCGACGCATGCCTTTTGGCCTGTGCAACACACCAGCTACATTCCATCGCTACATGATCAGTATTTTTTCTAACATGGTAGAGAGATTCCTTGAAATTTTTATGGATGACTTTTCCATTTTTGGTGACACATTTTTTTAATGTTTGTATCATCTTAAACTGGTCCTAGAACGGTGTAGGGAGAAAAATCTGACTCTCAATTGGGAGAAATGTTATTTCATGGTCAAACAAGGCATAGTCTTAGGACATGTATTTTCCAATAGGGGAATCGAAGTGGACAAAGCTAAGGTAGATCTCATTTCTAATCTCACTCCTCCTAAAACTGTTAAAGATGTCAGATCGTTTCTTAGTCATGCTGGTTTTTACCGACGTTTCATCAAGGATTTCAGCAAAATTGCTAGACCCTTGACCAATCTCTTAGCCAAGGATACATCATTTGTCTTCTCTCCCGACTGCCTCAAAGATTTTGAATATCTAAAAAAGGAGCTAACCACAGCTCCTATCATTCATGCACCGGACTCGACCTTACCCTTCGAACTGATGTGTGATGCATCTAATTCTACGATTGGTGCTATTTTAGGACAACGGTTTGATGAAAAACCACATGTGATCTAATACGCCAATAGGACTCTGAACGATGCCCAGCAAAATTACTCTGTCATAGAAAAAGTGTTTTTAGCTATAGTCTTTGCCTTAGAAAAATTCAGGTCCTACCTCATCGGTTCCTTAACCAAAGTTTTCACAGATCATGCCGTACTAAAGTATCTTTTGATCAAAAAGGATGCTAAAGCACGGCTCATTAGATGGATTCTCCTACTTCAAGAGTTTGACATTCAAATTCTTAACAGAAGGGGAACAGAGAACCCCGTAGCAGATCACCTCTCTCGACTCCCAAATGCACCAACATCAACCGTCCCGATCAATGAATATTTTCCAGATGAACAACTCCTAGAAATCCAATATGTTCCATGGTTCGCTGACATTGTGAACTATATAGTCATGAACCAGATCATTTCTCATTGGTCCTGTCACGCCCCGCTTCCCAAAATACCAGGAAATCAGGACGCGAGCAAGCCCGCGACGTATTAGATTGAGAAGAAATATACACTATTATTTTTTTCTCTTTTTTTTTCTTCTCAATCCAATACGCTAAGCGTCTGAAAATAAATACAATACGAAATCACAGGTCCCCGATCACAATCAGCAAGAATATAATGACAACCCAGAATAAGAAATAGACATATCATCAATGATAAATCATCCCAGATATAAAAATATGGGTCAAACACGCCCTTATTACAAAACGGTCCAACTAAAATATAAAATACATAGTCCAACAGAAATAAAAGGAAGGTACTACTAAAACAACTAAATCCAATTGTAGGCGTATAAAACTACCTATAGGTCCCTTAACACAGCTCGGCACGGTGATTCGACAAATCAACAAACCATCTGGTGATGTATCTAAACACGATCGTTAGTCCACAACACCGAAGCCAAGTGACACGCGACGAAGCGGATTAACGAGGCTACGAGGCTAACGAACCACACGCAAACAACGGGATAAATCCACTCGCGTGCGAATCAAGCTAACGGTTTGGTGAGTCAACGAGTCATCCAACTATAGAACGGATTCGAACTCGAACACCAAAGCGGATTTACTGTCAAATTAGGATCCGTACTGCCAAATTAGAGTTCACATCAACGATGAAGCTCGGATAAACCGATAAACCGTGAGACCGAACAACCGACGCAACGGCGAACACCCGGGAGAGCTTAGCTATAGCCGAGCCACCTGGCCGAGCCACGGGCAGATCTGGGCCCAGATCTGAGCCCAGATCCGCTTTCAGAAGCCTATAAATAGAGGGGGGATGGCTCATTTTTCAAAGGTTTGAATTTGGAGAGCCAAAACTCTGCTGGATTGAGAATTGGACTTGAACTTTCGGAGCTTTGAAGATTCAACTTCCAGATCTTGTTCTTAGCGATCATCCATGCCAAATAAGGCAGGAGTTCGAGAGAGATCAGATCTGAGATCTACACGGTTTTTCTCCGGATCAAAGCTTGGTCTTTGATCCTTAGAAGAGTATCGATTTCGTTTGGTCGATTTCGATTACTTTGGGCGATTATTTCCTTGGTGAACTAATTCCCCCGACTATTATTTCCTTGGTGAAATAATACCTGTTATACTGTGTAGATCTGACCGGATCTAGATCGCACGGTGGTCTACGGATTAACCCCGGCGCAGGCAAAGAACCCACAAAAGCAAGAGACCGCAAAACAGGATCTTGCGATTTGTTCGACAAATAAGGAAAGTTGTAATTTTTATTTTTCTTTGATTTCATTATAACCAGATCTTATAAAAAGACCGGATCTTTTGTAATCGAAAAACTGTTACTCGAGAGAACAATGAATTCAATGAAGAAAACAACAATTTTTCCCGCGAACAATCTGGCGACCACAGTGGGAGCCACCGATCTCGCTGCCGAGATCGAAGCGTCGTAGCCGCGGATCTCAATCCCGATCGAGGAGGAGGTCGAGTATGAATTCGACCAGCAAAAGTTCGAGGAGTACCTATCATCCTCGTCCGGATCCACCTCCCCTCGCAAGTCCAAGAAAAGTTCGTTGGTATGAAGATGTAGAGAACACCAACGAAGATCTCACCCCGATTGATGCCAAAGTTGCATCGGGTGAGGTTCTACTGTGACGCCCCTGGGTTCACACACGGCTGCAGTCCGAGGTGAAACCATGGATGTCAAACCTGCCATGCACTACACCGTGCAGTAACATGTTTCACCATCACAATCACTATCTCTCTAGTGGAGTCAACAACATGTGTAGGTACAAAGCAAGTGAAAAGTGAATCAACAATACTGGATGAAATGATAGAACACAATACATCTCATCAACGAAATAAACTGTAGTACATAGTCAAAATCTGAAATGAAATAAACTGGAGTTCTTACAAGTCT
>BQKN01065418.1:486359-497857 GCA_022839385.1 Asparagus kiusianus
TCATTTTCCATGCATGACCATGCAACAACGATATATATATAATATATTAAATATCTTTATTCACTCATATTCACACTTGTAAGTTGTCAAAATCAACGGGGTCTTACATCTACCAACCTCCAACCAGGTCAGATCTGTTCTGGCCAACTCTTCCGCCGCTGAAGGCGTGGTGACTCTCTTAAAGAGAGCCCGCCAGAGGTGACGTCAACGCCTGGCGCGACAATTCGCGAAGGCAATGGAGTCCGTTGACGGAATCCGCTACAACGCGGATCTGAAAAACAAGAGAGGCAAACAGCCTCAACAACCGATGAACGGCAGCTCCTCCAAGCCGCCAATGAAGGAATGGATCTGTGTCAAACGGAATCATTCAACACTTGAGAAGAGCATTCGCAAGCGCCGCGCACTGTCGGTGCAAGCACGGGCTAAAGTTCAAGAAGCCCGTAGAAGACTGCAGAAGGAGGTGGCCAAAAAGCCGCCACCAACCCGCCAAGTATGGAAGCCAAAGTCTGAAGTGGCGATTCAGGCTAAGGAACAATCAATGCAGCCTTCAAAGAAAATTCAACCTCCCGAACCATCCCGGGGAAGGAGGTCAGTTTGGAGCGCCTCGGTCCACTTCCCAAAGCTCCAGTTCAAGAACGTTTGGGCCTGATGAAAAAGCTCCGAACGACTCAACATACTGGGGGTCGCCGCCACCCTCAACATGACAAGGAGTTCATGGCAGCTACGCGCACTAATTTGCGCATTGAAGTTCAGGAGCCCGCTGAGAACGCACGCCCACAAAGGCATGTTTTGAGGCGCGTGACTCTTGAAAGCCCAAAGAAGGCAGTTCGCCCTCAGAAGGAAACGTTGTCTTCTGATGACGATAGCGTTATACCTGAGAAGTCGTGCCAACACACGATGGGTTGCTCCGACCGTCAAACCAACGAGTTGTACTATCGTGTTAGGGGTACGAATAAATCCAGGAAAAGGAGTCCTCGAGAACTAGAGACTCAATGCCTCTGTTCCAAACTCATTCGGGTAGTGTTGTCTGAGTGCAACTGTACCAAGATAGTCCCCGAAAGAATTTTGATTTTTGAAAGACTCAGTACCAAAACGCCAAAACCAAGGCATAGGCGTTTTCGCCGAAGAAGAACGGTGGTTGAAGATAGAGAATTCCCGAGGGTCACCACTAATATGACCAGCAAACGGACATCGACACAGGATAATCCCGAGTCGATTCCGGAAATACCTCGGCGGGTAACTCGTCTGCAGTCCGGAGCCATCATACGAGCCACTTATGGTAGGGTTCAGACAAGATTACCTTCAGAAGATGAAGAATCGGATGCCTGCTCTGCAGTCGCATCAGATAATACAGTGTCGAGTGAAGGACAACCCCGCGAGTCACTGATGATAAGCGCGGAACAAGTGGCCAAGATGCTCGAAGAAGCCATGGCCAAACAACAGGAGAGCTTCAGGTTCGAAATGCAGATGGCCATGCAGAATATGAGAGAAATGCATGACCAACAAATCCAAGCACTGACAAACAGGCAAGGCGAACCAAGTCGTCATAACCAGGTCAATCAGGAAGAGGAGAACGCACATGCGAATGAAGCTCATAATGCCAATAATCCTCCTGTCAATGTAGGGGGTGGTAACGAGAGTGCCAACGAAAATACAGGTGAAAACTTGAAGATTAAGAACCTCGAGAGCAAAATCAATACGTTGATTACCGCTCAAGAGATGAAGAAGACGGGCATTCCTTGTCCATACCCAAGAGAATGGGAATCAATCCCATACCCGGCGAAGTTCAATTTAATCAACTTCACGCCGTTTGATGGGAAGGGTTCACCCACTCAGCATTTGATTTACTTCAAATCGCACCTAGGGGTTATCTCTGGTAATGAGCCTCTGATGGTACGGTCCTTTGTTGGCACTCTTCGTGGAGCCGCCTTCGACTGGTATCGCCGCCTCAAGCCCGGGAGCATGAATAGCTGGGACGACATGGAGACTAAATTCCTCACCAACTTCTTTGATGACGACACCGAGATATCCATCGGGTCGTTGCTCGACGAGAAACAGAAAGACGGGGAGTTAGTTGATACCTTCGTCAAAAGGTTCCGGAACAAGGCGATGAACTGTCGGGACCCGATCACTGAGGAATTCATTCTCCAGACTTGCCACAACAACCTTGCATTGAACGTGTTGGAAGCAATGGGGACAGCACCGTCCAAAACATGGAAGGATCTGAAGGTCCGAGGAGAGCAAGCCGAGTGATTCCTCCGAAGAAAAAAGACCGAGAGGAGTCAATCAACAACTAATCCTCCGAACTCTAACTTTGCCTCCCGTGGTAAGGGCAAAACACCTGCAGCGGCTATTGATGCTAATCAAACGTCGCGACAACAACCCCGGAGACAGCAAAAGACTTCGGATCAGAGGCTCCAAAAAGAGTACTCCTTCAAGGACGAAGATGTTCCAGCCATCTTCGAATCCCTCCTTAAAAATAACAAGATCAAGCTGCCACCGATCACGAATCAGGAGGAAGCTAACGATACTGCGGATCCGAAGTACTGTGCGTACCACAGGAGGATCCTTCATCCCACCAAGGCCTGTTATACTTTAAAGAATAGCATCCAGACCTTGGTTGAAGCCGGCGTCATAACACTAGGGTAAGCCAGTTGAGAACGGCAAGACTCCGACAAGTATAAGAGTATAAACTGCTTCTCAAACCTTCAATCGGTATAAGAGGTTAAACTGCTCCCTGATACTCCAATAGGTATATGAGTCTAAACTATTTCCTTTCTTCCACAGGAAGTTCCTGGAGAGTGCCATGCGTGGTATTCTTAAGGATAACCCGATCATGCAGCCGATACAATGATAAACCCAGTTTCGCAAGAAAAGCTGGGGGTGGATAATTCATGTAACGGGGAGTTCCCGAAAGAATGTTACATGTAATTTTCTTAGGGATAACCTGATCATTACAAAAAAAATGATAAACACTAAACCCCACTGTGATTTCCGAACATTCTTTTGCTGAGATGAGATTCGATCACTTCGTTGGATCAATCCTCCCTCACAAAACTCCCGTTGGTGTTTAGCGACTCACAGTCTTCCACCATAAAATCCCCAACTGTTCAAATTAATTGACAGTGGGTCCACTAAAATTCCTTTCGGTTAAATCCACTCAAACTTTCGATGTATCTGTGTACTCAACACTCCCATTGTTAGAGTCCGGATATAATACTTGGAATTTTAATATCAATCCTTGATGAATTGTCAAACCCCTTCGTGTTAAGTCCTTATAACTTCACACCAGGAATTCCTTCTGAGTAATTTGTACAAGTCAACACTCCCATTGTGATTTGTACTCCCACACCCACTTGGTCAAACCTTCCTACAGTTAGGGCCAAAACCAAAATCCCCTCTCGATTCCTCCAATGAACGAGAGGTCCAGTTTCAAATTGAGTGATCAAACCTTCCTATAGTTAGGGTCACCTTAAACTCCCGCTTGGTCAAACCTTCCTACAGTTAGGGCCAAAACCACAATTCACTCTCGATAAACGAGAAATTCATATTTAGCTCGATAATCAAACCTTCCGACAGTTAGGGTTATCCAAATCTTTTCGATACTCGGAGTGGAGATCCCACTCTTAGTTTCACATTTTCGGATTCTGGGGGTGGAGATCCCACCCCGAGTTTCCTTTTCGTCTAAAGATAGAATATAAAATTCTTCCTCTTCAGCTTTAAGAGACAGAATATAAAATTCTTCCTCTCCCGCATCGGGTTCGCCTTCACCCTAAAAGAAGATTGGGAAATAGAATATAAAATTCTTCCTTTCCGACACCAACCTTTTCCAAGAATTTATCAATCTAGGATTCATCCTAGGAAGTTTATCCCGAATCCTAAGCAGGGATAAGTCTGCGCCTAACACGCGCTGCCGGTTTAGTCTTTCTCCGTAGAAGAAGACACCAGAGTTCAATTCTGGGGTATTCTATCCTAAAACCTAAGCAGGGATAAGTCTGCGCCTAACCCGCGCTGCCGGTTAGTTCTTAACCGTTAAAAAGAACACCCGCCCACATATTCAACATTATGGCAGGTTGTTATTAATAACACCAAAATCCATGCCTTACACGCATGGGGAATTTCATCCTGAATCCTAAGAAATGATATGCCGACGTCTAACATGCGTCACCGGTTTAGTCTTTGTCCGTAGAAAAAGATACCAGAACCCGATTCTGGGGACCTTTATCCCGAAGCCTAAGTAGGGATAAGTTAACATCTAATACACGTTGCTGGGTAGCCTATTCCCATAACAATGGCGAAGTCTACGTATTCGAAGTCGTAGCACAAAGTCTCAGAGGATTCACTCTCTTAGCACAACGTTACATGCGGAACGGATTTAAACAATCCGCATGCTAGCCCGACTCAAATAGTAGTCGATAAAGGCTACTCAAATCCGTTGAAGGCTGAGGATTTGCCAAAAATCCTAAGTCAACGTCTCATACACGTCGCTGTTTAGTCTTTTCACAGGAGAAAGACGAAGTCTACGTATTCAATATCGTAGCACTAAAAGGGTTAACTCTTTTAGCTTAACGTCATATGTAGAACGGACTTAAACAATCCGCATGCTAGCCTGACTCAAACGGTAGTCGGTAAAGGCTCATCAAACCCGTTGATGGCTGAGAATTTGCCAAAAATTCCATAAATACGAGTCATTGATGTATCAACCCTGTAGATTGGTCTCGTGACTCGAGTATCCGCCACGCTCCAATACCTTAAGAGCCTAAATCTGTGTATACTCCAGCAGACGTACGAGTATAAACTGTGTCAAACGCCGGACAACGCGTCATAAGGAAGCTCAAACGCTAGACAACGCGTTGCAAATGAAGACTCAACGCCAACAATCAATGGTCAGTTCTATGTTGAAACAGCAAGCACGAGCTAAAGATAATAAAAAATCAGGAGTTGACTTCAAGTTCAAAATTTCGACAAACGGTCAGACAATAAAGGCAGCACCGGAACCCTTACAGACATTCGACAAAGCACCGAATAGCCTGGAGGACTGAAGGAATCAAGAATAGAAGCCATTCCAAACATCCCGTCATAACCGATTGAAGGTTGGGACAATGATATCCAAAGTATTCCAGACTCTTCTATAAAAGAATGAGGCTGAAATACTTTGGAGGGGGTATCTGTAGGCGTATAAAACTGCCTATAGGTCCCTTAACACAGCTCGGCACGGTGATTTGACAAATCAACGAACCATCTGGTGACGTATCTAAACACGATCGTTAGTCCACAACACCGAAGCCAAGTGACACACGACGAAGCGGATTAACGAGGCTACGAGGCTAATGAACCGCACGCAAACAACGGGATAAATCCACTCGCGTGCGGAATCAAGCTAACGGTTTGGTGAGTCAACGAACCATCCAACTATAGAATGGATTCGAACTCGAACACCGAAGCGGATTTACTGCCACATCAGGATCCGTACTGCCAAATCAGAGTTCAGATCAACGACGAAGCTCGGTAAACCGATAAACCGCGAGACCGGACAACCGACGCAACAGCGAACACCCGGGAGAGCTCGGCCATAGCCGAGCCACCACAAGGTGGCTCGGTGGCCGAGCCACCACAAGGTGGCTCAGTGGCCGAGCCACCAAATGGTGGCTCGGTGGCCGAGCTACCTTGGTGGCTCACCGAGCCACCTTGAGGTGGCTCGGCGGCCACCGAGCCACCCTATGGTGGCTCGGAGGCCGAGCCACCATAAGGTGGCTCGGCCATGGCCGAGCCACTTGGGTGGCCGGCCGAGCCACCTTGTGGTGGCTTGGTGGCCGAGCCACCTGGCCGAGCCATGGGCAGATCTGTGCCCAGATCTGAGCCCAGATCCGCTTTCAGAAGCCTATAAATAGAAGGGGGATGGCTCATTTTTCAAAGGTTGGAATTTGGAGAGCCGAAACTCTGCTGGATTGAGAATTGGACTTGAACTTTTGGAGCTTTGAAGATTCAACTTCCAGATCTGGTTCTTAGCGATCATCCACGCCAAATAAGGCAGGAGTTCGAGAGAGATCAGATCTGAGATCTACACGGTTTTCCTCCGGATCAAAGCTTGGTCTTTGATCCCGAGAAGAGTATCGATTTTGTTTGGTCGATTTCGATTACTTTGGGCGATTATTTCCTTGGTGAACTAATCCCCCCGGTTATTATTTCCTTGGTGAAATAATACCCGTTATACTGTGTAGATCTGACCGGATCTAGATCGCGCAGTGGTCCACGGATTAACCCCGGCGCAGGCAAAGAACCCACAAAAGCAAGAGACCGCAAAACAGGATCTTGCGATTTGTTCGACAAATAAGGAAAATTGTAATTTTTATTTTTCTTTGATTTCGTTGTAACCGGATCTTATAAAAAGACCGGATCTTTTGTAATCGAAAAACTGTTACTCGAGAGAACAATGAATTCAATAAAGAAAACAACAATTTTTCCCGTGAACACCAACACCAGACTAAAGTAAAATTCTGTAGAAAAATATCTAGTACTCATCAACCACTACAGAAAGAAAAAGTCTAAGCTTCAGATTGTTCTTCCGATCCATCTGGAAGACCTTACTGCTACAAATCATCTGGCTCCTATACTATCCCGAACTGAGGCTGCTCATCTCCTAAATCTGACGTACACCAGAGAAAAACAGGTGTACGTCAGGTGCATAGCACACGGTAAGATCCCACAATGAAGAAATAGGAACAGTCGAACGACCCAAGCAAAAACAGTAATAATAGTAAAAGAAGCGTGCTACTGGAATACTAATAATCAGAAGAATCCAAAAATCAACCAAGTAAGAATATCATGCAGGTAGCGATCAAAAACCATCCAAGCAACAAGGACATACAATAGATGGAATTAATACTTAAAAATCTACAACTCGAGACGTAGTACGCCGAGCGAAATAATCCAAACAAGGAAACCCTCATGTATATACCATATGTCTCAAATTGTAGATAATTAAATATTAATCCTGATCTATGTATGAAAAGAAAACAACTATCCATCCTATCACAACTCACTGGTCCCTATCTCATACAGAGCCAACGTTCATATCCTCGGGTAACTGACTAATCGCAAATCACAAATATCCCAACTCCTCAGACCCACCCCAGAGTGAAACGATCCATTGGTGCGAGCCTGGAAAATAACCAACAACCACGATATACAATCACGATATCACCGCTCCTCAGACCCACCCCAGAGTGAAACGATCCACTGGTGCGAGCCTGGAAATAACAATAAACATATCCGATCACTGGTCCTCAGACCCACCCCAGTGCGAAACGATTCACTGGTGTGAGCCTGGAAATAAACAACAGCATATCCGATAACATGAACATGGACTTCCCCATCCCAACTCATCTTGCTTTTCTAAGTCAACACAATACTTGTCTCTAGGTCACACAAGGCCACTATGGTCATGACTGCTAGTGGTTCTCAATCACAGCAAGGCAATAGTAATGTAACAATTCATGTGCAATAATATCATGATATATCATGTAATAATGATTTGTTACGGTATATATATATATATAAATAGTAATATTATAATGCACTAGAAATGATGAAGAAGAAATCCTTCAGTCAAGTCCGACGATAGATAGATCGATGCAGAATAAAGAAACAACTACTAACTGTCGAAAAGAAAGTATACACGCTAAACGAGGAAGCGATCCAACCAAAGAAAATATAGAAAATAATCATACGTATAATGACGACATAACAAGGAATGCTACGACGTCAACGGGGAGAATCTCAAGATCTAGTTCCATTGCAGATAGGTCGGCACAGGAAAGGAGAAGCGACTTCGGATTCAATTTTGAATAATTGAGCAATAGAATGAATGAATGAGTCTAAACAGATCATCCTAGGTGTAGAGGGACTCAAATCAGGATTATCAGGATGTTAATCTCCCCTCCCTATTTTAGTGAGAACAGCGAAATCGCCTACAAGAATAAAGTCGGTTCATCTCCACAATTTGGAGGAAATCAAGGCGTATAGCTGACACAGAAATGAAACCAAATGCATAGGCACGAAGGCCATCCACCGCAATGATACACGGCCATAAATGAGTCAACGAATACAATACAAGGCCATCAATAATATACAAGGCCGGCAATTAATTATACAAGGCTGCAAACAATAATACGTTTCCTGGCAGCGAATTTCAAAACAAACCTGTAAGGAATTCTAGTCTAATGCATTCAAGCATAAGTATAAGGAAGCACGACAAAGATGTGATATCAGACAATAACACGAATCAAATGAATAATCACATGAAATATAATTACGAGTCTCAATATGACATGAACATGACTGTATGGGATAACTATGAATCGGACGTGCATGTATAGTATAATAATTTCTTTTAAAATATCTATTATTATAATTACTCAAATAAACCATTTATTTTTAAACTAACCTTTAAAAATAATTAGCTTATTAATTCCAAATAATCCTTTACAAAATAATTTCCTTTAAATTATTTCTAATCATAAAATCATAAATCTATTTATTTAAAAGTTCTTTTACAAAATAGTTTCTTTTAAAATATTTTCTCATTATAATTAATTCAAAAAAATATTCTTTAAAATTATTCTTTTATTATCTTTTTTTTAAGAAACCCTCATAATTAATATCGTTCATCAAACAATCCCACGCAGATATATCACAACATACAACATAATTATATTACAGTCTAAACATGCATATAATTAATTCGCAGATCTAAAATTGAATTGACAAGTCTAGAGAAGTAGGATCTTGCCTCGGTTATATCGTGGACCGTAGAGGGGGTCGTCGGGGTGGTTGCACAGCGTTACGACGAGTTTCGCGGAATCGACGGCTAAAATAACAATTAGAGTATTAATACGACGTGCGATATTTGAACGAGTATAACGAGGTGTAGATAGGGAGCCCAAGTGAAAGAAATATACCGTGCGATAGACAACACGAAGGCTACGCACTGGTAAAGGAATCGACGGAAATAGAGGTCGGAGTTGTCCGGAAAACACGCGCAAAGTTGGCTCCGAGCTGCAGTTTTTTGCAGTGAGCTCACTGATTCGAGCTCACCGACGGTGGCTGCTGGAGTTATTAGCGGTGAGGGGTGGTTTCGCTGGTCGGAGGGGCGATGAACGGCGGTGTTGATGTGGCTGGGAAAGGCGGTGATTGCTGGCGGCGTGGCTGGTTGACGCGGAGCAGAGAGCGGGGAGGCGGCGACGGTCAGCTCAGGCTGAGGCTGAGCGGGTGGTGGAGCAAGCGGTGCGGGTTCGACTTGGGGTTAGCTGGTCGGGTCGGAGGTGGAGCGGCGTGGGCAGCTCAGGGGAGCAGCGGTGATCTGGAGGTTGACGTCGGAGCTCACGGCGGCGAGAAGTGGCTGGTGGCGGAGCTTACGGCGGCGAGCTGGAAGCGGTGCTGTAGGGGCGTTCGTCGGAGCTCGTGGCGCGGTGGTCGGAGGTTAGGGCGTTGGGTTGTCGAAGGGGAGGCGCGGGAGAGATGAGAACGTAAGCTGCTGGTTGGTTGACGAAGGAGAATGAAGAGAGAGAGGGGGGGAGTTGTATTCGTAGTGAGTTTCTTGGGTTTTAAAAGAGGAGAGAGAGAGTGAAGAAAGAGGGGGTTTCTTGGGGAATGGGAGAGCAGAGTGAGTGAGAATGAGCTGGGGTGAGGTGAATATAATAAGAAGAGAGAGGACGTGTGAGTGATGGGGTGATAGGTTGAGTGTGTGAGAGAGAAAAAGATAGATTCAGAGCGATTGGAGAGAGAGTAAAAACGACAGAGAATTTAATGAGAGAGATTGTACGGGATAGGGTGGTTGGGAGGACGTGGGTTGAGAGCTGGGGAAACACGAGGCGGAGGGGTATACAGAGTGAACACCGGTGAAAGGAAAAACACAGGGAAAAAATACCCCTTTAAATAATTTAAAACAAATCAAAAATTTTATTTAAAATAAATATTAAAATTTATGGTCAAAATAATAATAACAATAACAATGATGAATAATTAACTATTTATTTAAAAATTTTACCAAAACAATTAAATTTATAATTAGCAAAACTTATTAAAACAACATAATATCGTATTTTTAAATCGTAGAAAATTCTTGTAAGACCCCGTTGATTTTGACAACTTTCAAGTGTGAATATGAGTGAACAAAGATAATTAATATATATTATAAATATCTTTGTGGCATGGTCATGCATGGGAAATGATATTTGAGCTTATGAGCATGTGTATATGCCTCAGGTATGAGGATGAGTTGTAAGTTTGCATATCGTGTGCAAAAGAATCAATGTATGCAGATTTTTGTTCATGAGTCGACTCATAACATGTCATGAGTCGACTGATCAGGTTGAGTCGACTCACGCCTGTCATAAGTCGACTCATGATATCGAGTCCTGTTCCCAATTTTCTTCTGCTGAGTCGACTCATAATTTTTATGAGTCGACCCATGGCCATGAGTCGACCCATAATGAGTCATGAGTCGACTCATCGCATTTTTTCTGGCTTCTTTCGATTCGGGTTTGTGGGTTTCGGGTCGGGTTTAGTTGGCTCCTATATATTGCTTAGCACCCGAAAAACACCCATTTACATCAGACCTCCCCAAGAAAACCCTAGCCCCTCCCTTTTCTCTCAAACCCTAGGTGTTCTTGGAGATTTTGGGGGCGTTTCAAGGAGGATTTCAGCGTTCTCTCTTGGATTGCAGCGAGGGGGATTGTTATTCTTCACATCTGAGGCGAGTAGCATCTCACCCAAACCCTTCCCCATGTTTTTTAACTGTTTGTAAATGTTTTTAATGGATTTTATTGAGCCTAAGACTTATTTTAAGTACAAAACAATATTCTTGTTAGGGTGAATGCTAGAAATCATGTGTTTAAGATTTTAAATCCTCACCAACAAGTTTTTAATGAAAACCCAGATCTAGAATTTTGTGTAAAGAATAAAAACAAGAGTTTTTATATTAATTTAATGTTTTCCTTCATGATTAGGGATTTAAATGTTAGTGTTAACATGCAAGTAATTGTTTCATGTTATATATATGTTTCCTCTCTGTGTAATAGTCTAAACTTGAAGGCTAGATGCATGTATACTGGTAAAATTGAGATATGGAACGAGTTGAACAAGTTCAGTTCAAACAAATGCAGATTTCAGCCCTTGAGTCGACTCACGACTCATCATGAGTCGACTCATCATGTTGAGTCGACCCATGGCTAATCATGAGTCGACTCACGAACTCGTTTCCTGTTGTCATTTATCTTCTGCTGAGTCGACTCGTCAGTATACGAGTCGACCCATGATGTATGAGTCGACTCATAAGAGTGCATGAGTCGACTCATCTGGGTTTTTCCTGTTTTCTTTTGTTTCCTGTTTAAACACTTGCTGTGTACAAACATATAGACTGAACACACATGTTATATATGTAAGATGACTTGACATGATACAAAGTTTGGACATGCACGGCAAGGCACGTATAAGAG
>BQKN01065418.1:511720-532658 GCA_022839385.1 Asparagus kiusianus
ACCAAGTAATTAAGCCCGATGAGTATTTCCATACTTAATGACCTAAGCCCAATTGAGTTAGGAATTGTTAACCTAAAACTCATTAAATGGTCACTAAGAAAACCTGATAAAGTAGAACAAAATCACCAAGGAATAAAGAGTGTTAAAAGATACTAATAGTTTTTTTATATATAGTTATATTTTTATATATATTCTTGAAATAAACTAATTAAGAGGCTTGAAAATTATTTAAAACAAAAGAATTAGCATGTTCTTTTCAAAACTTTTAATTAAATTTCTAAGTTAGACTTAGTTTTCTATAGCTATAATGAAAAAATTTTCTAAAATATTTACTTTGGAGTTATACTTAAAAAATATTTCCTTGACTAAAAACTCGCTTCAATTAGATTGTTTAAATATATCACTTGAGTTAATTATATATTGACTTCTTTAATGCAAGTTGACGAATTTTTAGAGTATATTCACTATAGACCCTCACAAGACTATAACTCGTCTTCTAGGGTAATCTAGGTGTTCAAATGCTTGTTATATGTGCTAAATATAACCGCGCTCTCAGCAAAAGTGAGTTAGAATTTTTTTTCTTTCTTTTTTTTTTCTTTCTTTGCTAGAGGACTAGAAAAACCTTAGGTGTAGGGGTATTTGATCATTGCATTTTATTACAAATTTATACCCTCATTATCTATTTTGCTGTTAACAAATATTTGCGAATAAGCGTTTTTATCTTAATTTGTAGGTTATGAAGATTTAATCTATAAGAGCCCAAAAGAACGCAATTTCTTCAATCTTTTACCTTTTATTGAAGCTCTTATCGAAGCCGAAGATCAAGCTAACAAGCCTAAAAAAGCCTAACGAGTCCAAGAGTTTTAGCCAAATTCAGAACCGAAGAAGTATTGATATAAGTATTGATACTTATATCTATATATGTATTGATACAAGTATCGATACCAGTACAGTTGCAAATTAAATGCTAAAATTGTCTTACTTAGTGGTTAAGTCTGATCTAAGGGCTAATATTCATTGTACTACTTTATAAATAGAGGTAGTGAGTAAGAGTTTGAGAGTTTTAAATTTTTTATAATAATCTTCATTTAGAGAAAATGGTTACTCTTAATTGAGAAGACCTCCAAAAATTCTAAACATTGTTTGTAATTAATAAAAATAATTTTCTCTACCTTTCAAAATTTCTTTTCTTTTACTTTATTAATGGAGATAAAGATGAAGATTCGCTTTTAAGGGGTCACGCATTTAAAATGTAAGTTTTTATATTTTTCTTTTATTTTCTTGCTTTTGAAATTCATATTTTAGGATTTTATTTTTTCTTTATTTGTATTAGTAGAATAGAATTATTTTATGTCTTATAGTTTAGATTTACTTTCATTTTTTTTGTTTAGTTTTATGCTTTGTAAAATCTATTTTATTGTATTTTTATTTTGTAGTATAGATTTACTTTTATGTTTTTTTAATTTTATTAGTTAGATTTCTATTATGCTTATAGTTTAGACCTTTATTTTTTTATAGTTAATTTTAATTTTTATTCTCTTTCTTTTATGCTTTCTAGCCTAGATTCTATTTTCTTATTTTTATTTTTTAAAATGCATAACTAATATTGTATGAATTCTAGAATTGTATGAAACTAGTTTGATTTCTTTTGTGATTTTGGATTGCTCTCTCTGTGCTCAAAATGATCATGCCTAGGATAGTCAACTAGATAGATTATGCTTTTTCTTAAGTGATCTGATAGTCTATGCTTAATAAATTCAAAGTAAAATATGATAAAAGCAAGTAGTTTGTAAATCCTAAATGAAATTAATTAGTTGATTTAATTCTAGATTCTTATTTTCTCTACTTTGATTTCCTCCATATTTACGTATTTTCATTTTTCTCTTGTTAATCAATTTTTCTAGTCTTGAATTTGTTCTTTTCTATTTTCTTATTTCCCCTTCTTGTTTATTCTTTATTTTCTTTTATTTGTTCACTCTCTTTCTGTCTCTTATTCTAGTTTTCTTTTATTTACAAATAAATACTCATCATCTCCATATCCCTACACTCTCACTCATAATTATTCACACAAAACTCTAAGAACCAATTTTAGAACTTTTCCTACACATCTTCCTCATGGAGTCAACATTGTATCTATACTATAACTTGATTATGCATTTACAGTCTCGATACTATTTTCACAACACATCAATCAAATAATGCTCCCAATGCTTTAAGGACTGGATCATAGCATACAACTCCAGCTCATATATGGTCTATTTCTGCTGAGCCTCACTGAGTTTCTCATTGTAGAAAGCAACTAGAAGCAGGACACCACCAATACCTACGATGGATGCATCACAATCATTCTTGACCACCTTTTAAAAGTTTAGAATTATGAGCAATACTGTTGTGGATAACTTCTCCTTGATTAGTGCAAAGCTCTACATATTTCCCCAATTAAACTTGCTTTTTCATGCACTCGGTGATAAGCACAACGATGTTGCTTAAGTTTTTGGCAAATCTCCTATAGAAGGTTGCTAGACCATAAAAGCTATGAACTTCGCTGATAATCTTCGGGTTGGGCTAATCATGAATAGCATGCACCTTTTACTCATCAACATGATGTCCTCTACACTGACTATAAAGCCTAAGAATAATAAGCTATTGGTCATGAAGCTGTACTTTTCTAGATTGATGTACAGTTTCTTCTCCTGAAAAGTCGTTACCTTCCTCAAATGGTCCAGATGCACAGGCTCATTCTTGCTATAAATCAAAATATCATCAAAATTAACTACAATGAACTTATCGGTAAAAGGTTTAATACTTGATTCATCAATTGCATGAAAGTGTTAGGAGCGCTAGAAAGGCCAAAATACATGACCAAACACTCATATAGGCCTTCTTTTGTCTTGAAAGTAGTTTTCTACTCATCCCCTTCTCTAATGCGAATCTAATTATAAGCACTCCCAAGATCAATTTTGGAGAATACTTTTAATCCTAACAATATATCCAGCATGTCTTCTAGGAAAGGGATAGGAAACCGATATTTCATGACAATCTTATTGATAGCCCAACTATCCACACACATAGGCCACTCTCCATTCTTCTTTGGGACAAGTAATGTCAGCATAGTACATGAACTCATGCTAGCTCATATTAGGCCTTTCTGGATGAGTTCATCCACTTGTTTCTACAATATCTCCCCTTCCTTCTGGCTCATTTGATAGTGTAGCAAATTTGGAGCCAGTAATAGTCGTCGTACCATACACAAAAGTTGATCCCCATCATCAGGATACTCAACCTCATCATCACTATATCTTCAGTGTTATCTTAGTCTGCATCCTCCTCAGAATGGTCCACCACATCCACAGTACTTCTTTTAGGGCACTGATTAGATCAATGACCAGGTTGACTATATATGTAACACTCTATGGGATCTAGTTTGGCATATGGGTTTGTCGGTGTAGTCTTCTTTGCTGCATTGTTGTCGGTCACCCTTCTCAGTTGCAGAATCTTGATCAGGGGCAAATTAGGACTATTTTGTTCCTACCATAATTATAATTCATGCGCGAACCATATGAAGCTGGCCATGATCCTCGATTGTTCCATGCAAAGTTGTAGCTCCATCTTTTCAGATAGGCTAATTGTATCTGCCAAAGTATATGTCTATTGAGAAGATACATGGTTCTAAATCGCCATCCTTAATTCCTTGATATAACGAGAAATCCATTTGGCATTTTTCTCGTTCAAATTGTTACGGGATGATAGCAGATAAAACTCCTACGTATATTCATCAACTATTCTTCCACCTTGTTTGTAATTCTAGTATTATCCGAACAAGACTTGTTTGTAGTCACTAGGCAGGAAACATGCTTCCAGTAACTTCTTTATCTTCTCCCACTTATCGACTTTTGCTTCCATTGACGAGATCGATTCGTGCACATTGATTCCCACTAAGCAGATGCTCCACCTTTAAGCTAGTAGGCCACCAACTTAACCTTTCATTCATTTAGGATCTTCATATACTTGAAAACACTCTCCATCTCTACAATCCAATCTAGTAATTCTTCACTATGGAGTTGCCCATCAAAAGATGGTAGATCCATCTACATATCAAACCCTCCAACATCATAATTATCCTATAGTCAGCAGTCTCTATGATCATAACTATGACATTGGGCTTCGTAGTCATCACTGTCGCTGTAAAATTCGTCCTGTGGAGTCAGATCATATCATTGGTGACCATCAACGTGATTTTTAACTCCTACCATGTTCAGATTCTCCATTGCTAATGCAAGTCAATCTATGATAGTATTAATCTAATTAACGTCGACCTTCAACTCATCAAACTCAACTCGGGAAATAAGGGCTTCGTCGCCTGCTATCGGACGGAAGAAACAGGCTCTGATATAAATTAACGTAGTGCAAAAGTAATAAACCTCGGAATCCACCAAGGGTTATTCTTTGAATACACAAAGAACGATCTTTGAATCTATAAAGAACTTCAAATCAGCGAATAGAATATAATAAAAAATTTATTGATGAAAAGTCATGCCTCTAGGGCTTACAATCCTCTGCTTAAATAGAAAACAAACAAGACTCCTACTAGGTCCCGAACTTTATTAAAAATAAAAATAACAGAACTCTCCCTAAAAGACTTTCTATAATTGAGGAAACAGATTGGTCAAATTTGGAATCAAAAAGAATTTATTTCTAATCAAAACATATTTATTTCTAATCAAAACATACTCCTAAATTATTACCTAAAATAGTAAAAACTAATAAAAATTCTGATATCCTTCAATCCGAAGGGAATCTCACAAAACAAATAGTGGCAAACCAAACAATCGTAGGTCTGGTTGACTCCATATTAAAAAAATACGCGATTTTTATAGATAATTCATCCAATTCTGATGTAAAGTTTGAGAGATATGAACTGTTCTTCATTGCAAGTCATTTTCCTCTATCGGGTCCATGTTTGGGCTTCCGACGGTCCAGTTTCTCTATAAATATGTCCGCAGTGTGTTCTACATCATATACTGACATGACTATAGTACATAAGTTGACAGTCAAGCATATTCGACTAGTATGATCCTTGATTATAGCATATGTGTTAATCCTTGATTAGAACACATATGACTTTGATTACATCACACATGCTTAATTGTAATGACTATACATGTTTATTGCATGGAATAAAATTATCAACATTTAAGTAAAATTCTCAATTTTATCATTATAATCTAATCTTCTTTAGCATCGATTTTCAGTAACCTAAACAATAATGCTTGACTACTGTCAACTCGGTTCCATTTAGTATACCAACTAAACATTTATTAATGGATTAATTACAATACGGTGCATTGAGATATGATGTAATTATATGGATGACCTTGAAGTTTGTGTATCTATGTGAGTAACTTTGAAGTTACTGATTGTAAGAACATGGGTGACCTTGATAGTACTTTTCATCCGGGATTTATGGTCACCCATGTAACTACATTAGTAGTCTCACAATTACTCATATAGATCAGCAGTGTTATAACATCACGTCTTAGAATATAGGAATCTAATTAATCCTTTATTAATAAATCCCATTAGTATGTTTTACCTCAGTTCCCATCTCCACCATCCACTTTAAATAATCGAACAAAGAATCATACACAGTCCTTTAATATTCCGAAGGCTAAAGTTGGAAGGGTTATTTGGATATATACCCTTTAAAAAATTGATTATTTGTAAGTATGTCTCCTAACTCTTAGTATTTTCAAAAATACTCCTCAAATCATTAACTTTGTAAAAAAAAACCTCTAAATTAACAAATTGTCAATGTGGTGCTAAAAATTTAATTATTTTGTTGATAATATTCGCCTTGCGAGTACAAATTGGATTATCAAAGTTGATGATAATTGCCTTGACGTAATTTTTTCTTTTCAAAATTGATCATATGAGAGGCACTTTTGTAAATATTGAGATTTAGAGAATATTTTTATAAATATCCATAATAAGGGGTATATATGCAAATAAGCCAAGTTGGAAATACAAAATTATCAGTAGAGAAGTAACAAAGTGAGGCCACTAATAAAAGGAATTGAGAACTAGATCTAGTAAAATAGAGCAAGCACTTTCAGTTTTAACTAGAACTAAGCTTCTTAGTGAGTGAAGATAGAGACCCGAACCCGGAATAAAATGGGTCGGATCATGGTTCTGGTTAGGGTCTCGGGTCTACTGGTCGCCGTTCTCGTTCTCATTTGGGCATTTGGGTTTAGAGCTAGCTTTCTCCCCCATTCCAACGCCGGCGATTCCTCGGATACTTCCCAAATGGACCACCTTTATTCGGTAATTTGCACATTTGGCCTTTAATTTTCGTAATTGTCTTCCCATTTACTAGAAACCACCTTTTTCTTTTTCTTTGTTCCTTTCGTTCTTTCTTTCCTTCTTTCTTTTTTTTTCCTTTTTTTCTTTCTTTTTTGTGCAGGCTCTTCATCCGCTTCTGATGGTTATCGGCTTCATTCTCCTCAGCGGCGAAGGTGACCTTCTTTCTTCTGAACCTTTTTTATATTTGGCAGATGCCAGCTCTAAGTTCTTATTTTTGGGTAAAATGCGGAAATTAATTTGCCTTTGTATGTTGGCGTAATTTTCCTCCAAGTAAATTGTTAGGGGCTGTTTGGTTCCTTTTTTTTGGGTGGTAAAAGTGGGGAAAGCTGTCAAAAATGTCAACTTTTTGGCAGCTTTCCCCCAAAATCACCTTTTAAGGGAAAGCTGTCAAAAAGCTGACATTTTGACAGCTTTCTCTCCTTTTACCACCCAAAAAAACTATCCAAACAGCCCCTTAGTAATCGAAACTCCTACGAACCAGAGAGAAAGTAGAAAAAAGAGAAAAGCAAATATAAAAGACACCCTTTTTAATTAAATAGTTCGGCAACTTGTCCATGTCCACCACAGTATTAGAATTTCTTTCTTTCTTTCTGATAAACTCATAATTACAAAAGAGAGTGTTCATACATATAGAGACTAAGGCTATAAAATTACAAATTTATCTTTCTATATAGCATGTAATTTTCGGGTCAATGTAACGGCCTAACATGTGATAAGTTATAGCAAAATATGGGTGAATTTGCTAACATCGATCATGCACAGCCTAATCAGACATGTGAGGTGTCCCCCTCCTATTACATAATGAGCTGATCCTCATCATTATGTAATAGGAGGGGGACAGCTTACATGTTCTCTTATTGATCTTATATTTTGGGTCCTTAGAGAAATTTTTAAGACTTTTTGCCCGCCCCAAACATTATCAATTAATTGAGTTCCAAGCTACTAGTGCAAGTTACCTGCAACTTTTGCGCTCACGCTGCCACGCACATGCAATAAAAGCACTCCTAGATTTCTGTATAAATGCATATAATGGTCCACCGTCTAGCTGGATGGGCTGTTGTCTGTAATACTCCACTGTGAATAATCTAATAAACTAAACATTTAAAAAAGAAAAGTTGATCAAATTCACATAAAAAATTGATCATACATGCTATCATGTGTTTTTTTTTAAGTTTTTCTATATTTTATTATTTGCTGACATCTCTGTAGCACTGATCTTTGTTTACTTTTTATTTTATTTTTTTAGATGATTGCCTTTTGGCGATTTTCTCGATTTATTATTCTCGTTGAATTCTTTTCACAGTCGAAGGTAATGTTTTATAACTGGTCCTAAAAAAATGTTTTAAAAGCGGCCCCGTGGTCCTGACTCCTGCCCATTGGATCGTATATATCTTCAGTATTGAGGATAATTGTTTGGTTTATACACAGTGCACTGACAATATAAAAAAGAAATTTCTCTCTAAAAAATATAATTAAATAGTCTTTAGTTTTAGTAGTTTTATCATAATAGATTTTTTTAATTCTAGCATTACACTCCTAAGGGAAATAAATATTCCATGGAACAAAAGTTTACAATACTAATTAAATATAATTGTTTTCTCATACTTCAAAAATTGCTTAAAGAAGAAACGTATGATATATAAAAATATCTAAACATGAGACTGCAATTTAACAATTTGGATATAGCATAGTAATATAAGTAGTAACTAAGAAATCGAGTCAAACTCCTATAAAGGTTCTTGCTGTCGTAAATGAATGAAAATGCATTGAAAAAATTGTTTGTCCTATAATTTTGTATTTTGACGTTCTGAAATTTAGTTGATTTTCTTTCAGATTTTGATTCTCACCAAAAGTATGTGTCCTTCAATTCTGTGTTACTAATATTTGAATTGAGGAGGGGGTTATTGTAAACTGGCAGCAATATTGGCGCACAAGTGGTTGTCGGCGTGGTCCAGGAGCACGAGGAAATCGGTGCACCTGTGTCTCCAGGGTGCGGCACTAGGGTTTGGCCTTTTCGGAATTTGGGTCAAGTTTAAGGGTAGAATCGGAATACTGGCGAATTTCTACAGCCTCCACTCGTGGATGGGCCTGCTCTGCCTCGTCCTCTTCGCTTCTCAGGTCCATAGACTCTGTACCCTCATTCTTCTCCTTCTCTTCTTTTTGTCCGTTTCACTGAATTCGATGGCCACAATTTCTACGGATCAGACCATGTACCTCTTTTTGTTCTTCGTGTGTTGTGCTTGTGAATCTGTCCCGGCCCACTAGTTACCGCATTAATCAAGTTAGTTAGCCAACGGGTGAAGGCCGAGTTAACTCACGGAATGCTCGTTTGTTGATGTTCTGCAGCGAGATTAGTGGATAATTCCGAGTTAGCAACGGGCCTCGGGGTCGATGCAGACCAATGATGAGGTCCCCTCATCCCCTTAGACGATAGATCCCTATCTGAAATAAGAGAACTACAAAACAAGCACGTTAGAGGATCGGGGTTGGATTCTCCGGTGATTCCTCTGACGATCAAGTTAGTATAAAGCTTGAATGGAGGACCAATTAACTGTGTAAGTTCGGAAAAGGTGTGTCTCGGGCCCACCCGAGGCACATGTACAGTTAGACTTTTTTTGGGTGTCTCGCAAGCCCAAGTCCCACGCGAGCAGGGAACAGGCTCATGCGAGACAGGTTTCGAGTTTTCTGTTTACATATAAATACCCGACAATTCCAAGGGTTTAATATATAGAGGATTAGTCGGCTGTTTAGAGAAAAAATAGAGGGTTTAGGCGGCGACTAAAAGAGATCTAGATCTAAAATCTTGAGGAGAGAAAAAGAGAGAGCTTGGAGGGATTTTACAAGAAAGAGGTCAATTTCTTTTGGGTAAAAATAAAAGCTTCTTCTTTGGGACGAGCTTGTGGGTTGTACAAGTCGTCGGCGTTCTCCTCACATTGGAATCTCCCCTTCCCTTCCACGTGGACGTAGGCAAGTTTGCCGAATCACGTAAATCTCGTGTCTTTACTGCTTTCTGGGTGTTGGTTATTGCTTGTAGGTTCCCTCGACAATTCAGTCCTAGAACTGATGAGAAGAAGAGTGTATATCTCACTTTATTGATTTCACTTCTACTCTTGTTTCCTTCATAAAACAGAAACATAGAGGTTGGTTTGAGCTTTTGTGAAAACAAAACACAGGGTTTTCTCTCGGGTTATATCGCTTTCGCTGTGTGAGCGCGTGACTCTGCGCCCAACAATTGGTATCAGAGCTGTTATTCAGATTGAGAGTGGTGTAGCTTCTGGTTTGAGATGGTGATCGGTAATTTCTTGAGAGAAACGGATTTATTAATATAAGTGGAGGATGGCTCCAACTAACAAAACAGTTAAAGTTAGAAAGTACGAGATCAAAAAGTTCAATGGGAAGAATGATTTTTTCTATTGGAGGATGCAGATGAAAAACTCGTTGATTTCGCAAAAATTACACAAGGCTTTGGCTAGAAAAGACAAAAAGCATAAGAATATGTCTGATGAGGATTAGGAGGAGCTGGATCTTGAAGTACGGGCGTCGATTATCCTTTGCCTTGAAAGAGATATAGCTTTCTTGGTAGATGGAGAGAAAACGACTGCGGGCGTGTGGTCAAAATTAGAAAGCACCTTCATGACGAAGAGTCTAACGAACTGGATCTATTTGAAATCCAAATTGTATACTTGCAAGATGGGTGAGGGCTCATCAATCCGAGAATACATCAATAAGTTTGATAGGATCATATTAGACTTAAATGACATAGACAAGATAATTGAAGACGAGAATCAGACGCTTCTACTATTTCTATCTCCGCCGAAGTCTTATGAGAACCTGGTGGAAACATAGATGCTTGTGGGAGACAATTTGACGATTGATGAGACTAGAACGACGTTTTTAACGGATGACCTACGAAAAATTACAACCAGTGACATGACTACTGGTGGTAGCAAAGAACAAACGCATAGATTGTTTGCTAGATGAAGGAGCAATGAGCGAGGAAAATACAAGGGAGGAAAATCTAGATCTAAATCAAGATCTCTTACGGGAAGACCATATTTCAAATGCGGTGAAGTTGGACATTTTAAGGTCGACTGTCCAAATAAAAGAGTAGGTGGGAAGAAGAAGAAGAACAAGACTGAGACGAGAGAAGACGAGAGAAGAAGTGAGCTATGTTTTAGAGGAAGGGAGCGAGAATGAATGCTATGTCGTCAAGGGTGGCGAGGATATCTTCGGGAAGTGGATTCTTGATTCAGATTACTCAACATGTGTCCAAATAGGAAGTGGTTTACTACTTACAGAAGCATTAATAGTGGAACCGTACTGATGGGGAACAATCATGTTTGTAAAATGGTAGGGTTAGGTAATATCAAGATCAAGATGTATGATAGAGTGGTCCAAACGTTGACAGATGTGAGGCACGTTTTCGACTTACAGAAGGATTTTATCTTAGTTGGTGCATTGGACTCCGGTGGTTGCAGGATTGTTACAGAGAACAGAGTGAAGAAGGTTGTTTGGGGCTCCCTAGTAGGGATGAAAGGTGTTCGTCATGGTAATTTATACACTCTCAGGTATGACGTTGACAAGAGATGCAGTGGTTGGAACTTAAGGAAGTGGTGGAGCCCCATGTGAGCACACACGGTTATGGCATAGATGACTTAGGCACATGTCAAAGAAGGGTCTCGATCTGCTTGGTAAGGAGGGTTTGTTGAAGAATCTGAAGAAACCTTACATGGATTTTTGTGAGGATTGTGTGTACGGGAAGGCGCACATGGTCCAATTCTTGAAAAGCAATCACAAGAGCAGAGGTATATTAGACTATGTACACACATATGTGTGGGGTCCGGCTCAGACAACTTTCAAGGGTGGCTCCAGGTATTTTGTCTCGTTCATTGATGATCATTCGAGGTATGTTTGGATTTATTTTCTTTAGCATAAGAATGAGGTATTCGAGACATTTAAAAAGTAAAAAGGCGATGGTTGAAAATAGGACAGGGAAGAAATTAAAGACACTAAGATCTGACAACGGTACAGAATATACAGATGATGCTTTCAAGGAGTTCTGTGATCAGGAGGGTATTGCTACACACTGGACAGTCAGATCTACACCACAACTAAATGTGGTCGCGGAGAGGCTGAACCGAACATTGCGGGAAACAACAATGAGTATGCAATCTTATACTGGATTGGGCAAGGAATGATGGGCAGAAGCGGTGTCTACAGCTTGTTATATTATGAACCGTTCTCCATATTCTACATTAGATGGTGATACACCCTACAGGGTGTGGTTAGGGGAGCATGCAGATTATGAAAGACTCCGGATTTTTGAGTGTACCACTTATTATCACATCAACGAGGGAAAACTTGACGCGAGAACCAAGAATTATATTCTTAGGATATGCAAAGGGTGTAAAAGGCTACTATCTTTGGTGTACAGAAGATTCAAAGTTCGTGATCAGCAGGGATATTACCTTTAATGAGAAATCCATGATTACTAAGACGCCAAGGATGATGGTGTTGGGACTATTGGGACTTCAAAGTCCCAGGTTATTGAGATAGAACTAAAGACCAACCAGGTTCTAGTTATGTTCAAGTGAGAAATCAGGCAAATGATGAGCTTGAGTAGGAGAAGATTCAGCAGGAGAATACACAAGCACTATAACAATAGCAGCTCGAGGATAGTTTGGACTCCACTAGGCCAAGCGAGCATATAAGCATGTACTGAAGCTGGGGGCTGATCAACCCCTGAAGCACTATGACCATGTTAATTTGGTGGAATACGCACTTTCGGTGGAGGATGATGAGTCGGTCTCCTTCAAGGAAGCTATTCGGGATAAAGATAGTAAGAGTTGGTTGGCTGCGATGGAGGAGGAGATGAAATCTCTTCGAAAAAACCAAACATGGGAGATGGTCTCGTTGTCTGTAGAAAAAAAAAGCTATTGGTTGTAAATGGGTGTATAAGAGAAAGGAATATCCTTAAGAGCTCGGTAGTACAAGGTACAAGGCGAGGCTAGTGGTTAAAGGGTTTGCACAAAGAGAGGGTATGGATTATAATGAGATATTTTCTCCAGTGGTGAAACACACTTCTATTCGGGTGTTATTGAATATTGTTGCTTATTGTGATCTTGAGCTGGAACAACTCGATGTAAAGACAACCTTCTTGTACGGAGACTTGGATGAAGAGATCTATATGCATCAACCTGAGGGCTACAAGGTTGAGGATAAGGAGCATCATGTATATCGCTTGAGGAAGTCACTCTATGGACTGAAACAATCTCCTCGATAGTGATACAAGCGATTTGACTCCTTCATACTGAAGCATGGGTTTTCCCGAAGTGATTATGATTGTTGTGTTTACATTCAGAAGCTTCGTGGAGGTGATTATATCTATTTTTTTTTGTATGCGGATGACATGCTTATTGCTTCGAAGAGCAGGGTGGAGATAGATAGACTAAAATCTTAACTTGATAAAAAGTTCAAGATGAAGGATATGGGTGCTGTTAGGAAAATATTGGGTATGGAGATTAGAAGAGAGCGGGCAAATAGGCGATTGTTGTTGAGTCAGAAAGGCTACATAGAGCGGGTGATCACGAGGTTCGGTATGTAAAATACAAAGTCGGTAGTGACTCCATTGGCTCCACATTTTAGACTTTTAGGTAAACAATCTTCCACTATAGCGGAAGATAAGACACACATGGAGCGTATTCCTTATGCTAGTGCAGGTGACAGTTTGATGTACGTCATGGTGTGTACACACGTAGATATTTCACAGGTGGTCAGTGTGGTCAGTAGATTTATGGCGAATCCGAAAAAGGCATATTGGGAAGCGGTAAAGTGGGTCCTGAGGTACTTGAAGGGTACTGTTGATACGAGGTTGTGTTTTGGTGAAGATACATGTCAGATTGATGGGTTTGTTGACTCTGATTACGCGGGTGATCTAGATAGATGGTGATCTACTACTTGTTATGTATTCAGCATACATAGGGCTCCAGTTGGTGATCGATGTTACATGCTACAGTGACACTTTCTACTACAGAGACCGAGTACATGGTCATGACGGAGGGAGTGAATGAAGCATTATGGTTGCGGGGTCTTCTAGACAATTTAGGGATTGAACAGGAGAACGTGAATTTGTGGTGCGATAGTCAGAGTGCGATTCACTTGACGAAGAATCAAGTTCATCATGCTCGTACCAAGCATATCGATATCAGGTATCATTTCGTACGGGATGTCATAGAGGAAGGTGATATTTCTCTCATGAATGTTCATACAAATGAGAATCCCGTGGACATATTAACCAAGGTGGTCACAAGTAGCAAGTTTAAGCATTTCTTGGATTTGCTTCATATCAGCTTGTGTTGAACTGCCTAAGAGGGTATGGCCCTTCGGGGCGATGATGGGATGAGGTGGAGACTATATAGAGAACAAATCCTGAACTACGGTTAGCTTGATCCCGATGGAGGGTATGTAGGCAGCCGCGGTAAAGTGACGCAGTTGGTTTGGCCTGGTTTGGTGTTTCAGATTTCTCTGGTGATGTTCGTGGTGTTCTTCTGGTGTTCATCCAAAATTTGAGGTTTATCAAATGATGTACGAGGTGGAGAATTGTGAATGGCTGAGATGTGTCCCGGGCCCACCCGAGGCACATGTACAGCGAGACACTTTTTTTTTGGTGTCTTGCACACCCAAGGCCCACGTGAGCAGGGGACAAGCCCACGCAAGACGGGTTTCGGGTTTTCTGTTTGCATACAAATACCGGACGATTCCAAGGGTTTAATATATAGAGGATTAGTCGGTTGTTTAGAGAGAAAATAGAGGGTTTAGGCGGCGGCTAAAAGAGATCTAGATCTAAAATCTTGAGGAGAGAAAAAGAGAGAGCTTGGAGAGATTTTACAAGAGAGAGGTTAATTTTTTTAGGTAAAAACAAAAGCTTTTTCTTTGGGACGAGCTTGTGGGTTGTACAAGTGGTCGGTGTTCTCCTCATAGTGGAATCTCCCCTCCCCATTCCCCGTGGACGTCGGCAAGTTTGCCGAACCACGTAAATCTCGTGTCTTTACTATTTTCTGGGTGTTGGCTATTGCTTGTAGGTTCTCTCGACAATTCAGTCTTAGAACTGATGAGAGGAAGAGTGTATATCTCACTTTGTTGAGATATTTCACTTCTGTTCTTGTTTCCTTCGTGAAACAGGAATATAGAGGTTGGCTTGAGCTTTTGTGAAAATAAAAGCTAGGGTTTTCCCTCGGGTTATATCGCTTCCGCTGTGTGAGGGCGTGACTCTACGCCTAACAACATATGATGAAATGAGTTGGCTCGAAATGGCATATACATGTGGCCCGGATGGGAGCCTGAAGACCCCTCCCCTTGTAGTAGGCGTTGAGCTCATATTTATACTCAACTAAGAGGAGTAAATGCATAACAGTCTAAGTCTAGGTAGACAGCTGGATTGACAGATAGCTTTAAAGGTGTTGACTAGCTGTGCGATGACTCATCCTTGATTTGATATGGTGGTGATTGAGGGGGGGGGGTGGCACTGACGCTAGGTGGTGAGTCATGGAGGCTAGGGGCACTAGCCATGATGATGATGAACATATGTTGGTGTGGAGTTCGAGGACGAGCTTCCTTTCGAATCGGCTTCACGAGTGAGACGACAAGTACTGTCTCTTTAGTCGGCCTCGAAAGTTGTCATCCCAGCACTGAGTAAATGAGGGTGGTTGACTCAATTGATGAGGTCGAGTGAGAGCTGGTCTCGACTGGCTCGGGAAAGATCGAGTGGCCAAGTGACCCAAGTCAGCCCTGGCTGGGTTGAGCTAGCATGATTGATTATTGATGATATGTGACACGTGTCGCCTTTGAAAGAAAGATTAACACTTAGTTTAATTAATGTCATAACATCGTAGGAGTGATATGATCTAGTTAGCCCACAAGTGAAGGTCAAGTTAACACACAGAATGCTTGCAGGAGCGATATGATCTAGTTAACATACAAGTGAAATGGTAAAAGTTAAGACTAAGTTAGTGAGAAGATTGAGAGATTGAACTATACTTGCAAATTAAGGGGAAGATTAAGGTTATTAATATGGGAGTATAGTCCCATGTCGTGTAGAATAAAAAAAGATTGATGTATTTAAAATTAGAGTTGGGGTAAATACCTGATAGCTATAAGTTTTTATGTTAAAATTGATTTGTAGCCTCTTTTTAAGGGTGATTTTTTTAAACTGCTAGATTAACTTGTTTTTTTCCTATACATTCACATGTTAAACTGTAATGCTTGTTGAATTTACTATTAAACTCATCTAAATTCTATATTACACTTTCCATTTACAATACAATTAGGATTAGATTTAACAGTAAGTTCAACAAATATGAAGTGCTAAAACGTTCTAAAATCAGCACGTAATTGTCACATGGGAGTTTTGGAAAGAATATTCTCACATTCACATAAATGAGGACACTAAAGTGCCAATTTTAAAAACTTCAGGATATATACACATAAGTTCAATTAAAAAAACACTTTTAGAATGACTATACAAGTGCAAAGTAATGGAGAATGTCATTTTACTATTTTAGCGATTGCTAATTTCCATACACTTTACACTGATATTTACTATTTACACTGATATTTACTATTGCATTGTGACAATATTTTATTTGCACTAATATTTACTATTGGAAGGGACACAATATTTTATTTTAAATTGATAATACGGTATATGGGGTTTTCTCCTTCATGATTTTGTGTAGAGGGCTCTCCCCTAGATTTTTATTTATTTATTTAATGTATAATACCTTTTGACTAATTAGCAACAATAACCCTCTTTTTTCCCCCATTTTCAGTGGACACTGGGATTTCTCAGATTATGGCACCGGCCAGAGAACAGGCGTACGAGAACGACCATGCTCCCGTGGCACGCTTTTGTGGGCCTGTACACGTACGGGCTTGCCGTGATCACTGCAGAAACTGGCCTCCTCGAGAAGTTGACCTTTCTTCAGACACGTAGAGGCGTTCACCGGCGATCAACGGAGTCAACCCTGGTCAACGCTCTCGGTCTTGGCCTTGCATTCGTCTCGGCCCTTGTAGTGTTTGCTGCAGTCTCTCATAAGCACCATCGTCTTCCTTATCACAGTAAAAATGTAGATGCTAACTATCAAAGTGTTAATAAGTTTGTGCAGTCTGATGGTTTGGTTATTAATGAAAAGGATGTTTCATCTTAGGAGTGTTTGCCTTTAAATCCAAAATTTATCTTATTTAATTTTTAAGCACAAGTACTTTTTCCAATGCTCATAAACCCAAACGAACTGTCTTTAATTACCTTTAAACCCAAAATACCAAATACACTCGTACATTCATAATGTATCCCTTAAAAGAAGGGCGGATCCGTTTTTTTTTTTGGAAAATATTTGCATCCCAATCATTTAGCTTATATCATACTTCCTTTAAAAGCATGACTTCGGGAAAATCTTTTTATGATCAGTATTACCCTTAGCTTTTTTTGAATATTACATTGTTATCCTAATCTATTCTAATTTTAATCATATCTTATCTAATTCCACGTGAACTATCTATAGGTCAACAATTTAAAAAAAGTTATTTTGAATATTTCAGTTAAAACTTAATTTATCCAGATACTAATTATATCCTATATTAACTGCATATGAACTACCTATAACTCAAAAATATAGAAAAAAATAAGATTAAGAAATTATACGTAGATAACATATTATAATACATAAAGTATTATAAAAAAACACAAAAGTTTCAAAATTTGCATATAATAGCCTTAAAAGTTTAAAATTACACAAAACACATTGACTTTTAAAAACTTAAAAACAAACATGATATCTAAAAATTTAAAACTTGTAATTAACATCCTCAATATTTTAAAAATTATAGAAACAACCTCAAAAGTTTAAATGCTAAATTACATATATATATACCCTATGTGTTTCGCTCTTGAAGCAGTTATATACTCTAAGTTACAAAATATAGCAAAAAAATACCCTGAGTTGGCAAAAATTTGCAAGTTGGTACCTTCTGTTAACCAGCTATGGAATATTTTCTGGAATATTCTCATGTGTTGGACCTATGACCAACTTGAATACTTCTTGCTCTTATTTATTGTATTATTTACTGTATTACCCACCCCACCCGTCGGCGCAAATTAGATTATTTTCATCATCTTCTTCTTCTTTTCGTGGCCTCCAACTTCTTCTTCCTCTTTAATATGGGTAACAGTAGAAAATAAGAGCTTTCACTATGTTGGGAGTGGGAGGTTAATTCTTAAGGAGGGGCATTATTGTCCTTTCGTGTATTTTTTAACACAGTTAGCTAAATTTAAATAGTTACCAACTCAGGGTATTTTTTGCTATGTTTTGTAAATTAGGGTATATAATTACTATAAGAGCAAAACAATAGAGTATATAAGTGCCATTTAGCCATGTTTAAATTACAAAAAAAAAATATTCTAAAATTCAGAGATTTCAAAACTTAGAAACAACATAGATGGATTCCAAGGATTACCATTAGGCACATAGAAATTTAAAATTAGTAAAAAAACCTTAAAGGTACAAAAATTACAAAAACTCTCTCAAAAGTAAAAAATTATTAAAAAATTCTAAAATTTTAAAACTTATAACTGGTACATATCAAATTTAGAAATTATCAGCAGATTGCTAAAAATTTTAAATATTTAAAAAACAACCCAAAATTTTAGTAATTATAAAAATATCTTCAAAATTTCAGAGTTACGAGAAATATTCTAACATTTAAAAACTTATCACCAATACGTGAAACATGAAAATTATACGCGCTCAACTTAAAATTTAAAATTTTCATAAAATACTATCAAAGTTTAAAAATTACAAAACACACTCTCAAAAGTTTAAATCACAAAAGGCTAAAATTTGGCAAAGAAAAGAGGAAATATCTGATATAATTACATTAAGATATAATAGGTTAGAATTAATTGATTATAATGTATAAAGATTTATCTCTAATGTTGATAATATTTATTTATAAAGTAAAAAAATACAAGGAGTTATGTATGGAGAAACTATGAGAAAGTTCTGAGATATCCTTTAAAAGAACTAAGTTGTTTTCATTTCAAATGGAGAAGTGAAGGAAATAAACTCAAAATTCGGAATCATTCATGAATCACCTGAATTGATATTGATAAAAAGCATATCGAGCAAAGAAACACTAACCGAGTTCTTCTTGAAAAACATATTGAACAATTATGTCCTAATTTAAAAAATATTATTCATGAAAAGTACAAGAAAAATTAGTAAGTACTTATAAATTTTCATACTTTATTCTAAAAATACTGAAGGAATCATAAACTTAATATAAAATTTTATATAAATAATCTTGTAATAGAAACTAAAGTGAAACCATTGATCAACTACATTGTGAGATATAATAAACTAGATAGGATGAGAAAATTCACTATAATGGACAAAAAATATGCACATGTACTTAGTTACCATAGTGTAAGTAAAAAATTAAAATTGATATTTTTCATTTCTCTATATAGTGGCATGACTCTGCAAGTATCCTTATTTGGGGATACGACTATCAACGAAAGATTAATTTTTAAGAACACGATCAAAGATAAGAATGTAATAATACTTTCAGATTTCAAAATCTTTAAATATGAAGGTAACATATTTTACAACTAAAATTCTTATTAAAGGCCACAAAATATAAAATTCATCTTATACATGTCTCAAATTTGTATGAAAGATATGTATGTCATCGTAAATTATGTTAATAATATATCAACTTATTGAAGAAATAAGAGATAGATAAGTAAAACAAGCAGACATCCATATAACACGATAAAGAAAAAATATTACACTTTAAAACTAATATGCAGGGCTCATGCAGAACAAGCTGCTAAAACAAAAGCATTTCCATCAAGGCTCTTTATAAATACAACACAAATTTAAATTATTTAATATTTTTAAAAATAGCTTAATTTTTTGAGTAAAATCAGGAATTTTTAGAAGTGATTTTCATGAACTCTTTTAATTTTTTATATGGTTATGTGGATGCTTTTATTATATAAAAGTATATAATAGAGTTAGCATTAATCTTTATTTTATGATTTTTTCTAAAGTCTATCAGTGATTAGCAACAAAATTTATATTCTCTTTAGTTTCATTCTAGCCCATTTTTAATTAATCATCTTGTCTTATTGGCTTTAATTATTCATCCTTCTTTTATAACGTTATTTTTTCAAGTGTTTTTTACTTTTACAACATTATACCTTCTTAAGTCAAGCTTGGTTTCATACCGATCTAAATAACGCAAAAATTCAAATTAACTTTATATTATAGTTATTTTTTGTCAATTCAATTATTACATGAAAATTTTAAATTTGGTGTAGTCCATTCAAACAAACATTAACAAAATAATCACAATAGTAAAGTTTGAAAACATAAGTGAGAAAAACAATCAAAGTGGCACTAAGAAACAAATTTTAGTAAAAAATAAGTAAAAAATACTTAATCATAATATTTAATACGTGCATTACACGTGCATAAATCCTAGTAACCACTAAACAAGCACGTAGCATAATTGAACGTTGATATTATATTTAAATTTTTAGTAAATAGAAACTTCTTCTCATCGTTAAGAATTTTTTTGGATCTGTCATTGTCTTAAACATGAATAAATACCTAAAATAACCTTACCATTTTTACCCATTTAATAACAGAACTCATTCTTCCATGGTATCTCCTCCACCAGCACTTCCACTTTCATGGATAATATCTATTCTCACTTAATTCTCTAATCGCATCCAAACATGAGAATAGAAATGATCATTCCATTTTAACGTCAATTCCATTACATTCCTACTTTTATTTTATTCTCACTCTTGACTTCGGGAGTAGGCCTGTCCATCAGGGCCCGGTTGCACCGGGACGGGTCCGGGTCCGGGCTAGAGCAGGCCGGGTCCGGGTCAACCCGGTTTTCTTTGTTATTTAAATTTTAAAAAAAAATTTCAAGAATACAAAGCAAAACATAAACACAATTTTGATAAAAAATTATATTATTAATCAATTATAATTATGTAATTTACAAATATAAAAAATTATAGAAATTAAAATAATATAAAATAATCGTAGAATTAAATTAAAATAATTATAGAATTTAAAGAGCCCAAATCAAAGACCTTTAAATATATATCTTGTGGTTAGGATTTGAACCACTAACCTCTTCTCCAAACTCCTAAATTTTACCACTAGACTAACTAGTGTTATTCAATATATATATATATATAGAGAGAGAGAGAGAGAGAGCATCATTCTCTAACTTTTTTTTGCGATCCGCTCCGTTAAACTTGATGCACACGTTCTTAAACCTAAACACACCAATTTTGGGATGAACCCGTCGTGTTTTGACCCTTCATCCACTCGCCGTAATTTTAATGGTTTCGAATGAATAGAACTTTTTGGACGACTCAACAAATGGTCAAAACACGACGGATTCACCCCAAAATTGGTGTGTTTGAGTTTAAGATCGTGTAGATCAAGTTTAACGGAGCGGATCGCAAAAAAAATTAGGGAATGATGTGATTTTAGGC
>BQKN01065418.1:533058-545277 GCA_022839385.1 Asparagus kiusianus
GAGTTGTTTCATTGCAGGTCCACCCAGTACTCATGGTGATCGGCTTCGTACTTTTGAATGGTGAAGGTAAACATGTTCTCCTTTTCTTTTTCTCGTACCATAACCCATAATGAAGAAACATATAACAACTGGGAGTGCCACTATGTTGGTGCAGTAAAACCCTATTGTGATTGAGAAAGAGTTGCGGGATTCAAATTCTCCTTATGCCCAAAGGATTCAGAGAAAGGGGGAAAAAAAGGAAAAAGAAAACATACAGCTCTCTCTTATCTCTTACTATAGCTTCGTAAATTCCTCGGGAGTCTCGAGTAAATTTCTATTCTATTATTTTGCCTGTCTGCAATTGGGTGATGCAGACTTGAGTAGTGACTTGCAAGGGCATTACGGCCACCTTTTATAATGTTATCAAATTTATTGCTTGGAACAATTCTTTAATAAAGAGAGTGCCTGAATTTGGCATGCATCTGGTGGCCCTGTTTTGGTCATGTAGGTCCTGTTGTCAGTCTTCACTGATGTATTAAATTGACAAGGATGCAAACTCTTAGGCTAAAGGAGAAAAAGGATTGAATGCATACTTCCATTCAGAGTCAAAATTGGCTATTATAGTGATTGCAAATAATAAAAGATTTGGAACTGATAAGGTAATTAATTGCATCAAGTGCCGATATATATATATATATATATATATATATATACATATACATATATATGTATATATATACATATACATATATATGTATATATATACAGATACATATATACACACACACACACACACATGCGTGCATGTTCACATTAGTATCGACGATAGAACATGTATTTCTGCCTCTTAAATCCTACATGATTGATACTTCCGTATAATACCATAAATAGGGTGTACTTGCACTGTTTAACATAATCTTCTGATATCAAGTATGAGCATATGAGTTATGATATTATTAGAATCATATGTCTTTTTGCTCTCAAGAATTGAGGATGTGAGTTGAGTCTTGCAGTCGTCTTTGCTAGAAAAGATTATCAAAATGACGAAATGGTTTAGCCTAGTTAGAGCTTAGTCAGAAAGTCTCCCCAACACCGGAAAACATTGTATTGCATGTATCAAATGGAAGCATAGATCTTTGGCATGATGTTTTGATATAAAATTTGAAAGTAGGTCATCTAGATACTATGACTTACCATGTCATGGTGTATCCTAAAGTGTCATCAAAGTGCCGTGTGATCATACTCCTGATATGTCATGATTTCAGCAAATTGTAGTATGAAACAGCCTGGTAACACCGTTGATGCTTGCTTTTCAGGAAAGGCTCTTATCTATAAATTTACGTTGTATGGTTCATGGTTTTCTTTGAAAGAGGATCTAAGGTACAAAGTTCTCCAACAACAGATAAAAAAGTGGGGGACAGGAGGAGTTGGAGGAGGCAGGAGTAGGATCATATCTTATATCCACAAACTAAGTTACATAGGTGCGGATACGGGTATGGGAACAGAGCAAATTGGTAAAAAGTAGGGTACAGGGACACAACTACACATACATTGTTAGATTTTCTAACCCATGTTGCGATTTGGAAATAGAGATGAGGAAGAGAAAAAGAACAATCACAGATAACACATATAATTTTACGTGGTTCGCTTCTCAACCAGAGAAGCTACGTCTACGGTCGCCGCAAGAAAAATTTCATTATTCTCAGGTTAGTTTACAAGTTGTCCTAATCATCCATTTTATAGCATAAGGTTTTTACAAACAAGAATCTTAAACAGACCAAAAAACGAGCCCAGGCCCAAACCCGAGTCGCGGTTGACCGCCAACAATGGCGCGGCTGACCGACCAGAACGTCAAAATCTCAAGAAACTAATAATAGGGTCCGCGGTCAACTGTGCCTAGCCTCGCGGTCGACCAGATAGAATGCAGAAACACACCCTGTAGTGTGCACGTTTTCCGGTCGACCGAGCCTTGCCTCACGATCGACCGGCCAGCACCCAAAACGTTGTCTGCTACGTTTTTACTGTTCTTGCCTGTTTTTTCTCTTCAATACAGCGAATAGGGCCGAGTCTGATAGTTAGGCTTCACATAGCCTAACAATCTTCCACTTGGTGACTAGCTTTCAGTCTTTATGATCTTTCCTTGCGGCAACAGGCTCTCATATTATCAAGTAATGAGGCTAACTGAAGTTGAACACAACTTCAGTTTCTCCATAGTGACGAGTCTTCGTAAGCATGTCAGCCGAGTTCTTGCTTCTTTGGATCTTCACAAGCTCTAACACATCATCATCCAAGGCTGACTTTATGAAGTGATAACGAACCTGTATATGCTTCGTCCTGGCTTGAAAAATTGGGTCCTTTGCGAAATGGATGACGTTTTGGCTATCACAATGAAAGACTCTTCTCATTTTTCTGTCCCAACTCTTCCAAGAACCCCTTTAACCATATCATCTCCTTGTTTGTCTCTGTCACAGCAACATATTCTGCCTCTGTAGTCGATAAAGCGATGATCTTCTGCAATTGGAAGACCTAACTGATGGCAGTTGTACCCAATGTGAACACATACCTCGTAATGCTCCTCCTCTGATCTATCTCACTAGCAAAGTCTGCATCAACAAATTCCTGCAGACCTAAATTGACTCTCTTGAAGCATAAGCAATTCTCTATAGTACCCCTCAGGTATCTTAGAATCCACTTTACTGCTTCCCAGTAATATTTTCCTGGATCTGACACGAATCTACTCACAGCTCCCACTGCATGGGCAATATCAGGCTTCATACACACCATAACGTACATAAGACTTCCAATGGCTGAAGCATATAGAACCTTCACCATGTAGTCTTTCTCCTCATCAATCACTGGACATTGCTCCCTAATCAACCTGAAATGACTAGCCAAAAGTGTGCTAACAACCTTAGCATCACTCATTCCAAACCTCTCAAGCACCCATCTAATGTACTCGGCTTGAGATAGCCACAGTATGCCCAAAAGCATGTCTGCTAATCTTCATCACCAAAATCTGCTTCGCTGCACCTAAGTCCTTCATATCAAACTCACTTGACAGCTGCTTCTTCAACTTCTTGATCTCACCTATATCTGAACCGGCTACTAGCATGTCATCGACGTATAGCAGCAAGATAATGTAGCTGATGTCAAGCCTTTTGAAGAAACAATAATGATCAGCCTTGCACCTGGAGTATCCATTCCTGTGCATGAACCCATCAAACTTTTTGTACCATTGCCTTGAAGCTTGTTTTAGACCATACAAGCTCTTTTTCAATCTGTACGTCATCTTTTCTTTTTGTTTTTCTGAGTAAACTCCTCTGGCTGCTGCATGTATATCTCTTCCTTTAAGTCATCGTGGAGGAATGTCGTCTTCACATCTAATTACTCGAGATGTAGATCCTTAGCTGCAACAATGCTCAGAACCGATCTGATAGTAGTCAATTTAACTACAGGAGAAGATTTTCGTGTAGTCGACTCTTTTTTGCTGAAACCCTGACCACCAATCTAGTCTTGTATCTCTTGGAACCATCATGCTCCTCATTGATTATGTACACATTTGTTACTCAAGGCTTTCTTTCTCACTGATAACTTCGTAAGCTCCCAAGTCTTGTTAGAGTTCAAGGACTTCATCTCATCTTTCATAGCAAGCTCTCACTTGCTCACATCACCCACTCGACATGCCTCGTCATAGCTTTCTGGCTTTCCACCGTCACTCAACAATAAGTAGTTTAAATGAGACTTGGACTGTAATGATGGATACTTCGGATTTGGCTTGGGTACTCTAGCTGTTCGCCTCAACTCTCTGACAGGTAGACCAGGCACTGCATCTGTCCTCTCTGAAGTAATCTCCTCTATCATCTCTTCTTCCACCTCTTTTGCTACTTCTTCTGCCTCATTAGAACTAGCCTCAAGGTTGCTCCCATCTGGAACATCATCCGGCTCGAAGTATACAGGCTCAGACTGCACCGAGCTAGTGGACTTAACAACATCACGATCTTTGTAGAGGACTGCTTCATTGAAGACAACATTCCTACTTCTGATGAATTTTTTGTTTTGTTCATTCCAGAACCTATAGCCAAACTCATCACCACCATAGCCAATAAAATAACATTTTAAAGATTTAGAATCGAGTTTGTTTCTTACACGATCACTCAAATGAACATATGAAACATAATACTCTTAGATGAGAAAGGTTTACCTCCTTTCCGCTCCATACTTCTTCAGGTATTCTGTGCTCCAAAGGTACTGATGGTCCCCAACTGATCAGGTAGGTTGTTGTGTTGACTGTTTCTGTTCAGAACTGTTTTCGGAGTCTTGCTTATAGACACATGCTTCTGGCTCTCTCAGTCAATATCATGTTCATCCGTTCTGCTATGCCGTTCCGTTGTGGTGTATCTGACACTATCCTTTTCAATCTGATGCCACTATCATAGCAGAACTTCTTGAACTAAGAATTTTCATACTCACCATCATTATCTGATTGCAGCTTCTTGATCTTCAAACCTGTTTTATTTTCTACCATAGCTTTTCACCTTTTGAACACTTCGAACACTTCTGATTTATGTTTTAAGAAATAGACCTAAGTCGTCACAAAATACTACCTTCCACCAGTAGACTGGACTGATGCTGGACCCCACACATCTGTATGAACTAGCTCAAGCTTTTTTTCCTTCAGAGTTTTGCTAATTCTTTTGAAGCTTATTCTCTTCTATTTTTCAAAGATGCAGTTTTCACATAAGTCAAGATCAGTCGACCTCAAACCTGGTAGCTTTTTATTCGCCTGCATAACCTTTAGCCCTTTGCTGCTCATGTGACCAAGCTTTTTGTGCCACAAATTTGGATATTTTTAGCTCTCAACCACTGCAATGGATCCACATGCATCTGTCGTCATATAGAGAGTCCCACTCTTCATGCCACTGGTAACAATCATAGACCCCTTGGTAACCTTCCACGTATCACATGCGAAGGTTGTTATATATCCCTCTTTTGTCAGTTGTCCTATGGAGATCAGATTCTTCCTCAGGCTAGGAACATGTCTCACATCATTCAATTTCCATACGGACCCATTGAGGTTGATCTGCACTACTTTTCTAACTATATCATACGCCTGGTCGTCACCAATGTAGACTTTTCCTAGATTTACTAGAACATAGTTCTCAAATAGATCTCTATTTGAGGTAGCATGAAACGATGCTCCCGAATTCAGCACCAATGATTCTGTTTTGCTTTCGAATGAGCAAATGAGGGTATCATCTGATTCTCCTGAGGTAATGTTCGCTTCAGTCTTGCTCTCCTTGTCTTTCTTGGGTTCTCTACACTGATTCTCATAGTGCCCATACTTATCACAGTTCCAGCAATCAATCTCTTTCTTGCTTTTACGATTTCTAGATTTTGACCTGCCGTTCCTCGAATTTAGTCTCCCACGGCTATTTCCTCTATTCTTGTTTTTATTTCTACCTCTACTTTCAACATTCAGTGCCGACCTTGAATTAGAGACTCCTTATTCTTGCCTTCTAATCTTCTCGGCCATAAGTTAACCATGTCAACAACCTCTGAAAATTTCAGTTTTAATTTTTCAAATGACCCGCTAATCGAAATAACGGTACCCTTCCAACTATTAGGTAACTGACTAAGTATTAAGAGGGCTTGAATTTTATCATCGAATTTAATATTAACAGAGTTTAACTGATCCGTGATCTTATTAAATTCATTCAGGTGATCCTTGAATTTTTGATTCTCAGACATCCTCAGATTAAATAACTTCTTTATGAGATGTACCTTATTTGCTGCAGAGGGTTATTCATACATGCTGGATAAAGCAGCCATAAGAGACGTCATCGAGTCTTGATTCTTGATGTTGAAGGCTACAGATCTGGCTAGACAAGGTCAACCTGATTGCTCCAAGGGTCTTCCGATCTAACAACTTCCATTCTGTATCCTTCATATCCACTGGCTTCTCTCCCAACGGCAAATACAGATCCTTCTAATAGAGGTAATCTTCCATCTGTATCTTTCAGTACTCAAGTTTGTCCCATCAAACTTCTCAATCTTGGACGTCTCCTTCTCAGATCCCATATCTAACCTCAAATCGCCTGCATCGAACCTGGTCGCTCTGATACCAATTGTTGGGTTTTCTAACCCATGTTGCGATTTGGAAATAGAGACGAGGAAGAGAAAAAGAACAATCACAGAGAACACAGAATTTTACGTGGTTCACTTCTCAACGAGAGAAGCCACGTCCATGATCGCCGTAAGAAAAATTTCACTATTCTCAGGTTAGTTTACAAGCTGCCATAATCACCCCTTTTATAGCATAGGGTTCTTACAAACAAGAATATTAAACAGACCAGAAAACGAGCCCAGACCCAAACTCGAGTCGCGGTCGACCGCCAACAATGGCGCGGTCAACCTACCAGAACGTTAAAATCTCAGGAAACCAATTACAGGGTCCGCGGTCGATCGGGCCTAGCCTCGCGTTCGACCTGACAGAATGCAGAAACACACCCCGTAGTGTGCATGTTTTCTAGTCGATCGGCTCGTGGTTGACCAGCCAACACCCAAAACGTTGTCTGCTTCGTTTTTCTTGTTCTTGCCTTTTTTTCTCTTCAATACAGCGAATAGGGCCAAGGCTGATAGTTAGGCTCCACATAGCCTAACATACATGTACGTGCAATAATAATTTCCACATGCAATAATAATTTCTATGAGATCAATATTATTATTCCATTTCACATGCTACGAAATAAAATTCCTGTGACGTTCTTATGTTTCTTTTATAATATAGATCTTTAAATTAGAAAATTGCACGTTTTTAACTTGATATCCAAAAGAACCTTTCTAATCATAGTTTTGAACTGGCGGGGTGAAATGAACTCAACTTATGTCCAATAAGTTTCAAGAATTGCATATGAGGTGTAGAATATATGTCCAAGAAGTATACGACGAGTGTTTTAAATTAAAACATGTATTATATAATTGAGTACGCATTTAAATAAATGTATATAAATACCCAAGGAGTGTCTATTGATTGATATAATTGCAGCCATTTCTTTCAGTTCATGCGTTTGCTTCTTCCTGAATTTGAACGTCTAACCTGAGGTGGTGGCAAGTCATTTGTTCACCTCTTATAGTATTGATGCCATCAGATCTGCTCATCTCCAGTTTGTAAAGTGGCCTCATCTTGACCCTTATCTGATGCAACCTGACCCCCTACCTAAGCATTCTCCAAGAGCCTCAAATTTTATCATATATTTGTGTTTTGGTGGTGAAGAAAGAACTCATCATGGAATGAACTTGACTGCAGACCAGTTTACTCTGGCATGTCATTGCTTTTTTCCAAATAGAGTGCAAGTGGCTAACCAAAGTGGTCGTTTGAACATTTAAACTTAAGCTTGCTGCAGACTTGTCAAATTTCAAGGGAATGTATCTCGAAGGGATTTTTTAAGTCACAGCCGCTTCAGTTAGCCATTTGCACTTTAGTTGGAAAAAAGCTTGATGATTATGATGATGACATTTGAATCTATGTAGTTTATGGGCAAGGTGTCGATCATATTTTTTGCTTATACAGGATGAGCTTATGCTCCATGGTACAATTCAAATTCTGAGTGAAAGTGAAGTAATGAATGGGATAAATTATTGAAGTCATGAGTAAAAGAAAATCTCGAACAAACTTTCACTTTAGTAGATAGCGTGATTTAGTTTCAAAGGAAATAACACACTGAAACTCAGAAGCTTTTGGTGAAAAATGGCCATAGACTTGACCCCATAACCTCCCTAAACTTACCCTAATTCTACAACACCTGAGCTAGGTCTCCGGGGCACAATTTTCTTGTTTACAAGTTCTAATGAAATTTCGAAGTAAAATAACTCAATGTCACATTGTGATTATCTAATGAAATTTCGAAGTAAAATAACTCAATGTCACATTGTGATTACTTTACGTTATCAGATAGAACTCCCATATCTTACTGCATACAACAGGTATTTTGATTCGAACTATTTAAACTTGAACCTTCTGTTATTTGTTTAATTGGTGTTTTCTCTTACTATAGCTATGCTGGCATACAAGACAGTTGGAGGAACCAAGAATTTCAAAAAATCCGTGCATCTGGCAATTCAATTTATTGCGTTGTGTTTGGGCCTGATTGGTGTGTGGGCTGCATTAAAATTTCACAATGATAAGGGGATTGACAACTTCTACAGTCTCCACTCATGGTTAGGTCTAGCATGTCTCTTCCTGTTTGGCCTTCAGGTATTTCCCCACATTTCTTCACTCTGAAACTTTCACAAAACAACACTACCAAATAATATTTATGTTAGATAAAAATACCACGGTTAGAAATCAACAGAAATTATCATATAGTACTATCAGAAACCTGTTTGTTAGTTTTATAATAATACCTGAAAATCCATGAAAGTTATCTATTAATAACTAAAGTATATAGTAGCTTAGCGTTTTTATCCGAAATTCAATGGTAGTGTTGTAAAAGATAATGAAAGTTCATTTTATTTAATTCATGAGCATTTTTTTCATTTTATGTGGTACTTGTTTGATAATTTAAAATTTTGTGATATCTTTCTCTAATAAAAAGAGGGTAAATTTCACAAAACCCTCGAAAAGTTTGGGGTGCTTCCTACCAACCCCCCGGGCGGGGGGCCCCCCCGGCGCCCAACCAGAACAAAAAACTGAAAATAATTTGTTTTTCCTAGTAAACCTGAAAACTTCAAAGAGTCTTAACCCTAAGGGTTTAACTTTTTCTATAAAACCTCGCAAAAAGCATGGAGAGGAGGAGAAGATGAGACCCAGAGAAAATAACGAAAGAACTGAATTGGGTGGATAAGATGGTCCTCCACTTGCCCCCATTGCTTTAAACATCCCTAAAACATTTGATATATCCTTTTATGAAGTTTTCCGCAAAACGATGTGGTCTCAATATCCTTTACCAAAATTTGACAATTTTTTAGCAACATGTTATGCATTTTCCAATATATGAGGTGACATTTCGTCCTGAAAATATCGAAAATGGCAATTTTTTGGCGATAAATCATGAATTTCCCGATTTATGAGGTGACATTTCGTCTTGAAAAAAATCGATTGAAATGTTGCGATGTCAATTTGGGATTTTATTTGTTTTAAATGATGGGTTTTGATTTATGGTTCAATTGAGGTCTAAACTTAAATAAACATCTGCTTATGCAAGTAACATTGGAGAAGAATTAGAGTTCAATTTAGACCAAATTCTTTGCAAAATTTTTTACAAAAGATCATCTTTCTCCATAACTCACATTCTTTGGTGCACTAAGTATTAACATCTATGGTATATATTTAGACATTATCTCATATATGTACCTGATATTTGCCATCCGATATGGAATTCCTCTGTCCAACATATCCTTGATATCCAATATTTAAAAGACTGCTTGCACGATGCACTTTGTTGAATTTTGAGGTAAAAGGTAAAAGCTTTGGGGGTTATTGACATTTTGGAGCTTTTGGGGGTTTTACAGGAATAGTTTTGGGGGTTTAATGAGAAAAAAAACTCCAGGATTCTGTGGGAAACACACAAAAGTTATGGGGGTTTTGTGAATTTATCGAATAAAAATATTTTTATGCTATATCTGTGCAGAACTCTTATGTATATCTTTGTTTGTACAGTGGGGGGCTGGTTTTGCGACCTTTTGGTATCCTGGTGGCTCAAGGAACAGCAGAGCTACCTTGCTCCCATGGCATGTATTTTTAGGGACGTACATATATGCTCTTGCTGTCGCTACTGCTGCCACGGGGATTTTAGAGAAGGCTACATTTCTTCAAACCAACAACGTCATCACCCGTTACTCATCGGAGTCTTTGTTGCTTAATGCATTGGGTATATCAATCGTGATTCTTGGTGGCTTTGTCACCCTTGCTGTTGTTGCTCCAGTTAACGGCAGTTCATACAAAGGCATGTCCGAGTAATGATTCTAATGTTCACCCATCAAAATACTTTAGTTTACACCCAAGCCATTTCCGTCTAAAGCTTTACCCTTGAAGAGAAGATAGTTTGCAATTCTTTTCCCCTGGCGCTTTGATCGTTTGTAAGCAAGCTTCTAGATGAATGCCACATTATTAACAAATGTAATGGAGATTAATAGGTGTCAATCATATGTTTCCTTTTTTATTATTTTGTTCGTTCCTCGTGTAATTAACGGCTTGGTTTGGTCAGCAATATTTGAAACTAATGGAAGGGAATATTCAGACTGGCCATCAATTCTTGTTCTAGTTTGAATAGCTTCAAGAGGCGCGGTTTCAAAATGAACCATTGAGGATTCAGGTTGTGTAGCCTCTATTGTCCTTAGGCTGGTGCTGAAGTTTTTCTGCGCTTATAGAGTGGTTATTGGGACTTTTTTTTAATTATTTATTTATTTATTTTTTTGTGTTTTGGGTATTTTTGTAACTAATTGGGATATGTGATCAAAGTCTGATGATGACTCTGTTGCTTAAGTTGTCACCTATAAGCAGGATTTTCTGCCACTGTACTATTCCATAAAGGGTAAAAAATTTCCTCAATTACTATACACGTATCGGCAAAATAAAAGATCTTTGCTATGATTAATTAACACATTATGTGCGAAACTTCAATCTTGCACTAAATTCTGCATTGTGGTCCTTGAATTTCTAAAATTCATCCTCACCGACATATGAAGTGTTTATGTTAAAGGTGGAGTGTTCTCAATATGAAAAGTTGAAAGAAATTGACAACTATCGTAAATAACTATAATATTTTAGGAGATATAAAGATCAGCACAAAACGAAATAAAAACGTAACAGTGAACACAACAGATACGCGGTCAATTTTCTACAATCAGGTTTAGTTGACTTCCATAATCATTTGATCATAAATTTGATATAAATATTCGTGATCATTAATGAACATGGTCGTTTTAACGTGGGAAAAAGGAAAAAAGAAAAGAAGAAAATAGTGCTCAGAGTTTTTTTATTTAACAACAATCATGTCTTGATAGTAACAATAGGTCAAAATCTTCTCTTCAAAAGAGTGTCAACTACCCGTATCTATCTGATCCAGTTAATTTAAGACAGTGCATGCCTTAGCCCCGAAGCCAGATGTCCAGTAAAATTTAGCACTATGATATCTTGAAGGAAAGAAGAATTAAAAAAAAAGAAAATAAAGCTTCCAAGCTAGCTTCCCATACGAGACTTTTTTTTTGGAGGAAACATTATAAGTCAAAAACCAACAGAATCTACAAAAAAATCACAAAGATTACAGTATACATTTGTATCTCCGAAAGGGCGCAAAGCCACCTGACCCTTAAGACTTGAAGGGCCATACCCCATACGTGACCCAAAAATGTCTTTGCCAGCCAAAGAAACTTGAGGGCATCCCTAAAAGCTGGAGGCCCACATTTGATGAAATTTTCCCACGTTGATGGATGCAAGGACAAGCGAAGGCACGAAAATGAGGGAACTGATAAGAGTACGTTGTATAGAGACACTACTACAGCTGTATAAAAGGGCCATACGATTCATTTGGGAGAGACAGGGGAGACACTTTGAGAGATATTTGTCTCATAATTATGTCTTTTAGGTCAGATTAAGGATCCAAACAGATTCGTGCGCGGATCATTTATTACATTCATATACTTGATTTATTTTTTTATTCTTCGATATGAATTTGGCAATAGTACAGGCGTCTGTCCTCAATTAACCCTTTGTGAACCTTCTATATGGATAAAAACATGATGCAAGACAAATAAATATGAATATATGTCTTACAAGGGAAATGTACAATGCGTCCAACTTTTCCATATGTATCAAACTTACGATATTATGTGCATACACACACACACACACAGAAATATGATTCTAAGAAGCCACCTTAGATTGAATCTAAAAATGCACCTCTTAATGTATGGATTAGGCTATTTCAATAGACGATCCGCTCCATTCATCATAATCTAAACATCTTACAAAATAAAAATCATAATATTTAAATATTTCTAACACATATTTTTTATTGTCTCTTTGATTGTGCTGTCATAAAACCGTTAATTTCACTATCACTTGATACATTAGTAAATACAACCCAATATATTTAATTTTTGGTTTACATGTCATGCGGATCATATAGATCAAAATAAACGGAGTGGATCAAGTAAATTGATTGCATATAATCTAATTTTGTAGATGCCTTCTTAAATTTAATGTAAAATGGCTCCTTAGAATCATATTCCCCCCCCCCC
>BQKN01065418.1:584781-621431 GCA_022839385.1 Asparagus kiusianus
AGAGAGAGAGAGAGAGAGAGAGAGAGAGAGAGAGAGAGAGAGAGAGAGTACAAATAGGGTTTACAATCACTCAATAATCTTACAAAATAACCCTTAAACAAAACTCTCAAATCCCTCACAAATTCTCCGTTCAAAGTGCTCAAAACAATGCTCAAATTTCTACTCTTAATCTCTGTTTTTGTGCCTATCTGAATCTCTCTTTTTGTGCCTATCTAAAACCCTAAAACACGTTTGTATTTATATTAAACACAAAACCCAAACAGATCAAGAAATCGAGTCCAGGCCCAAAACCGCATCGCGGTCGACCGGACTGCTCCCCACGGCCGACCGGCTAGTAGGCTGAAAACTCAGCCTATAGAACCAATAGGATTTGGTTGACTGGGCTTGAGCTCACGGTTGACCGGCTAGGGAGCCAAAACTTCTCCCTATTCTGTGCATGAATCCGGTCGACTGGGCAAGTTCCCATGGTCGACCAGCTTGCAACCAAATCGCCAGCTTCGGTTTTTCCTATAATTTGCTAATTGCTCTACAGTCATGACAAACACTAAATGTGAGATGACTTAGATATAGCAATTGATTGCTTGGTGAGTTGGGAGTTGTCAAAAGTGGATTAATGACTATATTGTGATAACTATTTCGGGTCTCTTGAATTATAATTAACACAGATTACAATTTCAAGAGAAGCTAAAAGAAATAAGAGAAATTTGTAGAGGCTGGGTTCTTTTATGTGTGCCGATGGACTAGGCGATAGGTCTTTTGCTGATTGACAATCTCTAAATAAATAAATAACTATTTACCTCGAAGAGATATTAATAGACCCGTCCTCACAAAGACTGTTGATTAAGCTAGATGACTAGTTGAAGAAAACAAATCTTTTTTGAAAAGGATTGTTGATCGAGCTAAATGATTAGCCAATGAGAATGACCTATGAAGATCAGATGTCTAGCCAAGGACAATGTCAACCCAAAATCTTTCCTTCGTCTCCCTTTCCTTTATGTTGAGATCATGCCTATTTATAAGCTTAAGAGTATTAAGTGAGTGAGTTAGTGGGCTTTAACTCTCCTTAAATGGATGAGTTAGTGTTCAGTAACTTTTCTTAAATGTGTGAGTTAGAACAGTGAACCATTTCCTTAAAAGTAGCTTCTAAAGCAGCTATGAACAAGGTTCGTCAATAACGATCATGGGCAAGGTTCGCCAATAAAGGCTATGAGAGAAGTTTACTAATAAAAACCATGGCCGAAGTTCGCAAATAAAAACCATGGCCGAAGTTCGCCAATAACGGCCATGGGCGAAGTTCATCGAGAACTTTGCCAGAATGTGGTAACCTATTTTCTCTAGAAGGTGGGTAACATGGCTCACATGGGCTATTGGGTGAAGCTCGCCTGGGTGAGCTTCGCTATTGCTTGGGCGAGCTTTGTTACATGGCCCACATAGACTATTTGAGTGAAACTCGTTTTGGGCGAACTTCGCATGAAGCTTCACTTTAACTAGGCCTTGAGAGCAACCTTCATTATGACTTGGGCGAGCTCTGCTATAGCTTGGGTGAGCTCCGTTATGGGCTTGTGCTTGGGCCATTTTAATCTGATTTAGTGTTTGTTCTATAGGTATCCACTTCTTGAGCTCAACTATCAAACTTGTACTAAGTATTGATCCACGCATCTCATGATTCAAAAGATCAACTGTATGTGGAAGAGGTATGTATACTTTGATTGGCTGCAAGCCTCCCCCTGCCCAAAAGTTTTTAAGACCCTACATTTGGCTTGTAGCGGGGATCAAAATACTTTAGAAAATAGCTAGAGGTGTACTGTTGAACGTGGCTTCATTTATTTTGACTATAGCGGATCTTTCTCTATTTGACTGCTTAGTTGTTAGAGATGTATTGTTGAATATGGCTTCTATCATTGTGGATGCATCTTGTGTTGTCAGTCGTATCTGCATGTCCTCTAGTACTAAGGACTTAAAAAGTGTTCATCCAATTTTGTGTTTGGAATGAAGTTGAATACACCATTTTAACCCATATTTGGAGTAAAATTGGCATAACTGTTGGAGTGTACCTAAGTATTAGCATAGATGTTAGAGCATAGCAAAATGTTAGTGTAGTTGCTGGAGCGTAGTTGAATGTTGGCATAGTTGTTAGAGCATAGTCGAATAGTTTATACTCGTATGTAGGTGGAGTATTCCATCATCTCGATTTTGCTAGGGAGATTCATGATGTCTATAGTTTAGGCTCTTGAATATTTAGAGAGTAGAAAATAGTTTATACTCGTATACTAGTTGGAGTTGTTATGAACCTGGCTTAGCTAGTCAGCTAAGTGAACAACAATTTATACTCATGAGTAGTTGGAGTGTAGAGAACAGTTTATACTCATGTACCTGTTGGAGTCTACACACTTTATGTTTTTTATGTGCTGAAGCCTGGAGAAATAGTTTATACTCTTATACTCATCAGATTTTAGGGAGCAGTTTAACCTTATATACTAGTCAGAGGTTAGGAAGCAGTTTAACCTTATAATCTCATTGGGGTTTAGGAAGCAGTTTAACCTCATAATTCGATTGCAAGTTAAAAACAGTTTAACGTCATAATCTAGTTGGAAGAAGAAGAGATCAATAGAAGTATAATATTAACCAGTCGACTCAAAAGGGGATTGATAGAGGTGTAATGTTAACCTGTCAAATCCAAAAATACTTACTGTTCAGAGGCATAGTGTTAACTTAATAGTAGGAGAAGTCGATAGATGTGTAATATTCACCAACCAATGAAACAAGCAAATAGATGTATGCTGTTAATGTATCAGATTTTGTAGAATGGTACTATTCAAAGGTGTAGTATTAACATAACGATACGAGAGAGTTTGATAAAGGTATAATGTTAACATGCCAAATGAAATAACTGACAGATGTATAATGTTAACTAGTCGGGATCAAGAGACTCTAAGGACAATTACCCTTTAGAAGTGTAACTTTAACTTGACAGCAACAAGATTGATAGAGATGTAATATTAATCGGTTGATTTTGGAAGGAGGATTGATAGAGGTGTAATGTTACCCAATCAAGTCTGAAAAGAAAAATCGATAGAGGTGTAATGTTAACTGGTTAACAGAATGGCCTAACAAAGTTTAACCGGTCAGAACATAGGGGTACAAACTATTCAGAGGTGTAATATTAACATGATGGTGTCCAAAGACACTTGGAGTCGAATGGAGGTGTGGTGTTAGCATAATGACTTACTAGGGGATTTTGTTAGAATTAAATTGAGATGATCAATGATTTTGATTGAGAAATTATTCTCATGGTCAGAGATAAGAGCTTTAATGTGGCTGAAGATCCCCATAGGAGTATTGGTTGACATATGGTATGGTGTTAACCCACCAAAGTGAAAAAATGCAGTTCTCATGGCCGAGTTTCGGAGATAAGGCTTGAGACCCTATCTTTGACTCAGGACATGGTTAAAAAGAACTATTTGAGATAGCTCAGAACTATGAACTTTTATTGTCTCCTCATTGGAGAGGAATGAGCCTAAATGGATGAGTTGTACAAATGCTAGGTTTGTCATGTTTGACGGGCTTAATTGGTATGATCCACTGAGGATAAGCTGAGATGAGTCTTTAACATTGAAAATCCTTTGGGGATAAGTCTGAACTCTTTGTCAAGCATGTTGTATTTGACGGGCTTGTATGAGATCAAGAATTACACAAGGATAGTAGTTGATATCCATGTTGAACTCCACTGGGGATCTGTCCAATTTTGACATCCCATTATGGTATTTCATTAGACACCTTCTTCAACTTCTTAGTCTGAGGTGTAGGCGTCTAAAAATGCCTATAGGTTCCCGCACATATCTCGAGATGATGAGGAGATGATGAACATTATTATCCGAGTCAAAAAGGATTACCTGACATTAACAAGCGCATGAAGTGAGTCGACAAACTGTATGAAATAACAGAACAACAGAATAACGAAGATACAATCTGATCGGGAGTTACATTTTGCTCACAAAAGACGAAATGTCTCTCATGTCTTGTTCACCCCATGTATGATTCACCTATGTGAGATTGTAGAGCTCTTCCTCGGCTTTCCTATGCACTTTGAATCATGTAATTCCGAGATCAGACGAGGAAAATACAACGAAAATAATCGAGATGCGCCTGAACAGTGCCCGGGCCTTAACGGAGACACTTCAAGTGTCTCAGCCTCCAAGTGTCTCGGCCAAGGCTGAGACACTTCGGGTGTCTCCTAGCCTAAAAATGTTGTTCGAAGCTGTTTCGCCCATTAACCGTCTAGATTTTTCTACAACTGATCTAAAGCTATCCTAAAACGTAGTAAAGTGGTTATTACTGAAGATAAGAGGGAATCAGTCATTCTTATCCAAAAACAGAGCTCCCGAAGCCTATAAATTTAGCCCCAGGGCCTTCATTTGTAGAGATCTGGAATTCTCGAGCATTGACAAAGCCCTGCTAAATTGAAGATTGAAGAGCCACGAATTTTAGAGAGGAGGAGGAGATCTCAGTGAATTCTTTGGCATAAAGAAGGAGAGTCGACAGATCTACAGCCGAGTTCTTCCCTTGAGATCACATCGTTGCTGTGATCTCGAGAAGAGTGGTTATCTCGCTGTTATCGAGATAATTGCTTTGGTTTTTTGACTCCTTTACGAGTCAATGAAATCTACACTTTGAACTGATCACTTGGTGGTCCACGAAAAAACTCCGGTATAGGTAAAGATACCACGCAAACAGCGGGTGATAAACGTTCATGGTGTTTGTTTTGATGAGAGTTATAATTTTTTATTTTCATCGTGTAAGAGACTTATAAAAAGACTATATTTTTATTTTTATTGTAACGATTGAAGTTGTAATGAACACCTTAATGAAGATGTTAACTTTAACACAAAACAAGCTGGCTAACACAGTAGGAGCTAATAGCTTCTCTGCGAAAGCTATCGTGTTGCAACCACGGATCCGGATCCCGGTTGAAGAAGAGGTCGAGTACGAGTTTGACCAACAGAAGTTCGAGGACTATCTATCATCCTCCTCCTCCATATCCTCCTCCACTTACAAGTGCAGGAAGATCAATGCCCTCGTTGATGCGGTTACTGCACCTTGCAATTCCCCTCCGGCCTCCAACAATGTCGGATCTACAGATCAGGACTCCTCCTCAATCAAGGAGTTTAATACTGAAGGCGTGTCAATCCTATCAAAGAGGGCACGTTAAAGATAACGTCAACGTCTCGCGCGCCAACTCGCTAACGCTTTGGAGCTAGTGGACGGGATCTGTTACAGGACGGATCTAAAATTCAGGGAACACCAAGCACCCCAACAGTGAGCAAATGACCCCTCTTCCAAACCAGCAACAAACGAATGGATCCAAGTCAAAAGGAACCATTCAACCCTTGAGGAATGCATCCAAAAGCGCCGCACACTCCTTGTGCATGTGCGAATTCTTGTGCAGAAGGCCCGAGAGTTGCAGAAACAAGAGGCGGCCAAGGAACCAACAAAACCATACCGAGTCTGGAGGCCGAAGATCAAAACAGCGGCCAAAACATCGAAAGAATAAGAGTCACACCCAGGTGACCCGGATAGCTGCGGGTCACCACAAGGTGACCCGGCTAGCCGCGGGTCACCACGTGGTGACCCGGCTGCTCGTGGGTCACTACGAGGTGACCTGACCGGTGGTGGGTCACCCCAAGCTAACCCGTGCCTGGGCCAAGTCAGGAGGTGTCCTATGCCCATTTTTCTGACTCTGGTGAATTCCTCTCCTGTTCCGACTGATCTCGTATCTTCAGTGAAGTCCCATGGAAACACGGGCTTGTCTCGATTCAAAATGATGATGGTAGAATGCCTAGGTCCTTTGCATAAGGATCAAAGCAGAGTTTCAATCAAAGAACGCTTGGACACGGTGAATGAACCCCGAGCAACTCATCGAGCTGGGGGTCACACTTGCCCTTGCAACAAGTCTGAGCCTTCTCATATTGAGATAACCCCTATAACCGATTGCCTCAGACTACATGTTGAAATCCAAGAGCTCGTTGAGGTCCCACACTCACGAAGGCGTAGCTCAGAATATGCGACTCTTGAGAGCGCTAACAGGACGTCGAATACTCAGAAGGAAACATTTTCGTCTGATGATGATGACATTATGCCTGGGAAGTCGTGCCAACACACGATAGGTTGCTCCGGTAATTATGCTAATGAGTTGTACTATCGGGCTGGGGGTACGAACATATATCAAAAGAGAGATACCCGCGAGACGGACTCTTATTGTTCGTGTATCAAAATTATCAGGGCAGTATTATCAGCGTGTAGCTTCCCCAAGACCGTTCCACAGAGAGTCTTGGTATTCGAGAGGATTTACACTGAAGCGTCGAAGCCCAAATCAAGGCGTTTCCACAAAAGAAGACCAGTCGTTCGAGACAACAAACTCCCAAAAGTTACCATCAACATGGTTAAATAGGGAAAATATCCGATTGTTTCAAGTGGTTCTAGCACCGACTTTTCTCCAGGAATAAGTGTTAATTCAAGAATAGCCCAACTAATGTCTCGACTCTAGCTATAAGCTGTCAGACATAAACAATCCACAGTTACGATTAACATGGCTGATAAGGGAAAGTCGACTCGACTTTCTAGTTCAGACCCCCTCATATCACATTATCTAACTCGGCTATGCGCAAGGACTACTAGACGTAGGGACTATCAGAGGATGAATAGAGGATTTTCCTTAGATGATGAGGCATAAGATACGAACTCTACAGTCGCTTCTGATAATATGGTATCTAGCCTAGGACAATCCCGTGAGGCATTTATGACCAACACCGAGTAAATGACCAAGATTCTTGAAGATGCTTTGGCTAAGCAGAAGGAGAACTTCAAGTTTAAAATGAAAATGACCATGCTGTGGATAATCCAAGTTTTGTTAGGTCAAATCGGTGAATCCAGTTGTCACAACAACGCCTACCGGACAGGTGGCGATTTAGACATAGATGAACACCTCGATGCAGATAATTCTCACATTGACCAAAACGCTGGAGGTGGTCCTACTAAAAATAACGACGCTGGGGGTAGTCCCACCAATGATGATAATGTCGGGGGTGGTCGTGATTTTCCTTCTCAAAATCAACCAAGGAATGGTACGAGCGAGGATGAGAAGATGAAGGACCTCGAGGGCAAAATCAATGCCTTGATGTCCATTCAAAAGGTGAAAAAAATCGGCATTCTATGTCCCTATCCAAGAGAGTAGGAGTCGATCCCGTATCCGGCGAAGTTTAACCTAATCAACTTCATGACGTTCGATGGGAAGGGTTCCCCCCAACACTTGATTTATTTCAAGTCCTACTTAGGAGTGATCTCTGACAATGAGTCTTTGATGGTCCGGTCATTCATTGGCACCCTTCACAGGCTCGCCTTTGATTGGTATCGTTACCTTAAGCCCGGATGCATCAACAGCTAGGACAATACAGTAAGCTTATTCCTCAGCAATTTCTTTGATGATAACACTGACGTATCAATTAGGACGCTCTTTGAGGAGAAATAGGAAGACAAATAGACGGTCGACGACTTCGTCAAGCATTTTTGGAATAAGGTAATGAATTGCCGAGATCCGGTTACAGAGGACTTCATCCTCCAAACTTGTCATAATAACCTATCCATTGATATCTTGAAAGTTATGGAAGTAGCACCATCTAAGACCTGAAAAGAGTTAAAGGTGCATGGAGAGCATGCCAAACGCTTCCTCAGAAGGAAGAAAGCCGAGAGAAGCCAATCGGTGGCTAACCCTCCAAAATCAAACTTCACCTCCTATGGAAAAGGGAAGGCACCTGCACCAGCTATTAATGTTAATCAAACGTCACAGTAGCAACCCCGGAGATAGCTGTTAGACCCTAGAGGGGGGGGGTGATTAGGGTCTTATGCTAATCTAATTCAATTTTATGCCAATAAAAACTAATTAAGAAGTTATCCTAGCAAGTATGAAATACAATAATATATATGAGCTAGGATAAGCAAAATGAACAATGAGATATATCATAACAATGAGATATAGGCAATGTATGTGCAAGGATATATAAACAACACAAGGATAAATAATCTAAACTAGATAGTGGACAAACTAAATAGTGAGACAATGCCGAAATGAGCAATGAGCACAAATAAGAATAAACGCCAAGGCACACTCAAACACAACCAAATGATCACGGAGTTAGGACCTTCCGTCCTACGTCTCTGCTCCCCACTCCCGGGGAGAAATCCACTATCACAACCGGGTTTTCTACGCTCACCCGAATAACGTTTACAACCACACTATGTCGGTTTTCAACGATCACCGATCAACGTACACTCACTCACAATGTCGGTTTTCAACGTTCACCGATCAACGTCCACTCCTCACACTCGGTTTTCTAGCAAACCGAAAACTTTACAATCTTATAATGATAACAAATGATTTGTTCTCTAATACAATGCGAGAACTCAATTAAAACTCACACTCAATTGTTACGACTCTCACCAACCCAAATATACTATGTATGAAAATACAATAAGCTCATGTGGGTGTGTGTAAACAATGAGTGAAATAAAAACAATTAAACTCAATTAAAATCTAGCATATAAAAATTATGAACAAAACAATAAATAGCTAGAAATGAGTTTAGAGATTCTTTTCTAAATAACAAGATGGAGAGATGGAGATTGAAGCCCAAACAAGAAGATGATCTCCTCCACTTGTGAAAACTTCTTCACAAATAAAAAAAACACTAAAACACACTTAAATCCTTGTTTAAAACTTATTTAAAAACTTCTTGGATATCAAAATAGTTATGGCAAAGGGGTATATATAGGGTAGAAGAAAACAACTCAAAAAATCTCAAAAACCAACTAAAAAACCAAAAACAGAAGTTACCGTTAAAGTTCAACGGTCGGATGCTACAGTAACAGTGGTCGACCGTGAAGTTTATCAAAATTGAGAGAACGTGCAGAGAGTTTGACGGTCGACCGCACTGTAGCGCGGTCGACCGTGAGTACTGTAGCACTATATATCCAGCTTTGTAAAATCAATTAAAAATAGTAAATCAACTCCAAAAATTATGATATTTTGAGTGAAGGTTATAGACATGTAGAAGAACATGTTAGAGAAGAATTTCTGAAAAATCATTTCTCAATTGAGAGAAATAAATGTTTGAACATAGATATACAATTTCTAAAAATCTGCTGACATACACGATTTTGTAAAATCAATTGGGCATAGTAAATCAACTCCAAAATTAGTAAAATTTTAAGGGAAGTTTTTAAACATATAGATAAACATTTCAAAGAAATAATTTATTAAATATCACTTCCCATTTGTGAAAACTTATCTGTTTTGGTAAAACATGCACGAACATGCATGAATGAAAAATATGATTTTGTAAATTCAATTAAACATAACAAATCAATTTCAAACTTGATGAAACTTTAGAAAATGTTTGAAAATGTGATTTTAAACATGTTACAAAAAAGAATTTTCTAATTTGTATTTTCCAATTATAGAATCTTATTATTTTGCAAAATCACATAAGTATGGACTTGTAAAAGCTTGATCTTGACAAAATGAGTTTAAACAAAGTTTTGAAACTTTCCAATAGATTTATAAACTTGATAAAATATATAAAATAATATCGTTAAGTCTATAATCCAAAACGATAATAAACCAAACCAAACGTGTGTGTGTGTGATATTGAGCTTGAAGTATTAACACACATAATATAAGCCCTAAACTAATTTACCCAAGCTTGATTGGTCTTCAATATGCTTGACTTGGTAATTTCGCGGATGAAGCTTAAACTTGATCTTTAACTTTGAATTACATGGCTTCACTCCACTATTCTGCCAACCTCCATTGAATATGATCGTTGAGGCTCTATTCCATCCATCCTCCAACCTATTGTTTGTCTACAATAAATAAGAAAACATAAACACTAGACAAATAATATTAGTAGTAAATTATTTATTAAACATCATCAAAACAAAAAGGCCAACAATAGCAAAAGACTTCGGATCTGAGACTCCAAAAAAAGTACTCCTTCAAAGACGAAGAAGTTCCGACCATTTTTAAATTCCTCCTCAAAAACAACAAGATCAAGATGCCACCTATCATAAATCAGGAGGAAGCTAATAATACTTCGGATCCAAAATACTATGCGTACCATAGGAAGATCTTATTAGCCCTTATGTTTTGATGATGATTTACAACCACCATTATCGGTACTAATTGCTTGTTGAGTGATATTATAGTTAATATATATATCAAGCTTGTTAGTACCACGTATGGAGGATTGGATGGAATATGAGCTACAACGATGATATCTAAAGAAGGAGGATGCATAGTGATGAAGCAAATGTTAATCAAGAACAATACAATCAAGTCAAAGCTTCATCAACTCAAGCTATATCAAGACTCAAAGAATTATAATTCTATATGAGGATATTAGCTAGTTTTTCTTTTCTCTCTAGTGCTAAAATGTAGGCAAGTAGTTATAGATTTTATTTGAAGCTATTGGGATATCACACACACGTTATCATACTTATATTTTTGAGCGTTTTGACAAAATATCATTTTTCATAAGTATGAGAACCTATTCACAAAATTCTATTTCTAAACAATTTGTTTTTAGTGTTAAAAACAATTTACAAAGTTACATAATTTTTTGAAGTCATTTAAATATTTTTACAGGTTTTAAAGAGTTAAAATTAGTTTTTAAAAACAGTGTCAGCATGTATCAGTTCGCGGTCGACCGTTACGGTCGACCATGCCTGTGTCTTTTTCTGAGTGGGCAGCAAAAACTTTTATGGTCAATCGTCAGCTCAAAAATTCCCACGGTCGATCGTCACGGTCGACCGCAAAAGTCTCTGAAAATTTTCTGAGCCTCGAGAGTGGCTCACGGTCGACCACGAGATTTTCACGATCGACCGCCGCTTAATCCAATGGAACTTTCCAGTACAGTTTTGCGTAATCATTTCTTACGGATTTTACGGGATCTGGGTACGGGTTTTAGCAGCTGATTTTTTTCCTATTTAAACTCTCATACCCCTCTTCTCTCAAGTGCTCTTGTCCATTTTGAAATATCCTGCAAACTTGTTTTACTGTTTTCAAAAGAGCCCTAAACTTTCAAAACATGTTCTTTGTTTTCAAGTTCACATCCCAGCTTCAGTGTAATCTTTCTTCTTGCCATAGGAACATTGTAAAGAGAGAGTTTTTACACCATTACTACTGTTGTGAGCTTGATCTTGTGGAGATCAACTGTGTGGGAGTTAGATCTTATGGTGATCAACTGTGTAGTTGTGAGATCTTGTGGAGATCGTTGTGTAGAAGAAATTCCGGCTTCCAAACCGGTTGTGTAGTGGATTCTCCTCGAGAGTGGGGAACGGGGACGTAGGTCAACGGGCCGAACCTCGTTAACACATCGCGCATCACTTGGATAACGATTTCTAACTCTATCTCCTTTAGTTGTTCATTATTGTGGTGTGTTGCTTATCTTATTTTTATTGCACAATTATAACCTTAAGACCCTAATCACTCACCCTTTAGGGTCCAACAATTGGTATCAGAGCTTGGTCTCTATATTAGTTTTTGGTCTAATCACCTTAGAGAAAAGATCTTATGGAGGCTTCAATGAATGTGCATATGTTAGAGGGACAATCCACCACTAGACCATCACTTTTCACCGGTAGTAATTTTGCTTATTGGAAGGCTAGGATGAGGATTTACTTTCCTTGCATTGATCTTGACATTCTAGAACTCATAAAGAAGAAATATGTAGAAAGTCCAAAGTCGGGAACATGACCGATGGAGAAAGGCACTAAGCCAATCTCAATGCAAAGGCCATGAACGCCTTAATTTGCGGTCTTTCCCCAATGAGTATAATAGGGTTTCTACGTGTGCAACCGCATACGAAATATGGGTGAAATTGTGTATTACACATGAAGGAACCCTCCAAGTTAAGGAATCCAAGATTAGTGGGCTTATGCATAAATATGAGTTATTTAAGATGCTTCCTAATTAATCCATTGATGCTATGTTTTCTCGTTTTACTAACATAATCAATGAATTGCATGGTCTTGATAAGAAATTAACTATTCAAGAGACGAACTACAAGATCGTTCGTTCGTTGACTCCGGTATGGGAACCCAAAGCTACGGCCATAGAGGAAGCTCATGACCTTACCACTCTAGCTCTCGATGGACTCATCGGCAAGCTTAAGGTTTATAAGAAGAAGCTCAAGGGAAAGGAGAAGGAGGAAGTGCCCCCACGGGAAGTTGAGGAGCCATCACCAAAAATGAAGACCATAGCTCTCATCATCATCGGATAGTGAAGTTGATTTTTCTAGAGAAGTGGCTCACATCTCTAAAAGAATTTCTAGACTCATTAAAATGATAACTCCTCATCATCATTGGATAGTGAAGTTGATTTTTCTAGAGAAGTGGCTCACATCTCTAAAAGAATTTCTAGACTCATTAAAATGAACAAGAAGTTTAATCCCCGATCTAACAATAAATTTTCTTCACGTGTAGGAAAGTGCTTTGAATGCAATGAACCGGGTCATATCGCTAAAGATTACCCCAAGCTTAAGGAGAAATACTTGAAGTATAAGAAGAAGAAAGCCATGTATGCCGGATGAGAGTAATCCGAACCAAGCGATTCAGATAGCAAAGAAGAAGGAGCTAAGATTGTTCTTCATGATCCCAACATTTGTTTCATGGATTATGAAAAGGAGGTAGTTTCTGACATCGAAAGTGAATCCTTTTACATGCAATGTGATCTAATTACCGCATTAGAAGAATTAAACATTAAGTTTAAAAGGATGTCAAAAGAATTTTTTTCCTTTAAAAAATTGCATGCTTCTTGTGATGCCAAACTAGAACAACTATTAACATCTCTTGCTTTAAAAGATGAATTGCTAGGCGATCTTAATTTTAAAAACAAACAATTAAGATCCAAGATTAAAAGACTTGAAATTAAGAGTGGTAGAATTAGACCCACTCATGTTTATGCTAATCATCATCACCATGGTAGAAATAGATTTCATAGATCTTATGCTCCTACACACAAGAGAAATTTTGTGTGCACATATTGCATGAAACATGGTCATATTTCTACTCATTGTAGGATTAAAGATAATCATGATTTTTATGAAATGACATAGGTACCCAAAGGTACCAAACTTACTAACCACCAAGGACCTAAGATTTGGGTACCTAAAGTTACTATACTTTCATCTCTTGTAGGGAACATCACGAACACGACGTAGAGAGATGTGGTACCTTGATAGTGGTTGCTCATATCATATAACGGGCAACAAAGAGCTATTTGTAACCCTATCAAGGATTGAAGGAGGTAGCGTCTCCTTCGGTGGCGGTGAGAAAGGTAAAATCATTAGTATTGGATGCATTGGTAAGACACCCTCTCTCGTAATAGAAGATGTTTATTTGGTTAGTGGCTTGAATTATAATCTTCTTAGCATTAACCAACTGAGTGATAAAGGTTTTGATATTTCCTTTAAGCCAGACAAATGCATTGTTAGCTCAAATGGAAAAACTATTTTTGTTGCTAATAGAAAATCTAATGTATATATTTTTGAGATGAATGAGCTATTAGATCAAGATATCAAATGCTTTACGACGATTGATGAAAACCCTTGGATTTGGCATAAGAGGCTTGGATATGCGAACATGGAATTGATGTCCAAATTGTCCAAGAGAAATCTTGTAAAAGGGTTACCAAACTTGCATTTCATCAAAGATACTATTTGTGAAGATTGTGCTAAAGGTAAACAAACTAAGTCTTCCTTCAAATCCATCAATGAGGTATCAACTTATAAACCCTTGCAATTACTTCATCTTGATTTATTGTTTCTATGCGTGTTACCTCTCTTGGAGGCAAACACTATGTTTTTGTTATCATTGATGATTTCTCTCGTTTTACATGGACAATCTTTCTTGCTAGTAAAGATGAATATTTTGAAGAATTTTCGAATCATGTTAAAAGAATTGAAAATGAAAAAGAGTTAAAAGTTGTTAAAATAAGAAGTGATCATGGTGGTGAATTTCAAAATAATTTTTTCTATGATTTTTGTGCATATCGTGGTATAACTCATGTGTTTTTCGCTCCAAGAACACCACAACAAAATAGTATTGTTGAACGAAAAAATCGTACCATACAAGAGATGGCATGAACTATGTTAAATTCTTTCGATTTACCTATGTATTTTTGCGCGGAAGCCGTCAATACAGCTTGCCATGTTTTGAATCGTGTTTTGATTAGACCAAAGCTTAAGAAAACTCCTTATGAACTATTTTATGGCAAAACTTTATTTATTGGATATTTTCGTATCTTTGGTTGTAAATGTTTTATTTTAAATATAAAGGATCACCATGATAAATTTGATTCTAAAATTGATGTTGGTATCTTTCTAGGATATGCACCTCGAAGTAAGGCTTATAGGGTCTTCAATAAATGCACTCTTGTTGTTGAAGAATCTATAGACGTTACTTTTAATAAGACTAATATTGGTGTACAAGTTGATTTTCCTAGGAAAGATGATGATGATGTTGAGGGAGGATTGAAAATTTTGCAAATAAATAAAACACCCTCAATAGATGTTCAAAAGGATGGGGATAGCAACAAAATTCAAGAGCAAGAACAAGAAGAACTCTCCAAAGCATGGAAATTTGCACCAAATCATCCAAAGGAGCAAATCATTGGGAATCCTTCACAAAGGGTTCTAACTCTCTCAAAGGCTTTGAGCGTGTGTGGTAATGTTGCCTTCTTATCTCAAATAGAACCTAAAAAGATTAATGATGCTTTAAAGGATGAATTTTGGGTTTTAGCTATGCATGATGAACTAAACAATTATCAAAGAAATAATGCTTGGAAACTAGTTCCTAGACCTAACAATGCTAGTGTAATTACAACAAAATGGGTTTTTAGAAACAAACTTGATGAACATGGTATTGTAACAAGAAATAAAACTCATTCGGTTGCCTAAGGATACAATCAAGAGGAGGGCATAGACTATGATGAAACCTTTACACTGGTTGCAAGGTTAGAATCAATTAGGATGTTTTTGGCATTTGCAAGCTTTAAAGATTTCAAATTATTTTAAATGAATGTTAAAAGTGCATTTCTAAATGGTTTTATAGAAGAGGAAGTATATGTTGAGCAACCCCCCGGTTTTGTGGATCATGCATTACCTAATCATGTTTATCGGGTTCAAAAAGCTTTATATGGGTTAAAACAAGCTCCTAGAGCTTGATATGCTAGCCTCTCTAGTTTTCTTCTTGAAAATGGTTTTTCTAAAGGGAAAATTGATAATACTCTTTTTGTGAGAAAAATAAAAAATAATTTCATTTTAGTTCAAATATATGTTGATGATATCATTTTCGGTGATACTAATGAATCTCTATGCAAGGATTTTTCTAAAGTTATGCAAGATCACTTTGAGATGAGCATGATGGGAGAGCTCACATTCTTTCCCGGGCTCCAAGTCAAGCAAACTAAGGATGAGATATTCATTTCTCAAAGCAAGTATGCTAGATAATTGGTGAAGAAATTCACTTTGGAGAATTCTAAGCATGCACCAACTATCATGAGTACAAGTGTCAAGCTTGATACGGATGATAGTGGTGAGGATGTGGACCAAAAACTATACCGAAGTATGATAGGTAGTCTTCTTTATCTCACCGTTAGTGGACCCGATATTATGTTTAGTGTGTGTGCATGTGCACGTTTTCAAGCTTCTCATAAAACATCTCATTTAATTACGGTTAAAAGGATTATTAAATATGTTAATGGAACAATTGATCTTGGTTTATTTTATCCAAAAAGTACCTCTAGCTTTTGATCATTATGGTTTTTCTGATACCGACTTTACCGGATATAAGGTAGATCGCAAGAGTACGAGTGGTACATGTCAATTCTTGGGTAATTCTCTTGTCTCTTAGGCTTCCAGGAAACAAAATTGTGTTGCCTTGTACACTACGGAAGCGGAATACATTGCCATCAGTTTATATTGTGCCCAAGTTTTATGGATGAAACAAAGTTTAGTTGACTATGATTTGAATTTTCAAAATATAAAAATCTTTTGTGATAACACTAGTGCTATAAATATTTCAAAAAAAATTCTGTTTTGCATTCTAGAACTAACCATATTGATGTGCGCCATCATTTCTTACGCGATCATGTAGAGAGGCAATATGTATCCCTTGTTTATATTAACACTAAATCTCAATTAGCAAACATCTTTACCAAGCCTCTTAGTGAAGACGATTTTTGTCACATAAGAAATGGTTTGGGTTTATGTACTATGTGAAGTTCTATTTGCTTGCTTGGTTAGTTGCATTTCATATGTATTTTTTGATTACCATTTTATTTATCCTATTTTGATGGTGACAAAGGGGGAGAGAAATCTCCTCATTTGTGCACATTATAAGGGGGAGCTCATAGATAGAGGGAGCATCTATGTATAAGCTATATTTATTTTGCTCCTATATAATGGTTGGTTGTCATCATCAAAAAGGGGAAGATTGTTAGCCCTTATATTTTGATGATGGTTTTTAACCACCATTATCAGTACTAATTATTTGTTGAATGATATTATAGTTAATATATATATCAAGCTTGTTAGTACTACGTATGGAGGATTGGATGGAATATGAGCTACAACGATGATATCCAAATAAGGAGGAAGCATAGTGATGAAGCAAATGTTAATCAAGAACAATACAATCAAGTCAAAGCTTCATCAACTCAAGCTATATCAAGACCCAAAGAATTATAATTCTATGTGAGGATATTAGCTAGTTTTTCTTTTCTCTCTAGTGCTAAAATGTAGGCAAGTAGTTATAGATTTCATTTGAAGCTATTGGGATATCACACACACGTTTTCGTACTTATATTTTTGAGCGTTTTGACAAAAAATCATTTTTTACAAGTATGAGGACCTATTCGTAAAATTCCCTTTCTAAGCAATTTGTTTTTAGTGTTAAAAACAATTTACAAAGTTACATAATTTTTGGAAGTCATTTAAATATTTTTACAGTTTTTAAAGAGTTAAAAATAGTGTCAGCATGTATCAGTTCGCTGTCGACCGTCACAATCAATCGCGCTTGTGTCTTTTTTGAGTGGGCAGCAAAAACTTTCGCGGTCGACCACCACGGTCGACCGTCAGCTCGAAAATTCCTACGGTCGACTTAAACGGTCGACCGCAAAAGTCTCTGGAATTTTTCTGAGCCTCAAGAGTGGCTCGCGGTCGACCGCCGCTTAATCCAACGGAACTTTTCAGTACAGATTTGCGTAATTATTTCTTACGGGTTTTAGGGGATCTGGGTATGGGTTTTAGCAGCTGATCTTTTTCCTATTTAAACTCTCATACCCCTCTTCTCTCAAGTGCTCTTGACTATTTTCAAATATACTGCAAACTTATTTTACTGTTTGCAAAAGAGCCCTAAACTTTCAAAACCTGTTCTCTGTTTTCAAGTTCATATCCCAGCTTTAGTGTAATCTTTCTCCTTACCATAAGAACATTATAAAGAGAGAGTTTTTACATGATTACTACTGTTGTGAGCTTGATCTTGTGGAGATTAACTGTGTGAGAGTTAGATCTTGTGGTGATTAACTGTGTAGTCGTGAGATCTTGTGGAGATCGGTGTAGAAGAAGTTCCGGCTTCCAAACCGGGTTATGTAGTGGATTCTCCTCGAGAGTAGGGAGCGGGGACGTAGGTCAGCGGGCCGAACCTCGTTAACACATCGCGCGTTACTTGGATAACGATTTCTAACTCTATCTCCTTTACTTTAGTTGTTCATTGTTGTGGTGTGTTGCTTGTCTTATTTTTATTGCATAATTATAGCCTTAAGACCCTAATCACCCCCTCTAGGGTCTTACAGAGCCTTCATTCTACCAAGGCTTGTTTTGCCCTCAAGAATAGCATCCAAATCTTGTTGAAGCTGATGTCATAACGCTAAATTAATCCGAATCAGGACTCCGAAAAGTATACGAGTATAAACTGTTTCTCAATCCTCCAACATGTGCATGAGGATAAGCTGCTCTACATACTCCAATAGGTATACTAGTCTAAGCTATTTTCTAATTTTAACAGGAAGTTCTTGGAAGAATATCGTATGTGATATTCTTAAGGATAACCCGACCATTCAGCTGAATATAAATTATTTCTCATTAGACCCAGGAAACCCGACCATTCAGCAGAATACAATGTATTCCTCATTAGACCCAGGAAGTTCCTGGAGAGTGTCATGCCTGGTATTCTTAAGGATAACACAATCACTATAAATAAGGATAAATGACAAACTCCTACTCAGACTCTGAATATTTTCAAGGATGAAACACATCTCATTGTCGGGATCAATTTCACCAACTTCCAAGCACTCTTCTCCTAAGATGAGATTTGATCACTTCGTTGGATCAATCTTCCCTCACAAAAAAACTCCCACTGGTATTTGACGATTCCACCACAAAGTCCCTTACTAATTAAATTAATGAACAATGGGTCCACTTAAAATTCTTTCTGATTTAATCCTTTCAAACTCACATTGTGTCTGTGCACTCAACACTCCCATTGTTAGAGTCCAGACATAATGCTTGGAATTTTGATCTGCCAATCCTCGACAATTATCAAACCCCTTCATGTTAAGTCTTTATCACTTGACACCAAAAACCCCCACTGAGTGATCGGTATAAGTAAACACTTCCAATATTATTTGTACTCTCACTCCCACTGTATATCTGGTCAAATCTCCCTACAGTTCGAGTGATCGAACCTTCCCACGGTTAGGATCGTCTCAAACTTCCCATTCGGTCAAACCTTTCTACAGTTAGGGCCAAATCTAAAATCCCCTCTCGATTCCTTCCATGAACGAGAGTTCCACTTTCAAATCGAGTGATCAAACCTTCCTATAGTTAGGGTTGTCTCAAACTTCCATTTAGTCAAACCTTCCTATAGTTAGGGCTAGAACCGTAATTCACTCTCGATAGATGAGAAACCCACCTTTAGTTCAGTATTCAAACCTTCCGACAGTTAGGATTGTCCGAATCTTTTCGATTCTCAGAGTGGAGATCCTACTCTTAGGTTCATCTTCCCGGATTCTTGAAGTGGAGATCCCACTTTGAGTTTCCTTTGTAACTGGAGATAGAATAAAAAATTCTTCCTTTTTTAGCTTTGGGAGATAGAATATAAAATTCTTCCTCTCCCACATCGAGTTTGTCTTTACCCAAAAAGAAGAACTTGAGATAGAATATAAAATTCTTCCTCTCCAGCATCTGGTTCGTATTTGCCCCAAGAGAAGACATCATCTTTCAACTACAAAATCCGTGCTTCACACACATGAAAAATTTTATCCTGAATCCTAAGTAAGGGTAAGCCAACGCCTAACATGCCTTACCGGTTTAGTCTTTATCGAGAGAAAAGATGAAGTCTACGTATTTTACCATCTTTCAACTACAAAGTCCACGCATTCCCGAAAGAAAGACGAAGTCTACGTATTCAAATCCTAAAGCCTAAGTAGGGATAAGTCAATGCCTAACATGTATAACGTTGCATGCGGAACAGACTTAAACAATCTGCATGCAAGCCCGACTCAAACGGTAATCGGTAAAGGCACGTCAAATCCGTTAAGGGTTGAGGATTTACCAAAAATCCTAAGTCTACGTCTAACACACGTTGTCGAGTAGTCTGTTCCTGTAAGAAATACAAAGTTTACGTATTCAATGTTACATGCGGAACAGACTTAAACAATCTGTATGCTAGCCCGACTCAAACGGTAATTGGTAAAGGCTTATCAAACCCGTTGATGACTGAGGGTTTGCCAAAAATTCTATAAATGTGAGAGTCATTGACGCATCAGCTCTATTAGTTGGTCTCGTGACTTAAAGATCCGGTAACTTCAGGATAAGATCTATACATGCAGATGAATCAGCTTTAATAGTTGATCCTGCAGCACCAATATTTAGGACCGCCCCGCTCCAACACCTTAAGAGTATAAATTGTGTAGATGTAGGTCAACGCGTTACAACAAAAGTCAACGTGGATCTATGCGTTGCGATGAAAGTCAATACCGGTCAATACAAAACCCTAAGGTCAGCATCAATCAACGCATAGCCCTAGGTCAACGCGTTGCGGTGGAAGTCAACGTCGGTCAACACATAGCATCCGATTAACTTCAAAGTTTAAATATGAATTTTCAATGAAGATAATTAGTTTAACGTCAACTCAACGACACAAGCTAATTCAAAAATCAACACACTAGTTCTAGTTCAAGATTTCAACAAATGTCAGAAGATAAACGCAGCACCGAAAAACGTTGGCTATTTGACAAAATACTGAATAGGTTGAAGGCTGAAGAAGTCAAGATTTAAATCTATTTACATGTCTTTTACACTAACTGAAGGTTAGACCTATCACATCCAAAGTATTTCTGCCTACTCTATGAAAAAACAAGGCCGAAACACTTTGGAAGGGGTATCTATAGGCGTCTAAAAATACCTATAAGTTCCCGCACATAGCTTGAGATGAAGAGGAGAAGATAAACGTTATTATCCGAGTCAAAAAGGATTATCTGACGTCGATAAGCACATGAAGTGAGTCGACAAACCGTATAAAACAATGAAACAGCAGAATAACGAAGATATGATCTGATCGGGAGTTATATTTCGCTCACAAAAGATGAAACATCACTCATGTCTTGTTCACCACATGTATGATTCACCCATGGGAGATTGTACAGCTCTTCATTAGATTTCCTATGCACTGAATCACGTAATTCCGAGATCGAACGAGAAAAATGTAGCAAAAATGACCGAGGCACACCTAAACAGTGCCTAGGCCTTAACAGAGACACTCAAAGTGTCTCAGCCAAGGACGAGACACTCCAAGTGTCTCAGTCATGACCGAGACACTCCAAGTGTCTCGGCCAAGGCCGAGACACTTCGGGTGTCTCCCAGCCTAAAAATACTGTTTGAAGCTGTTTCACCCGTTAACCATCTGGATTTTTCTTCAACTGATCTAAAGCTATCCTAGAATGTGGTAAAGTGGTTATAACTGAAGATAAGATGGAACCAGCTGATCTTATCCAAAAAATAGAGCTCCCGAAGCTTATAAATACAGCCCCAGGGCCTTCATTTACATATATCTGGAATTCTCGAGCCTTGGCGAAGCCCTGCTGAATTGGATACTAAAGAGTCATGAATTTCAGAGGGGAGGAGGAGATATTAGTGAATTCTTTGGCATAAAGAAGGAGAGTTCGATAGATCTGCAGCTGAGTTCTTCCCTTGAGATAGTACCGTTGTTGTGATCTCAAGAAGAGTGGTTATCTCACTGTTACCGAGATAATTGCTTTGGTTTCTTGACTCCTTTGTGAGTCAACAAAATCTGTACTTTGAGCTGATCGCTTGGTGGTTTACGGATAAACCCCGGCACAAGCAAAGATCCCATGTAAACAGCGGGTGATAAACGTCCGTTGTGTTTGTTTTGACGAGAGTTATAATTTTTCGTTTTCATCGTGTAAGAGTCTTATAAAATGACTATAATTTTGTTTTCATTATAGATTGAAATTGTAATGAATATCTCAATGAAGATATCAACTTTTGCACAAAACATGAGGCATGCTAGAACTTTCTACAAGTGCGAGCGATGAAAGGCTCAACAAGGCATATCAAAGCGCTGGTTGAGTTTGACACCTTTGAAGGCAGATTCCTCAAACATTATCTTCTTCAGCTGGATGGTCACCATATTGGTGATCATGATGAGCAGTAGGTACAACCTATACACCTTCATTGTGCTAGAGAGAAGTCTACAATTACATGTCTTTTAATCGTTGTTTAGGGTACGAATGTCATATGGTACGAAGATAGCAAGATTACTTGCTTCACAAGCCTAGAATTCACAGATCTCGATTTCGTGGGTTAACTCTCTATGTCATGTAGGATGTAAAGGTCGTCGTTAGAGGTGTAATGTAAAACTTGATGACTAGTTGCTTCGGAGAGGTTGTATAATTAGACATATAAAAAAAAGGTGTTGCCATTAAAGGCTCATGCCTTTTGACATAAAGCTATAAAAGATTGCTTAGCATTGCTAAGAAAGTGTTGCTGCAGCTACAGGAGGCTGGGTTAGTGCTACTGAAGAGCATTGTCGTAGCCATAGAAGGTTAGGTTGGCGTTGCTAAAAAAGCATTGCTACAGCTATATGAAGCTGGGTTTACATTGCTAAAAAACTTGCTATAGCCATAAGAGGCCGTGTTGATATTTCTGTTTGATGAAATTCAGAAAGTGTTGAACTACTATAGTAGAAAAGTCATTAGTCAGTAGAGAGATTCTATATACTAAAGGCGTAGGCTTGACAAGGCTTCTGCAACTGTGAGGGTATCCTTTCCCTTTGATCAGGAAGATTGCCCCATCTCGTTCTCATCATTTGAGGACTATCCCATATCATTGTCATCATCTTCATAGCTTGACCATGGATCATATTGATTGAATCTCTCAGTAGATTTCTCTATAATTTCTACATGCTCAATCAGTTCTTTTCATGAATTAGCCTTGACAATACCCATATGGGCTTCACTCAATTGAGAAAGTTGTGCTGGCATGTCTGAAGCAATATTGACAACATCATGTCTCAGCATCATAAAGATAGGTAATGGAACCGTTCAATGTATACTTTGACCAAAATGTTTCCCCTTTGTTCTTCTGAAGGGAGCCTAACCATTGTTACATTAAACTGGTCCTCGTAGAATTGAACAAGAATTGTGATTCCAAGTTAGCCCAAGATATGATTGATCCTTCAATCAGATTTTGGAACCACTCAAAGGATACCCCTTGAAGGGTGCTGATTAAAAGACACACGTTGATGGCATCGCTCCCCATGCATTCCTAGTATATTTGTGGAATGTGTTGATGAGGGAAACCTTTACCATCAAACATGACATTGGCAACTTAAACATCATCGGATAGAGAACAGAGTCCCATGTGATAGGATAAGGTCGAATGATCCCAACCTTCTTTAGCTCAGTCCTCAGTATAGGAGCATTGAGCTAATTTTTGAGGCTTTTAGATATTTTTTATTTTGTGCCTCATCTTTTGAGATTGAAAGTCTTTAACTAAAATTAAGAGGAGAAGACATCTTCTTGATGCGGTAACTCCTTATTGAGGGAGATATCAATTAGCCACTTCCCTTTTGAAGTGCTTGCATGGGATTAGGAAGTAGCACTTGTTGAAACATATTTTTGAGTAGCTCGAAGCGCCCATTGGATGCCTTCTTTTGGGCCTCAATTAGGCAACTAAGGTCATCAATGGTCTCTGTTGATGTTAAATATCACACAGCCAAATAAAGTCACGGAGTTTGCAAGGGGCCAATTTCTTCTTCAACTTTATGCCTGATTCTGGACTTAGGATGATTGAGAAATCTTCACACAAAGAATTATAAGAGGGTGGAGATAAGTTTCCCTGTGGTACCTCCGACGATCAAATCAGTTGATGAACTTGAGCTTGAGTGGAGTAACAAAACTATGTGTTCTTGTTTTTGTGTAGTGCATGCTCTTGTGGTTTTAGATTGCAAACCTCTCCTTTTTTGGTGCTATGGTGAATAGCCTCTTTATATCAAGGGGATGTCCATGGTAGATGGATCACTTCGGCCATGCAAAATGGCAGTGACCAAGTGTGAGCTGGAAGGTGAGTTATCCTTTTTCCTACACGCATCGACTGGCAACTGGAGGGGAAGTCACTTCATCATGGGAGAGGGTGTCTTCGTATTTTCTGGGAAGTGATTGATAGCATGGTAAAAGGTACGTAGGCATACTAAATCATCTCTTACTTTACAGGTGTCGGCTGGCGACTGGAGGGGAAGTCACTTCGGTATGGGAGAGGGTGTCTCCGCATTTTTCAGAAAGTGATTAAGCTGATAAGTCATAGAAACCTATTAGGCCAAAATCTAGATAAGGCTTATCTGAGGTGGATGGAGATGTCGACATATGCTCTGGGATAGAGGCTTGGGGCTGGGGCCGAATTCTCAACTTAATTGGTAGTAGTGGATGTCGCTCCAGTTACTTCTGAGAATTACCCAGTGAGTGGTCGAGTGTCCTAAATAGGGTTGTCATTAATGATAGGGTCAACCGATACCGCCTTTCGCGTCAACTCAGAAATGTCGGCCTATCTGACTGGGTGGAATATCATCTCGTCTTAGCTGATAACTATCTCTTGAGTTGATATAAGAATATCGATTCGTTGGGAGGTCAGGATCTTTCGTGCTGACCAATATCGCCTTTGGTTTCGACACTAGACAGTCATCTTGATGAGTCGGTGGGGGTCAAGGCGTCTGTGATTGTTCCTTGTGTTTACCCTTGGTAAGATACCAAGGTCTTGTAATTAGCCATGATAGCTGAGTTGTACTAGAGGATTCGACCATATGTTGTGCCTTAGGCTTACCTTGATAAAGAGCCAAGGGTTTGAAATTCGACTGAGGAGTCATTGTACCTTAGGTTTACTCTGAAAAGGTACCGAGGTCTTGTAATTTGACTAAGGAGTTGAATGCCTAGAACTCTTGAGAGTTGACTAGGGCTTTTCTTCCCCCTAAGGCTGAGAGACGACTGTGGGAGTCAACCAAAGGGTTGAGTTTATTTTGCTAGGACTCTTATTATATCATTTTACAAATATCCATATCTTGAGTGAGTGAACACCATAACAGTTGGCCCATTTCACTTGGAGTCAGCTTTTAGTCGATTCCGAGAGAAATAAGATATGCTCTGATTAATACAGGTCTGTTGAGGATGAGAAACTGAGAAGTCTCTATCTTAGAGACGTGGCTTGTCATCATTGGTCACTATTATTAGCTCCGCTATTCATGGTTAACGTCATCCAAGATTTGAACCTTTTTTTAGGAGACGAAGTGTCATGGATATAAGGGAAGATCTCCCACTTTTCAAGTAATTGGACGCGATGCATTAAATGAGGGTGGCGCTTCGTGTTTTGAATGAATTGCTTCAGATTCCGAGGTGGATCTGGCTTGGTCGCTTCAAAAATCACTGTGTTCTTTGAAATCTCTCTATACTCTTCGTTGAAAGCTTATAAATAGCCTCTTGATGCTAAAATAGTTTTTTACTAACCTTTGCTCTGAAAATTCCTTATATTCCTCTAAGTTTTCTTATGAAAAAGTCTTCTATGACCTCTCAAGTTTCAAACTCTGGCTGTAACGAGGAGATCTCACTATTCTTCTACTTATCTGCTCAAAGGTTTATATGGATAATCTGGTGGGGTTGTATGATCAATTCAATATCCCCCAGACTCTTACATTGGCGGCGCCAGAGATGAGCAAGCCAGTGTATTGCCATGGTAAGGGTCGAGTACCGTTGTACTTAGCCCACTTGGAGCATGGTTTACGACTGCCCTTACACCCTTTCATTAAGGAGGTGCATGCTACAGTAGGAGTCTTCCCTTTCCAGTTCTATCCGAACGCAGTTGGGGTTCTGGTGGCTTTTATCATTATTTACCACCGTGTTAGAGTCCAGCCAAGCTTGAGATTGCTTGGACATTTGATCAGCATGGGGTCTGCTAATAAGTACTGACATTATTCTTTCCACTATCATGAAGAGTTCCAACTTGTTTCTGATTCTTTGGAGTTGGATGAAAACTGAAGGAGGCAACTCATGTGGGTCTATGGTGGCGACATCATCTTCGCCTGCTCGGATTGGCCGAAGGTGAATGAAGACGCTTTGAGGCCAATCACCCTTAGTGATTCCGAGATGATGGATCTAGAAAAGGTTCATTCTTATGTCGGGCCATGAGAGAGTGATGCTTTGTTTGATGATATATCTCTCCAAACGGTAGGCATATCTATGATTTTATCTTCCACTGGCTTCCAGGCAAGGACGAGTCCCGTTCCTCTATTGGTGGAAAACCATAAGAGGAATATAGGGATCAAGGGGACGAGCTCTACTGCTAGGCCCCATAAGAAGCCAAGGGGGCCTTCAGTGCTTAGAAGGTAGCTGTCTTGATTCCTCAATCAGCTAACATTATCTCTGAATTGAGGGCAAGGACAAGGGTTGAGAGGCGACGCCCATTCGGACCAGTTGTGAGGTCCCAACCAGCGGAAACGGGTCCACTGGTAACTCAGCTTAACCGTTTGGAAAATGTAGGATGGATAGAAGAGTCTTCTCCTGGCAGGGAGACAGCGACCTTAATGGTCGAAGAGGATATTGTCGCCCTAGTACTATTCCTGAGGTGTCTCATCATTCTGGCAAGGAGCCAATTGGGGGTGGATGATGGCATCAAGGGGAGACCTGAAACTCCGTCAGACCAGATAGAGAATGGTGCTGACATGAGGATTTTAGAGGATATGCCAAATGTTGGCATACACCAAGCTCTTCAAGCTTGTTTAGCACGTGCGACTTTGCTAGGATATACCCTGTTCAATCGACTGGAGCGTTCCCAAGAATGCCAAGAAGGGCTGACAAAGGAGAAGTCAGCCAAGGAAGAGGCAAAGAAGAGAATCACTATCTTGGAGGTTGAATTGGCTCATAAAGAAGATGTTTGGCGTCGGAGTATGTATGAGAAGGAGAGCTTCTCAAGAGCTTTCAAATCTAGTTCTCCAAGCAGGTGGGGACCATCGAGGACCTTCAAAGGGAGATGGTTCATCTACAGGAGGAGGCTGAGTCTGAGAAGCGTTCATAGGACGATGACTGAGGCAGAGACTTGATCAAGTCGTCTGTCTCTTGAAAAGATAAGGAGGGGCTTTGGAGAACTACAATCAAAACTTCAGGCGTCCATGACCCTTGTCGATAAATTGAGGGACCAACTTGCTCATCTGGATTCAGAGCAGCATAAAAAGAAGGTGATCAATGACTGGCATCATAGCCCTATAGGGAAGGCTGAAGTAGCCTTAGCATATAAAGCTGGGGTTGATTACTTAGCCTCTTGGTGTCTCGCGACTCTCATCCTATTCCGGATTTTTTTTACACTTCCTGCGTCTCCTGTTGTCTCAACTTATTAAAAGATGTTATGAAAATTATAGGCGGGTTGGATTTATCTGCGAATGACGATGAGGTCGAGCCTGTTGCTAGGGTTCCTAGTGAATCTTCTTCAATTGCCGCTACTAGGAGTCCGCTGAGTTGGACTCCCGAATCTGGTCGAGAGCTTTGATGACCTGCATGTTTCTTTTCCTTCCCATTTTTTGTAAAGGAGTTTGTAACGATGTTTACTCTTATTGAATAAAAATTAACTTTTGTCTCTATTTTTGATCTTGCCTTCATTATTTATATTTTTTAGCTTTGTAGCATTGTTCTTATTTAAGATGTTGACCGAAGTAAGTTAGTTGTAATGTATCGGCCCATGCTAGGGACATATGACAACTAGTTCACTTTGATTCCTTATTTTGGCTGAGCATTCGATTGACCAGAACTCAGCAGATGATTGCTCAAGTTTTTAGATCATTAAGTATTAGCCCTACACTTAGTACTCATACCTTAGTCATATGAATACATTTTTGGCAGAATGGAAATGTTAGACCCTAGAGGGGGGTGATTAGGGTCTTATGCTAATCTAATCTGATTTTATACTAATTAAAACTTATTAATAAATTATTCTTACAAGATAGATATGCAATATATTATGAGCAAGAATATGTAATATAAGCAAAGAGATATATCCTAGCAAAGAGGTATATGATGAAAACAAAGGTAACCAATCTAAACTAGATAGTGGGCAATATAAACAACAAGCAATATACGAAGACGATATAAGATATGAGCATAAGAAAGATGCGCCAATGTAATCATAAACAAATGATATCACGGAGTTCAGACCTTCCGTCCTACATCTCCGCTCCTCACCTCGAGGAGATCTCCACTACACACTCGGTTTTCTAGCTAACCGAAAACTTTACAATCTCATAATACAATAAATGATTTATTCTTTATAATAGATAAGAACTCAATGTAGGCTCACACTCAATTGCTACAACACTCACCAACCCAATTATACTATGTATGAAAATACAATAAGCTCAATGTAGGTGTGTGTAAACAATGAGTGAAATAAAATCAACTAAACTCAAATATAAATACTAGCTTAATAGAATGATAATCAAACAATATAAAAGTAAAGCTAGATTGAGTTTAGAAAACTTCTCCAATAAATGACAAGAGTGAGAGAGATGATTTGAAGCTCAAACACCAAGTGATGATCTCTTCTAGCTCTTGTGAAATTGATTTCACTAAATTAAACTCTCAGTTACTTAAAAGATTTTAAAACTTAAACCAAACATAAACCCTTGTTTAAAACTTTCTTAAACGTGTTACAAACACTCTCATTGTTAGTTAAAATAGTTATGGCAAATGGGTATATATATGTTTGAAGAAAACAACTCCAAAAACCTCAAAAACCCATTAAAAAAAAAACAGCTGTTACTGTTACTGTGCAATGCTTGAATGCTACAGTAACAGCAGCCGATCATACTGTAGCATGGTCGATCGCACTGTTCACAGACAGTTTCTGTTTTTGACAGATTCTGGAATTTTGCGTATCTAATTTTATAAAATCAATTAAAAATAGTAAATCAACTCCATAAATTATAAAATTTTTAGGGAAAGTTCTAGACATGTAGATAAACATGTTAGAAAAATAATTTCTAAAATATCATTTCCCAGTTGAGAGAAATAATTATTTAAAAACAGATATACAGTTTCTGAAAAAACTGCTAAAAATATGTTTATGTAAATTCAATTGAAAATAAAAAAACAACTCTAAAATTAGTAAAACTTGGAAAAATATTTGTATATATGATAATAAACATGTAAACAAAGAAATTTTTCAAATCACATTTCCTAATTGTGAAAATGCATCTGTTTTGCAAAAACATGCACGAACATGAGCTTATTTAAAACTTGATTTTGTAAATTCAAATAAACATAACAAATTAATTTTAGAATTGATAAAACTTTGGAAAACATTTATAAATATGAAATTGAACATGTTAGAAAAATAATTTCTCAAAATTAATTTCTTATTTGTGAAAACTCATGTATTTTGCAAGTGTGTCCAAAACATGAAAATGATATACATAAAATTTGATGTTTTGACATAAACAATGTTTTAAAACCCTATTAAATGATTTTATAGACTTAATAAAATATGTATATAATGATTGTTAAGTCCATAAACCAAAACTTGTGTGTATATATATAACTATATATATAAAAACAAATACGTGTGTGTATATATGATTGAGCTTAAAGTACTAACACACATAATATAAAACCTAAACTAAATATACCCAAGCTTGATTGATCTTCGATGTAGCTTAACTTGGTACACTTGCGAATGAAGCTAGAACTTGGATCTTCAATTTGAATTGCATAGGCATCACTCCATAATTTCGTCAACCTCCATTGGTTATGATCGTGAATACGTAATTTTATCTATCCTCCAATATGTTGTTTATCTAGAATAAATAGATAAGCACAAACACTAGACAATTAATATTAATGGTAAATTATTTGTTAAACATCATCAAAACAAAGAGGCCAACAGAAAACACTGAGGTTCGGTGCCTAGGTCTTACGGAGGTGCTTAGGTCTTTATAATCCCCATATGGTCGAATAGTGACTGTAGGAGTTGACCATAGGGTTATGCCTTGGGCTTACCTTGATAAAGAGCCAAGGACTTGTTATTCGACTAAACAGTCGAATGTCTAGAATTCTTAAGAGTTGACCAGGGCTTTCCTTCCTCTAAGGCCAAGAAAAAACTGTGGGAGTCGAGCAAATGGTTATGCCTTAGGTTTATTCTTGATGAGGTACCAAGGGCTTGTCCATGATGATCGATGAGAGCCGGAGGAATCGACCATATGTTGTACCTTCGGCTTACCTTGATAAAGAGCCAATGGCTTGAAATTTGACTGAGGAGTCATTGTGCATTGGGTTTACCCTAAAAAGGTAGCAATATCTTTTAATTCGACTGAGGAGTCAAATGCCTAGAACTCTTGAGAGTTGACTAGGGCTTTCCTTCCCCTAAGACAGAGAGAAAACTGTGGGAGTCGGCCAAAGGGTTATGCATAATTGGGTTTATTCTCGATGAGGTTCCAAGGGCTTATCAAGGGTGTTTAGGTCTTACATGACACCTAGGTCTTTATCCATAATGAAGCCTCGATCCCTGCAAGATTAAAGTTAGTTCATATTGAATAACATTCTATTAGTTTTGTATTTTACATCATCATGAAAAATATCTTTTTATAGGCATCTGGTGCTCAAAGGGGGTTTAACCACTTGTAATCTTGCTTTGGCTCTGCTTCAAAGGTAATTTTGTAGTGGATGAGCCTGTCTGTATAGAACATCTTTTAGTTGGATTTTGCTTACTTTCATAGTGGACGTCTTGTTGATAAACGAAGATGAGTTGAAACTCTATTTGCCATCTCATCAGCCAAGGTTCCTTTTGAATCCGAATCTTTAGTAAGACCTTGAAGTCAGATTGTTGGCGTACTAACTTTTGGTAAAAGGAACTGCCCAGACGCTATGAATCATGTTAAATGGTGTTCTCCAGGTTGGGTTTGCAAGGGTTTGGGGCACGACCATATACTACATGGTACATTTTGTGGTGGAAACTCTCTTGAAGAGAGAATCCGCCAACCGGTATTGTACTCCTTAAGAATGACAAATCGTAGCGATTTTCTTGAAGGAGCTTCGGGAGTACTAGGGATTGGACCATGCTATGAATGGAGAATCTCCCTTATGGGGATCATGCGGGTCGCATGCTTCAACCACCAGAGCTTAGACAACTTTAGTGGTGAAGGCATCAATTAAAGGGCTAAAATCATTCTTCCTAAGAATATTCAGCTGACATGCCCTAAGGTTTTCCCGCAATCTCACCCCTGGTATAAGGGAGTTTCCTTCAGAGAGTCCTCATGATCCTAGGTGCCTATCACAGACTTAATCACTGCTCCTATGCTCATATGAGCTATCGGCTGTTGGAGCTTCAGTGATATTTAGCATCATCAAATCCTATGTTCTGGCCAGATTCATTCTGTGATGGCGACTAGAAGTCAGGGTCGCTTCTAAAATAAAACAACCACCCTTATGCTAGGCCTTCTGCTGGAGGGTTTTCTAGGGGGATTGAAGATCGCTCTACCATTTGATTGATGGTATGCTTGGCAAACATTCCCCAGATAAGACGCTAAGACTTTCAAAGATTACACATATGTTGGTTCCTCTTAGCCAAAGCTAACCCTCCTTAGCTTGAATAATGCAACTTCTGACATAATTTAGCCGATGTTGTTCTTCAAGATGAGTATAATTAGACCCTTGATCAGAACTTGGCATGTCTTCTCAAAAAAGAAGTGGCCTCACGATGAGCGCCAAACTGTAGACGCTCAATATCAACAAAGAGGGCGGGGATAAGTTCATGGTTCTTGAATGAGGGTTTGATGTCCATGCTACATAGACAAGAAGAAACCATGAGAGGGTGGGGATAAGTTCCCCCGTGGTACCTCCGATGATCAAGTCAGTTGATGAACTTGAGCTTAAATGGAGTAACAGAACTATGTGATCTTATTTTTGTGTAGTGTGTGCTCTTGGGGGTTTTAGATTGCGAACCTCTCTTTTTTTGGCGCTGTGGTGAATAGCCTCTTTATATCAAGGGGATGTCCATGGTAGATGGATCACTTCAACCATGCAAAATGGCGGTGACCAAGTGTGAGCTGGAAGGTGAGTCATCCTTTTCCCTACACGTGTTGACTGACGACTGGAGGGGAAGTCACTTCATCACGGGAGAGGGTGTCTCCGTATTTTTTGGGAAGTGATTGATAGCATGAAAAAGGTACGTAGGCATACTGAATCATCCCTCACTTTACAGGTGTCGGCTGGCGACTAAAGGAGAAGTCACTTCGGTATGAGAGAGGGTGTCTCCACATTTTCTAGGAAGTGATTAAGCTGATAAGTCATGGAAACCTATCATGCCAAAATTTAGATAAGGCTTGTCCGAGGTGGACAGAGATATCAACATATGCTCTAGTACAGAGGCCTAAGGCTCGGGCCAAATTCTCAACTTAATTGGTAGCAGGGGATGTCCCTCCAGTTGCTTCTGAGAATTACCCAGTGAGTGGTTGATTGCCCTAAGTAGGATCGTCATTGATGATAGGCTCGACCGATATCGCCCTTCACGTCGACTCAGAAATGTCAGCCTGTCCGACTAGGTGGAATGCCGTCTTGTCTCAGCTGATAACTGTCTCTCGAGTTGATATAAATATATCGACTCGTTAGGAGGTCGGGATCTTTCGTGCTGACCAATATCGCCTTTGGTGTCGACACTAGAGAGTCAGCTTGATGAGTCGGTGGGGGTCGAGGCGTCTGTGATTGTGCCTTAGGTTTATCCCTAGTAAGGTACTAAGGTCTTGTAATTAGCCATGATGGTCGAGTTGCACTAGAGGATTCGACCATATGTTGTGCCTTAGGCTTACCTTGATAAAGAGCCAATGGTTTGAAATTCGACTGAGGAGTCGTTGTGCCTTAGGTTTACCCTGAAAAGGTACCAAGGTCTTGTAATTCGACTGAAGAGTCTAATGCCTAGAACTTTTGAGAATTGACTAGGGCTTTTCTTCCCCTAAGGCCAAGAGACGACTGTGGGAGTCAGCTAAAGGGTTGAGTTTATTTTGCTAGGACTCTCATTGTATCATTTTACAAATAAATGTATCTTGGGTGAGTGAACACCATAATAGTCTCCCTATCATGTTAGCAGTCCACTACCACTGTTGACTTGAGCTATGAGTTGTGTTTGATGCTATGGCTGAGTCAGCGTCACTAGCAAAAGGATGGTTTGTCTGTACAGGAGTTCGTTGAACAGGAAACCTCAAAACAGAGTAGCCAAAAGGGAGTAGCTACCCCCTACTTGCTCGAGTGTGGCAATAGACGTCATTGGCCTTAGGAAATATGCTCCTAACACCAAGAGAATAATTTAGATCTGACTTTCTACTGCCATATTCTCGGGTTACACCTATCATGTTAAACGTGAACTCTTAGGGATCAAGAGTAAAAGTCGCATTGTTCTTGCGAGATCACTGTCACCACTGCTTCCTTAACGCTAAAGGTCTGGGGAATAGGTTAAGATGGGGAAACACCGACTCTTTGATAGATGGAGACTTACATAGGCAATTCAGTTGAACTGCTGATACAATCTTCTTTAGGGCTAAAGAATGTTGACATTGTTGTGCCTTCTTTTGAGAGAGAGGGACTCCCTTAAGTTAGAGGGAGTATCAACTTGGCTATTAATGTACTGCGGTCACTCTTCTTGAAAGTAACTTTAGTAGGCTAGCTTTTGGCATTAAACATTGCTTGAGACAATGTTGCTTTGACCTATGCATCACAAGTCTAAACTTGAGATTGAGAATTTCCATGGGTGAGAGTTTTCCCTTTTTGGGAATTTAATTGGAGTATAACCCCCATTTTTAGTTTCTTATAAGGGAGATTGATGAGCGTTGCGAGACGTCTTAAAAGGAACCCCCAGAGATGTTGTTATCTGAAGTTCAAATTTGATAGATGTTTGAATACTCTGACCTTCACTTAGGGCGATGGTCGCTAAGACTTTGCTCAAGGTGAAGCTTATTTTGTCTTCGCCTACATTGAGGCCACTTTAGGTGAGGCTCGTTGTGGATGAAATTAGGGTTGTCTTCGCTCTGGACGAGATTCACTCTACCTCTAGCGAAGCTAGGCTTATCTTCAGTAAGGTTGGCCTTGCTATGGGCAAGGCTCAAGTCTGAATCCGGTCTTAAATTTTGATAAATTTTACTATAGCTTTTCGTCATGGCCATGGATGATTTGTTAAAGGAAATGTATTCCTTAACTTGGTCAATTTCAATGACCAATGATTCACCAAAAGATGCTTAGGCCTTAGTGTCATACTGCGACACAATCTTCTTCGTCAGTTGAGAAAAAAGTTTCCGGGAGAGTCGCCATCTTATTTCAAGTATCTTGAATTATAATTAATATTGATTACAATTTCAAAGAAACTAATGCAAACAAGACAATTTGTTAGAGGCTGGGTTCTTTTGTGTGTGCTCATGGAGCAACGTCCTTATACTCCATTAACGGTTCGACTAGTAAGCGATAAGTCCTTTGCTAATTGACAATCTTTGAGTAAATAGATGATTATTTACCTCGAAGAGATATTAACATACATTCTTCACAAAGATTGTTGATTAAGCTAGATGACTAGGTAAAGAAAATAATTTCTCACAAGGATCGTTGATCGAACTAAATGATTAGCCGATAAGGATGACCTATCAAGATCAGATGCCTAGCCAAGGATAATGCCGACCCAAGATCTTTCCTCCGCTCTTCTTTCCTTTGTGTTGATCATGCCTATTTCTAGGCTTGAGAGTATTAAGTAAGTGAGTTAGTGGGCCTTAACTCCCCTTAAATGAGTGATTTTGTGGGCTTTAACTCCCTCAAATGAGTGAATTAATGGTCATTAACTTTCCCTTAATGGGTGAGTTAGTAAGGTGAACCTTTCCTTAAAAAGTAGCTTCTAAAATGGCTATGGGCAAGGTTCATCAATAATGACTATGAGTGAAGTTCGCCAATAAAAGCCATGAGTGAAGTTCACCAATAACAGTCATGGACAAAGTTTATTGAGTGAAATTTGCTAGAATGTGAGTAGCCCTTTTTTTGGAACGTGGGTGACATGACCCATGTAGGCTATGGGCAAAGCTCGCTTAGGCAAGCTTCGCTATGCGGCCTACGTGGACTATTTGGGTGAAGCTCATTTTGTGTGAACTTTGCTTAAAGCTTCACTTTGATTTGGTCTTGAGAGCAAGCTTTATTATAACTTAGGCAACCTTTGCTATGGCTTGGGCAAGCTTCGTTATGGTCTTGTGCTTCTTTTGATCTAATTTAGTGTTTGGTCCATAGGTCTTGTGCTTCTTTTGATCTAATTTAGTGTTTGGTCCATAGACGTCCAATTCTTGGGCTTAACCATCATACTTGTGCCAAATATCATACTGGCCTCTCGTGACTCAAGAGATCACCTATATGTGAAAGAGGCATGTATATTTTGATGTATACAATAACAAAATTATTATCTATATTGCTTATTATTTCATGAATGCATAAAGCATTTTGAAATTGATTGTAATGTGTCTAGGTCTAGAGAGAAGGTTAATATGAGAGTTCTCAGGTAGAAATCAAACATTTTATGGATTTACATTCACTAACAGATTTGTTTAGTAAATTTCTTGGTGAAAATCTAATACAATTTGTTCTCAAGGAGATTGCTCCAAGAGTTCTGGAAAAATCAAGATTTTATAGTATATATACATGTAGATTATAAATTTAGATCATTTCCACTACAAACAAATATGGAAAGATCACTACTTTTAATCATCTCTTGACTATCTAGTGAATGAATGCGATACATTCTAAATCTAAGACTCATCATATCCTCGTGTATTGTACTTATTCTTAATTTGTACTCAAAGAAAAAATCATAACTATCCACTAGATAATCAATAGATATGTTTAAGTAGTTGTTCTTCCACTATTTTTAGTAGTGGAGAGAATCAATCCAATTTTTTTTACTCCTAGATATGAAAACAGATATACGTACTTAAACTATGTTACTAGAAATAATTTTTTTAAAGCTTTCATCAATTTTAAACCAGAACCTTTGTCACTTTCAATAGTATCCCTCCATTGCAGATATTAATTACAGAGAGTTGAGTATATTATTTCATGCTCTTGCCAGATATCCCAGTTAGCACTAGTAAAAAATAGGGCATTGGTGATGGGGTAATCCATCACCAATGCCCTAAAATCCATCACTAACAAATAAATCCATCACAAATGTCCATTGGTGATGGGTTGGTCCATCACCAATGATCATCAGTAATGGGTATTTGTTGGCAATGGACAATGACCGTTGCAAATGCTAATTGGTGACCAAAGTTGTCCGTAGCCAATGCCAATTAGCGACGGCTCCTAGTCCGTCACCGATAGTCATAGGCATCCCTATTATTATTAATATTGGCGATGAGTACACCCACCGCTAATATATATTGGTGATGGGTTAACCCGTCACCAATGTATATATACCCCTAAAAAAATTTGTTTCTGGTAGTCCCCCTTACAGGAATACACGTATAAGAATATGTGTTCATACATCAATCCAATCATAATATTCAAGAATACATATCCAACAATAATACATATTCACATTCAAAATGTTCATCCACCAATCTGATCACATTATCCAATAATACTCATCTAATAATCCAACCACGATACATCTGTTGACCTTCTTATTTTGATGATGTTTAACAAACAATTTACCACTAATGTTGTTTGTCTAGCATTCGTGTTTTACTATCTATTGTAGACAAACAACGTTGTTGGAGGTTGGATGGATTGCGCTTCAACGATCACATCAATAAGGAGGTTGGTGGAATGTCGGGTTGAAGCCCTTACAATTCAAGTTAAAGATCAAGTTTAAGCTTCATCCGCACGTGTACCAAGTTGAGCTACAATGAAGATCAAGATCAAGCTTGGGTAATATAGTTTAGGATTTATATTATGTGTGTTATATACTCTAAGCTCAATATCTATACACACACATTTTATTGGTTTCTTCATATATATATAGTTATATATATATATA
>BQKN01065418.1:621831-647068 GCA_022839385.1 Asparagus kiusianus
ATACACAAGTTTTGGTTTCTATGCATATATATATAGTTTTATATATATACATACATAATCCTTGAGTTTTTATGGTCATATATATGAAATTATACATTTCATATTTTCTATTGTGTTTTTGATAACATTGCATAGAATATGCAATTTTGTGAAAATATTGTATTCTTAGTTTATAGACTTCAATATTAGTTTATACATGTTTTACTAAGTCTATAAAAACATTTCACAAAGTTTCAATAGTTGGTTTATGTCAAAACATCAAAATTCAAGTATCTCATATTTTCATGTTTTGGACTATTTTGCAAAATGATGATATTTCTCATTTGGGAAGTCTTTTTAGAAAACCAGTTTTTGTAGCATGTGTATTATCATGTCTACAATCATTCCCCAAAGTTTTACATTTTTTGGAATTTGTTTGATATTTTTAAACAGTGTTTTAAAATCAGCAAAACAGTTTTCAGAATTTATTTTCAAGTATCAGTTATCGGTCGACCGATCCGGTCGACCGCTCATATTGTTTTTCATCAGTATGCGACAGAGAGTCTGTCGGTCGACCGGACCGGTCGACCGAAAGCTCCATCGGTCGACCGACGAGATTTCCGGTCGACCGACGATATAGCCGTTGGCTACTAACGGCTATTTCTGAGCTGTTCTCTTGGGGGCTTTGCTGTCATTTGGTTTTGGGTTTTTATTGAGATCTTTAGTGGGTATAAATACCCCATTGCTGATCTCTTTTCAAGTATTGAACAAGTGTTTTAAAATCAAGGGATTAGGGTTTTACCGTTTGTTTAAAAAAAATTGAGTTTCTGTTTACAAAGGAGGAAGTTTTCACTGCAGATTGGGGGATTCATTCTCAATCCTTTTCATCCTCTTCTTTTTGTTTATAGAAAAGTTTTCTAACTCTTGTCTCTAGCAATTTCATTATTGATTTTCATATCTTGTTATTGCTAGTTTGCTATTTGAGTTAGAATTGATTTTACTCATTGTTACACACACCCACATTGAGCTTTTAGTATTTACATACATAGTATAGTTGGGTGGTGAGAGATTGTAACTTTGAGTTGTGCTTAATTGTGTTCTCATCTATTGTAGAGAACAAATTTATATTTGTTACATTGTGAGTGTTGTAAGGTTTTCGGTGAGTTAGAAAACCGAGTGTGTTGTGAAGTTTTCGGTGAACTAGAAAACCGAGTGTGAGGAGTGATGTTGATCGGTAAGCATTGAAAACCGATACTGTGAGGTGTAAACGTTATTCGGGTGAGCGTAGAAAACCCGGTTATGATAGTGGATTTCTCCCCGGGAGTGGGGAGCGGAGACGTAGGACGGAAGGTCCGAACTCCGTGATCATATTGCTTGTTTGAGTGTGCTTTGGCGTTCTTTCATATTTATGTTCATATCTTATATCGCCATTGTGCATTACTCATTTCTATATCATCCACTATCTTGTTTAGATTGTTTACCCTTGTGTTGTTTATATATCCTTGCATATATTTCTATCATATAGGATATATCTCATTGTTCATATTGCTTATCCTAGCTCATATACATTGTTGCATTTCATACTTTCTAGGATAACTTGTAAATTAGTTTTAATTGGCATTTTAATCGGATTAGATTAGCATAAGATCCTAATCACCCCCTCTCTAGGGTCTAACAACATCTCCATACTCAAACAACATTCATCCACAAAGCAATGAAATCACAAGTGTAATACATAGAGATAAAATCCAGTAGTCATAACATGTCTAACACAATCCAAAATTACATAAAGGTAAGAAAAAGTCTAACTCACTCCTCGTCATTATTGTTGTCGGCATCCCTATTATTGGTGTCAGATACATTAGAACAACGCATCATACTGTTGCTCCCTATGGAGTACCTCCTCTAGCGTGAAAATAATGCAAGCCAACTTAAGAATATGATTAAATAAATGGATAATAAATACATATATATTTATGTTATATCATATATATATATATCCACCACCAATAACTCCATGCCCCACAAACGTCAACTTAGTGATAGTTACATATGTAGGCTAGGGAAGAATATCATTTAATTGAATTTTAACTAACCTCTCAATAGGATCCATCCAACGATAGTTAACTAGTACTCCAAGTAATGCCTCATCTATAAGATGATATGTAAGATGGATCGTAAAAAATGAGGGAGAGAAGAATATCTCCATTTTGCAGAGGGTTTCATTCATTTCTCCTTTTAGTGCCTTAAATTCTGTAATATTGATAACTTTGGAGCATATCTTTCTAAAAAATCTAAAGAATTCAATTATAACTTTTGTTACTTCATCATCCATCATGTTGTTACGGAGTGTCATCAGAAACAATTGATGAAGAAGGATATGATAATCATGATTCATAAGTCCCAAAAGTTTTTGCTCTTTCACTTGGACATTATTTAAAATATCAGAGCAGTAACCATTCAGTGACTTTACGGATTTGACCACCTCACGGAATCTCTGCATCTCAACCTTTAACATCATAATGTGAGATGAAGGTAGCTATTGTCATGTTGCGTGGACAACTGGTTATCTCATATAATCCTTTCAATATTCATTACGTCTAACTTATAGTAGATTTTGATCTTTTGCCAGTAAGGATGCTAAAAGAATATATTAAATTTTATCCATCCTGTTAGCAACTCTTTGGCATGTTTGTCATCCAAACTTTGCACTTGTCTCTTTCATTTTGGTGTCCTATTCGTGATGGAAATACATCTCGGAGCTAGAATAGCTGCTTTTGTATATCATTTTTTTCTGAACTTGAATTTAGGATATCCCTCATTTTACAATCTCATTTCTCGTCATTATATGCGGCTCCCGTCTTTTTGTTCTTGGCCATCAAACTTATTCACCTAAATTTTACCCTGTATTTATGTCCCTTTCGTAACAATATTTTATTAAACTAATAAGACATCTTTCAGCCATGCTGTGAATAAAAGTCATCGAAGTTTGAACCACATACAAGCGTATGTCCCTTTTGTAGACCACCCGGAGAGATTAGCATAAGTTGAAAATCATTAATCATCCACATAAAAAATAGTACGAAGATTAAATATCTCATAGGAAAATACATCATTCATTTGGACTCACTCATCCCAGAGATGTTTTAGGTCATCAACTAATAGCTCCATGAACACATCTATGTCGTTATCGGGTAAGTGCTTGCCTAGTATGAGCAACGAAAGGATCATATATTGTTGCTTCATACACTGTCCTGATGGTAAATTATAAGGCATTAACACATTTGGCTAAGTAGACTAACCCGAATTCATAATGCCAAACAGTTTGAATTCATTGCTAGATAGATCGAGTTTGAAAGTCTTGCACTCTGTGGAAAATAAGACATCTTTCAGCTATGCTAGAATTTTCTTCTGCTGCTTCACTGACTCATCTAACTTTCTTGTTGAAGTGCGCCTACTTTTTCTCTAATGAGACACTCTACACTTTGGACATTCCTCACATTTCTAGTTATCTTTATAATACAGGATACAATCATTAAGACACACATCGATCTTATTATAATCTAAACCCAGAGCACTAATGATTTTATTCTCATCATTACACTTTTTTGGCATGCTATTCTCTCCATTTGGAATTACCTTTGTGTGGTAACTGTATTTGAAAATATTTATTTGGCATTTTGCTGAGGACCAGAATAAATGACATTTTACTGTACTCAATGTAGCCATCATGCAGATCCTTCTCATCATCTTCCAATAACTTCATTAAACTTTTAAAGCCCTTGGTGTCACATGCACATTGCATTGTGCTATGCAAATGGTGTATAATAGGGAATCTGCGCTCTGCATTGCGCCTTGCACATATCTTCAACATTTTCAACACCTTCTGCATCTGCAGGAATTTCGGGTACCTCCAGTACTTCTACAATTTTAGCAACTCCTGCAACTGACACAATATCATTGAAATCCTATGTATAATCTATCCTCACGTTTATATTTCCGTCAGCTGACTCAATATCTTTGCCTTCTTCGTGAAATTTTTAATGTTTATACCTTTCATCAAATCCTCATCTTTCTAAGTGTGTTTGTATAGCAACTCTATCCACCAAACCCCTATTTCTGCACATGCTACATGACTATGTAGCAAATTATTCTCTAACTTCCTCGCATTCGCATGCACATACTCAAGGAAGATTTCCCATCTATCTTAATATCGAGTATCACTTTCCGCTCTTCTTTTCATAATAGAAATATCAATCCAGGACTTGTTACAAACATCTCTCATCTATATGTTACGTATAATTATTAATTATTTTAATATCTCATAAACCATCTTAATTGTGATAATCTTTATTGTAGTTGATCTGAACAAATACTAAGTAGGTGAAATTACTCTTTTGTAATGGTCATTGTTGTACTAAATTAGGCTAGACACTCTAGGATAATCCTTATTTTGTTAATTTAAAAAAAAACACTAGGTTGGTCAAAACTCTCTCAGTTGTCATAGGAAGGCTTCTATTCCAGCAAGAATATAGTAGTGGTTATATCTAATGTTGAATACTTTGTATATTTTTATTTTTAGAAAATTTTGGCAGTACCTACTCCCCATTCTACGAGTACATTGTGCGGATGTTATTATGCACATGCATAACTGACCAAAATTAATAAGTAATAGACCGAAATGCATAACAAATACATTTATTGTACATGGAGAGTAACAAGTACGTGTGACCAAAATTTTCTTGAAATGAAAATGAACGAAGTATATAAAGTTAGATTTACTCACTACTATGCTCATAACCCATTTGAACTAGATAAAGCCAATGTTACATGCCAATTTTTCTACTTATAATATAAAGTAAACGATCCTTTTCGATATAGAAGTAAATTCCATACCCAAAATTGAGTTGTATATCTTATACTATAATTCCAAAAAATTGATAGTAATTATTAGACGGGGATCTACGGCTACTGTTAACTATTTTTTTATTCACCTATGATGGATATATATATCACATTATTGTGTTATATATTACATTACAAACTTTTTAAAAAAATATATAAATGTTTGATTAATTCACATATTTTAGGGTATTAGGGTTTGTGGTGTTATGCTTTCATTTATATTATGTGTAAAATTAATAAGGGTAATTATTTTAGAAAATTACTATTAGTAGGGTATTAGTTAGGTATATTACTATTTTCTTTTAAGGTTTGAATTGCCATTAGAGTTAAAATTAGGGTAATTAAGTGTAGGGTAATAATCATTTAATAATTTTTAAATTATAAAATAACTAATTGAATAAATAATCTAAGATTACAAGAATATTCAAAACAATTAGAAAATCATCTGAATTTTGGATATAACACTAGATTTGAATTATTTCCCCCAAAATAGATGGAAAAGGAGCACCTGAAGCCTAAAATCCTAGAAGAAAAAAAAGAATAGAATATAGCTAAATTTAGTAAAAATAAAAAAAATGAGATTTGGATAGAAATATGGTGTGACGCCCCTGGGTTCACGCAATGCTGCAGTCCGAGGTAAAACCAGAAATGTCAAACCTGCCATGCACCCCACCGTGCAATAACATGTTTCACCATCACAATCACTATCTCTCTAGAGGAGTCAACAACAGGTGTAGGTACAAAGCAAGTAAAAGGTTTTACAACAGAAACTTGATGAAATGATAGAACATCGAATTAACACATCTCATCAACCAAATAGCTGGAATACATAGTCAAGTCTGAAATGAATAATGATAATCTGGAGATCTCAACATGTCTCAAAATACATAATATCTGATATAGGAAAATAAGGCACACAACATTTACAACTCTAGAACATAAACATCTCTAGTCTAAAATGTCTCAAGTGGAGTACAAAAAAAATAAAATACATCTAATAAGAGGATAACAGATACTAGTAAGGGTCGTCCTCAACCTGCGACTCTCCGGGCTTCTGGCTCGTTACCTAAAAGGGGAGGGACAATGAGCGTCAAAGCGCTAGCGAGCAACATCACAACCAACCCCAAGGGATAGGGCTCGTTGTATATGAAGATACAGTTAATACAATATAATATAAATCATTTACACAAACATCAATGAGTTTTAGTACTTAGGGAAATACAACACGAGCATAGGTACGTCGAGTGAAATAATCCAAACAAGGAAACCCTCATGTATATACCTTGTATCTCAAATTGTAGATCCCTAAATACAAAACCCGAAGTTGGTCACAAGAAAAATAAAGAAAAAGAATACATACCCATCTTTACCGATAACATGAAAATAAAATGAAGCTACAATAGGTGTCATATTCAACCTAGGTAGCTATCATGCCCCGGCCAAATACAATATGTCGTGTACCCAACTTGGTTAAATAACATGCTCAAGGTTTAGCAAAAGTCTAAAATATGATTGAAATGGATTATAGTCCAACACGAGGACTCTAATGGATTATAGTCCAACACGAGGACTTAACATGGATTATAGTCCAACACGAGGACTTAACATGGATTATAGTCCAACACGAGGACTGTGTTTATGAACCGTGAAATACTAGTAGTAAAGGTATACATGTTCTACTCTTGTACATGCCTCGCTGACGAATCTAAGCTTGTGTCAGAAAAATCATCTTATATGTGTAGATGAAATCATAAATACTATAATTTAATACCCTGTGAACAAGGTAACATTCTCATGTTCAACAAAAGCTCTACAAGATCCTCGATCATATATGAACACTGTATGAAAGTATAAGCACAGTAGGTGATCAAGCAGAAATACAAACAAATAGGAAAAACTCCGATGGGTCGACTCATGATCAGCTATGAGTCGACTCAGCAGACACTTATGAATAACAAGAATTTACTCCGTGAGTCGACTCATGACAGTCATGGGTTGACTCAACCTGATGAGTCGACTCATGATGAGTCATGAGTCGACTCACGGGCTGCGAACAGGAAAATTCACAACTGCAGCTCAACCATCTCGTTCCATACTCTCTCTATACTGATCTCCACCTCCATAACTATCAATTCTAGACTACAAGGCAGAGATAAATTCATACATAGCATGGGAAACGACTACTTGCATGTTAAACCTTACATTTAACCCCTAAACGTGAAAGAGAGCATTTAATCATAATAAAACTCATATTTTCATTTCTTTAAATAAATTCCCAGATCTAGGTTTTCATCAAAAACTGATTGGTGGGAGTTTAAAAATCTGAAACACATGATCTTTAGCATTTACACTAATAAGAACATCATTTTATATTTGATAATATGTCTTAGGCTCAATAAAACTCATGAAAAACGTTTATAAATTCATAAAAACTTAGGAGAGAGATTGGGCAAGATGTTACTCACCTCAGATGTGATGAAGCACGATCCCCTTCGCTGAAATCCAAAAGGACCTGCTAAAAAATCCTTTGAAACGTCCTAAAATCACCAAGAACACCTAGGATTTGAGAGAGGAGAGAGGGGGACTAGGGTTTGAGTGATGAGTCGACTCAGCAGAAACTCATAACAATAGGAGTTGATATCATGAGTCGAATCATGACAGTCATAGGTCGACTTAACCTAATGAGTCGACTCATGGTGAGTTATGGGTCGACTCATGAGCTGAAAACTGCATGCTTCGACTCTGCTGCACATGATTTGAAATTTTGCACACTCAACCTCATTACTGATGCACATATACATACTCAAAATCTACGGGGTATTATATTCTTCCCCCCTTAAAAGAATTTCGTCCTCGAAATTCAGAAATCATATCAATCTCATAATGGTACTTGAAAAACACACAAGGGTCCAATCCAACCCGTACACATACACATTTCGCAATACTGAATGCTAGTTAGCACATAGCGATATTCATACGTAACGATCTAAAATGATAATATTCTTACCTAACCCTTAATCTAACGGAACTAGTACGTCGGGCGAAAAATCCAAACAAGGAACCCCCCCATGTATATACTATGTGTTCCGAAAGATTAAGAATTAAGTAAAAATACCCTCATTCTAGCGTTAAATATAAGTATCAATATACATATAGATATAAACATTCAAGTAAGAAGTCATATTATAAAGACTTTAATTAGTTTTACCTGCTCGAACAAGTGTGGGTAGTCGCATCGCATGTCCTCCTCACGCTCCCAAGAAGCTTCCTCAACTCTACTTCGGTTCCATTGAACTTTCACCAATAGAATCACCTTGTTCCTTAGTCTCTTGTCTTCTCTAGCAAGTATGGACACTGGAATCTTAATAGTCGACAAATCATCCCGAAGCTCAATCTCAGGTGCATCCAACACTCGCTGCCGCTCCTCATCATGCAAGTGTTTCTTGAGCATAGAAATATGGAATACATTGTGTATACTAGACATAGAAGCTGGAAGATCTAGTCTGTATGACACAGCTCCAAGGCGCTCTAAAATCCGGAAAGGTCCAATATATCTCGGTGCAAGCTTTCCTCGCCTCCCGAATCGCTGTACTCCTTTCATAGGCGATACTTTCAGCATAACCAAATCCTCAATCTGAAACTCTAGGGGTCTTCGCCTCTTATCTGCATAACTCTTCTGTCGATTCTGAGCGGCTAGAATCCGCTCCCTGATTAGCGCTACCTTCTCGGTAGTTTGCCTCACCATATCTGGTCCAAGCATCAAACTATCCTCCTGCTCTGCCCAACATATCGGTGATCTGCAGGGTCTCCCGTACAGTGCCTCATACGGAGCCATACCGATCGTCGCTTGATAACTATTGTTATAAGCGAACTCTATCAGTGGGATATGATCCTCCCAGCTGCCTTGAAAGTCAATGACACATGCTCGCAACATGTCCTCCAACACTTGGTTCACCCTCTCTGTCTTACCATCTGTCTGTGGGTGGAATACACTGCTATAAGATAGCTTGCTGCCAAACGAGTCCTGAAAACTCCTCCAAAAATGCGAGGTGAAAACCGATCCTCAATCCGACACAATCGTATCTTGAACCCCGTGCAATCGAACTATCTCCCGAATGAAGATCCTCGCATACACCTCAGCTGAATAAGTAGTCCTTACTGGGATAAAATGTGCTGACTTCGTCAACCGGTCCACTATCACCCAAACCGAATCATTCCCCTTCTTCGACTTAGGTAACCCTACAATAAAGTCCATAGAAATATCCGTCCACTTCCATTCTGGGATAGGCAACGGCTGAAGTGTGCCTGCTGGTCTCTGGTGCTCCGCCTTCACCTGCTGGCAGGTAAAACACTTCGCCACATACTCTGCAATCTCCTTTCGCATACCACTCCACCAAAAGTGCCTCTTCAGGTCCTTGTACATCTTTGTGGTCCCTGGATGTACTGTGTACCGAGTACGGTGTGCCTCATCAAACAACTCCCTCTTCATCTCTGCGCTGGCTGGCATAACCAATCTACCCTTCATCTGTAGGCCTCCATCTGCTCCAATGGTCCAATCGGCTTTAGGCTCTTTGGAAATCTCCTCCTTACGGATTTGAATCCAAGAATCCTCCAACTGAGCTCTAACAACTCTGCCACTCTAAGTTGGTTGCACTGATATAGTTCCCAAAAATACACTAGTACCACCCAACTCAGGTCTAAAATCAAACTGGCTAAGAGTGAGAAGGTCTCGGTGCAATGAGCACCTTAAATCCGCAATCTGATTTCGACGCTTCCTACTCAAAGCATCTGTTACGACGTTCGCCTTCCCCGGATGATACTGAATCGTGAACTCATAGTCCTTGATAAACTCAATCTACCTCCACTGCCTCTGGTTGAGTTCCTTCTGAGAGAAAAGAAATTTCAGACTCTGGTGGTCTGTGAACAGCTCAAACTGCACTCTATATAAGTAGTGTCTCCATGATTTCAGTGCAAATACCACTGCTGCTAGCTCCAAGTCATGAGTGGGATAGTTTTGCTCATGCACTCTCAACTGCCGTGAGATATAAGCTACTACTCTCTGAGTCTGCATAAGGACGCCTCCTAATCCTGCCAATGATGCATCTGTGTAGACGACGAATGTTCTTTCGCTGCTCGGAATAGTCAAAACTGGTGCTGAGGTCAACTTAGTCTTCAAGATATCAAAGGACTTCTGACACTCTGTGCTCCAAATAAATTGTACACCCTTCTTCGTAAGGCGTGTAAGTAGCATCGAAATCTTCGAGAAGTCCTGGATGAACTTCCTATAGTAGCCTGCTAATCCCAAAAAGCTGCGAATCTCTGTCACTGTTTTTGGTGGCTCCCAATCAAGCACTGCTGTAACCTTAGCTGGGTGTACTGATATGCCTTCTCTGCTGATGATGTGACCGAGAAATCTGACTTCTGAAAGCCAAAATTTACACTTGCTGAACTTAGCATACAACTGGTGCTCCCGTAGGGTCTGCAAAGCTAAACGGAGGTGCTGCTCATGATCCGCCTCCGATCTCAAATAAATGAGGATGTCATCGATGAAAACAATCACGAACTGATCTAAGAATGGACGAAAAACCTGGTTCATCAAGTCCATGAAAATCGCGGGTGCATTGGTCAACCCAAATAGCATGACCAAGAACTCGAAAGATCCATAGCGCGTGAGGAAAGCGGTCTTGGAGATATCCATCTCCCGAACCCGCAACTAATGATAACCAGAACGAAGGTCAATCTTCGAAAAAAAACACGCTCCCTGCAACTGGTCGAACAAGTCATCAATCCTAGGCAGTGGGTACCTATTTCGGATAGTGACCTTGTTCAACTCCCGATAATCTATACATAATCTCATGCTACCGTCCTTCTTCTTCACGAAGAGGACTGGCACGCCCCACGGAGAATGACTCCGACGAATAAAACCCTGAGCTAACAACTCATCCAACTAGGTCTGAAGCTCTCTCATCTCAGCTGGCGCTATGCGATAGGGTGCGTGGGATATCGGGGTTGTGCCCAGCTACAACTCAATACAAAACTCAACCTCTCTCACAGGAGGTAACCCATGTATGTCCCGAAAGACATCCTGATAATCTGAGATAACTCGAGTCTCTAACAAATCAGAACTCTGATCCCGCAGCATCACCTCGTCGATGAACACCAGAAATGACTCCGCAAGGCGATTGCCCTGAGAAGTGGCCACAATCATCTCAGACCCATCTGACGCTCGCAATCTGACTGTCTTCGCAAAACAGTCAATACTAATATGGTAGGACGACAACCAATCCATACCAAGAATGACATCAAACTCGGACATATGCAACACTATCAGATCGACTATGAACTCTGACTCGTCTAAACTGACGGTACACCTCCTACAAACGCTCTCCAGAAGCGATACCTCACCTAAAGGGGTGGAGACTGATAAAGGGATGTCTAGAGGCTATGCTACAAGCTGGAGTCTAGGAATAAATGCATGCGAGATGAAAGAATGTGAAGCTCCCGAATCGAAAAGAATACGGGTGGGAAATGAATTCACAAGGAACGTACCCTCCACAACTGCTCCGCTGGCACCGTGATCACGGGGAACCACTGCATATACTCTGCCTGTGGCTGAAGACTGCTCCACTGCTAATGCTGGAGAGTATGGAACAATCTTCCCCTGTGGAGCCTCCTGGACTGCTCGAACCTGCCCCTCTGCCCTTTGCGTTGCAGGCGGTGCCTCAAGCCTGTTCTGCTGACCCTGACCTCTGCCCTGCTATCGCTGCTGCTGCTGGTTCGGGCCCTTGCCCTGCTGAGCTCCTGCTGGTGCACTACGACACTCTGATGCCTTGTACCCAACCTTGTGGTAGTTGAAACAAGATCCCTGGAACTTACGCTGCTGATGTGTTCTCTAATCCTGCTGGGGTCCCTTCTTATGAGGGCCCTGCTGCTGCTGATGCTGATACCCTGACAAAGGTTTCTTGTTCTTACCCTCGTCCCCGCTCTATCCTGCCTTGGCCTTCCCTTCCTTGTCCTTCTGGAATATAGTAGTCTCAATCTCCTGTGAAGTGGCGGCCTCAGCTACCTCCCTAACTGAATAGAACCTCCTTGAGACGAGGTATCGGCAGAGATTAGGGCGTAGCCCTGCTAAGAACATCTGAGCTTGACGCTCTCCTGTCTGCCACATACCCGTGAAATGCAGCAACTCCATAAACCGGCTCTCATAATCCGCCACTGTCGTGTCCCCCTGAGTCATCCGGGACAACTCAAGCTCCTTCCCAGTCCGTGCTGCAGAAGAAATATACTGTCCATCAAAGAAGTAGATGAAATCCTCTTATGTGAAGGTCATCCTCTGCTCTGGAGTAAACTGTAGCCGGTACCATCTCCCGGCATCTCCCTTCAGACTGTAGGATGCTAACCTCTGCTTCTGAACCGAATCTACACTGAGTATGTCAAGTATATTGCTCACATCCTCCTTCCACTTGTGTGCTGCAAGAGGGTCTGGTGACCCCTGGAACTCTGGTGCCCTCATCTTCTGATAGCTCTCTACCATACGGAGCCAAGCTTCCTGCTCCGTGACTCTATCTGGTATCGCTAGTGGAATAGCTACAGGTGCTACCTCTGGGTCTCTCTCTCTGATCGGGACGGCTGGTATCCCCTGCTGCTGAGCTACCGGTGGTGGTGGTGTCCATGGCGCTATGTGAGTCGTTACCAACTCCTCAATGTCTGCCATCCTGACAATAAGGGGAGCCATGATATCCACCAAATACTGAGGAGCCTGCTGCGGCTCTGGTGGTGCCTGCTCCTGCTCAGGTGGAGCCTACTGTGGCTCAGGTGGGGCCTGCTGGGGCTCAGGTAGGGCCTTTGGGGATCTGCCTGAGCGGCCCTTCGAGTGCGGGGTCTCCCACGTCCTGCCATCTCTCTGATCATAAGAAAAATAAGGTTCATGAGTCAAAGTAGACGTATATTCTATTCATACATAATATATCACAATATGATTTTCACATCACATAGTATTCACGCATATACCTTAAGCAAAAATAGGTATCATATAAAAAAAATTTCTCAAAATTTTGAGATATACGCATATATCGTCCTCACTCACACTAGGAAATCCTTAGCGGACTCTACACATGAATCCTAAGAAACTCTAACCTAGCTCCACGACTCAACATAGGATGATCCTAGGGATTCTAGAACCTGGCTCTGATACCAACTGTGACACTCCTGGGTTCATGCAAGGCTGCAGTCCGAGGTGAAAGCAGAAATGTCAAACTTGCCATGCACCCCACCGTGCAATAACATGTTTCACCATCACAATCACTATCTCTCTAGAGGAGTCAACAACAGGTGTAGGTACAAAGTAAGTAAAAGGTTTTACAACAGAAAAACTTAATGAAATGATAGAACATCGAATTAACACATCTCATCAACCAAATAGCTGGAATACATAGTCAAGTCTGGAATGAATAATGATAATCTGGAGATCTCAACATGTCTCAAAATACATAATATCTGATACAGGAAATAAGGCACACAGCCTTTACAACTCTAGAACATAAACCTCTCTAGTCTAAAATGTCTCAAGTGGAGTATAAAAAAATAAAATACATCTAATAAGAGGATAACAGATACTAGTAAGGGTCGTCCTCAACCTGCGACTCTCCGGGCTCCTGGTTCGTTACCTGAAAGGGGGATGGACAACGAGCGTCAAAGCGCTAGCGAGCAACATCACAACCAACCCCAAGGGATAGGGCTCGTTGTATATGAAAATACAGTTAATACAATATAATATAAATCGTTTACACAAACATCAATGGGTTTTAGTACTTAAGGAAATACAACACGAGCACAGGTACGTCGAGCGAAATAATCCAAACAAGGAAACCCTCATGTATATACCTTGTATCTCAAATTGTAGATCCCTAAATACAAAATCCGAAGTTGGTCCCAAGAAAAATAAAGAAAAAAAATACATACCCATCTCTACCGATAACATGAAAATAAAACGAAGCTACAATAGGTGTCATGTTCAACCTAGGTAGCTATCATGCCCCGGCCAAATACAATATATCGTGTACCCAACTTGGTTAAATAACATGCTCAAGGTTTAGCAAAAGTCTAAAACATGATTGAAATGGATTATAGTCCAACACGAGGACTCTAATGGATTATAGTCCAACACGAGGACTTAACATGGATTATAGTCCAACACGAGGACTCTAATGGATTATAGTCCAACACGAGGACTTAACATGGATTATAGTCCAACACGAGGACTGTGTTTATGAACCATGAAATACTAATAGTAAAGGTATACATGTTCTACTCTTGTACATGCCTCGCTGTACGAATCTAAGCTTGTGTCAGAAAAATCATCTCATATGTGTAGATGAAATCATAAATACTGTAATTTAATACCCTGTGAACAAGGCAACATTCTCATGTTCAACAAAAGCTCTACAAGATCCTCGATCATATATGAACACTGTATGAAAGTATAAGCACAGTAGGTGATCAAGCAGAAATACAAACAAATAGGAAAAACTCCGATGGGTCGACTCATGATCAGCTATGAGTCGACTCAGAAGACACTTATGAATAACATGAATTTACTCCGTGAGTCGACTCATGATAGTCATGGGTCGACTCAACCTGATGAGTCGACTCATGATGAGTCATGAGTCGACTCACGGGCTGCGAACAGAAAAATTCACAACTGCAGCTCAACCATCTCGTTCCATACTCCCTCTATACTGATCTCCACCTCCATAACCATCAATTCTAGACTACGAGGCAGAGATAAATTCATACGTAGCATGGGAAACGACTACTTGCATGTTAAACCTAACATTTAACCCCTAAACGTGAAAGAGAGCATTTAATCAAAATAAAACTCATATTTTCATTTCTTTAAATAAATTCCCAGATCTGGGTTTTCATCAAAAACTTATTGGTGGGAGTTTAAAAATCTGAAACACATGATCTTTAGCATTTACACTAATAAGAACATCATTTTATATTTGATAATATGTCTTAGGCTTAATAAAACTCATGAAAAACGTTTATAAATTCATAAAAACTTGGGAGAGAGATTGGGCAAGATGTTACTCGCCTCAGATGTGATGAAGCACGATCCCCTTCGCCGAAATCCAAAAGGAACTGCTGAAAAATCCTTTAAAACGTCCCAAAATCACCAAGAACACCTAGGGTTTGAGAGAGGAGAGAGGGGGACTAGGGTTTCTGGGGAGAACTGATGAAAATGCAGTGTTTCCGGGTAGAGGAGCATATATATGAACAGTTAAACCCGACCCGAAACCCAAACAAACCCGAACTGCGAAAACTAGAAAACCCTCGATGAGTCGACTCATGATCACTTATGGGTCGACTCATGGGTCCTGGGTCGACTCATAGAATGATGAGTCGACTCAGCAGAAACTCATAACAACAGGAGTTGATATCATGAGTCGACTCATGACAGTCATGGGTCGACTCAACCTAATGAGTCTACTCATGGTGAGTTATGGGTCGACTCATGAGCTGAAAACTGCATGCTTCGACTCTGCTGCACATGATTTGAAATTTTGCACACTCAACCTCATTACTGATGCATATATACATGCTCAAAATCTACGGGGTCTTACATATGGTTACCTAGAGTTAGGAGTGGCAAGAGGTGGCGAATGAGCTGCACAGGTCAGTGACGGTCACAGCGAGCAAGGGGAGCTGCCACAGGCTGGCGGTGATGGTGCTGTTAGAGCGAGCGCAGTGGCAGCAAGTGGCAGCAACGCGGTCAAGCGGTGTGGCGGGTGGGTGCAGATCAAAGAGAGACAAATAAGAGGCGGCTAGGTATTCTCCTCTAGTTTTGATTTTTTTTTTGTGTGGGGGCCACCCCGTAACCAATGAGTTATGACGACAAGAATCCTTGGTGACGGGCCCGTTGCCAAAGCTCACGTTGGCCGGGGATGGATTTTTGGTGACGGACGCCAATGCGTCACCAATGTAATCATTGGCGACGGGTTGGCTATCCGTTGCCAATACCCCATAGCCAATGCGGGGTGTTTTACTTGTGTAGATGAGTATATTCATCAAGAACGTTAATTAACACCATCAAATTTATACTCGCGTTATTGCCCCTCACTCATCCAATCATCATTTTGAGTTAAATTTTCTTTTGCTTTGCCAACAACATTATTTCCCCTAACTTATCCAATGACTATCCCTGGATCCTCTACAGATAAATAGAACTAAAGCAGACGCCCACGACATTTTAGTGTCAAATACATTAGAATAGAGTAATTGGGTCTCACATGGGTTTGTGCCCACTACCAACGCTCTCTTTTGAGCCCCTTTCCAGCAGCTACTATTCTAGTTAACCGGCATCTCATGTGACGTTGAAGATAACGAGCATGTCTCAAGAGCCTCAAGTGGCTTTAACTTTCTACGGATACAAATACTCATGCAACCCGTATACAAATATTGAACGAGAAAACTTATGGTATTGGTTAACCAAAGCTTAATGATTGGATGCTGCTAGCAGTAGTACAATTACTTTTTGAGATCTAAATTGAACCTGCATTGACAAGGAAAGGAAAATGAAAAGGTGTGGAGAGTGTGTCATATGGTGGCTTTTTCAGTCTCTATCAACTCCATTTGCAAATCATGCAAGAAGCTAGAGATGAGCAATGGTCTTTTTTGGTACGAAGATACTTTTTTTTTCTCATGCCTTTTGTAAGAATCGTATGGGAAATACGCCATAGAATCTAGCGTTTCTCTATTTATGAAATCGGTAGAAAGTTCTTTATGAAAGTACCAGGGGTAGAGAGTGGCATGATGTTAGAAGAGCAAGAGATATATTGTTTAGGAAGTTTGAACACGTCCTTTTGGTCCTCAAAGATTCCCCTAAACTTGGAAGGAGTGTAGAAGAATTATTGAAGATCATCTTCTCATCATAATCATCGACTACTTAATTAATGATTTACTATACTTCTCTCCATTCATAATGGAAAATGACTATGCATTACACAAATATGATACTAATCACAAATGTGGCAATAGTTAATTTATTTAGACTAGACTATGGTCATTCTGAACAATATATGATTATGATTTAAGAAAGATGGTCAACTTCCAAGAAAAGATGAGAGCACTATTCCCTATATTTACTTCAGCATTTGTAGTTCACAAATTAATAAAATGTTCAAGGACACATGAATATGATATATGTTTGAGGAAAGTTGAATTGTGAATTGTAAATTGTAAATATATTATCAAACATTGATTTAGTCTAGCAAAGACATTAATATTGAGATTCAGCGTCATAGTCATCGCTAAATTTGGGTTAACTCCTTTATATGAATACACATCTAAGCAGATCCTCATTCATGTCTCTGCTCGTGAAAGTGTTGGATCTGATATGCAAACCTAAAGGGGGTGCTATCACTTTTTGCTAAAAAACATAGAATATGAAATACATAAAAAAATTAATGATAATTAACCGCAAATAACAATCAACAAAGGACACGCAAGATTTTGTGATGGTTCGGATAATAATTCTACATCCACTCATCCTTTTCACAAAAAGGGCTTTCTCACTATGCTAAGAGTTCTTATGAATTACAACTCAACTCTTACAAAGACCGCACCCTATAATTTAATTAAAACCAGTTATCTAACCTAACTCTCCACAATGAGTGGCTCCTAGCCCTAGCTAGATCCAATTCCTCGATTCACCATGGCTTGAGTATGCTGGAAACCCTCAATTCACACTGGCTTGAGTACATCGTAAAAACAAGTTTAGACTAATAAAAATATAAAAAAATCGAAGTGCAATACAGAAATATTTTACAGTGCTTTTTTTATTAAGATAATTCTCCAAAAATTTTGTTGTGAAGATTTGGAAGAACGATGATGATGACGAGATCCAACGGTAGCACTCCCGAAGGTTTGATGATCAGATGATGAAGAACGACATCAAGAGTGCTTCCTAAGAAGCTTGAGAAAGATCATTTCACTAACTTGAAACCCTAGCTCTCTCTCTTTCTCTTCCTTTTTCTCTCTCTCAATTGGGTCAGGAAATCATGAGAAAAGAGTTCATAAACTATCGGTAATGAACGGTTAAGATTGAGTCCAAAAAATATCAAAAATCACAAATCTGATGCTCAATCATCTATGGTCGGACTTGATCATCGATGTGTTACTATTCACCCTTCGATGGTTTTGTTCATCCATTGATGGTTACTATTCACCTCTCGGGGAAAATAACAATTTGTAATTATAGACCAACGATGAGTCACAGTAGACCATCGACGAGCTCAACCTACCATTGATGATTAGATAGATTAGATATCGAGAACTTTTCGAAACGCTATTTATAATAGCGATTTGGATAACCGAGTCAAAAGTTATGGCATGTACAAATTTCAGCCTCTATATATGTCTAGATCCTGCTGCTGACTATTTCGACGTTATTTAATTAAAATATTCATATCTCGGGCTATACATCTCCGAATTGTGTTTTAATTGTTCGTGTGGATTTGTGAGAATGAGAAGAATATTATCATATGCTCAAAAATGATTTTCACGCTTAATATTTTTTCAAAATTAGTTGTGATTAACTTATCGTCTTGCTCTTTTCAATATCGAACTTGATTCTAACCTCTTGTAACATGTATAAAATATCTCGAACATATATTAGGCTAATATGAAGGTTTGTTATTATCAAACTAAGTTGATTGTACGGACACGGTCCTGACATAAAGCAATCAGTAGACAGCGGATAGAAACTAAGGAATTTTTAACTTTCATGCATGGTTGAAACTTCTATAGAGCTGTTGTACGTCTGATAATGCTGAATTTAAAGATCTAATCAGCAGAGTGTTCCTACAAAGAGCACATTATAACACCATGGCAGCTCAGTCCAATTAGCTCCGGATCCACTGTCCACAGAATCAAAGACTCCAATAGCAAAAGCACAATCATATGGAGGATTATGATTTAAGTAAGGGTAAATTACACTTACCCCTCAAGAACTTTTAGCATTTTCCAGTGAACCCCCAATAAGTTTTAAAATCATAGTATGCCCCCAAGTATAATTAGCTATTGCCCCCAAGTATATTTAGCTATTGCAATAAAGCCCCCAAGTATATTTAGCTATTGCAATAAACACCCCCTACTAATTAACTTTCAAAATCACATTAAAACCATAATAACTTTTGGAATTGCAAAAAAAACCAATTAGTTTTCATGTTTTGCAGATAACATCTATAAAATAGAACCAAAAAACAACACATAAAGGCATTTTGAAAGACTATTTGAAGAAAAAAAATCCAGATGCCAATCTAGGCACAAGCAAGAGGAGAACAAATTACAAAAGATCAAAGATTTTTGTTTTTAGGGTTGAAAATATAAAAAGATTATAATATTTTTAATAATTTAAGGGTATTTGGTCTTCTTAAGTCATGTGAGCTACATGTGTCATGTTAGATATAAATAGTGTTAACTTTGCGGTTTTTTGCAGAAGTTCTAGGGCGGATTTAGTGTGATTTTCAAAGTTGCTAGGGGTTTTACTGCAAAATGCTGAAAGCTCTTGAGAGTTTATTGTAATTCTGAAAGTTATTGGGGGTTTACTGTAAAATGCTGAAGGTTTTTGAGGGTTTACTGTAATTTCCCCTTTAATTAATGTCTAGTATGGACCTTTAACATAATAAAAGTACTCTACCTTGTAGACAATGTACTTACTATTAAGTATAAAAGTTTGAAGCTTCACCCAATAATTGAATTAGAATTTAATCTGACAGACCTAAGACTGAAAATGGAAGAGATTTCCATAATGATGGCTCAAGCTTTAAAATCAAAAAAATATAAACCCCACATGTCTTCATCTCAAGCATAAATCTAAAACCAAACGAAGCAAATTGATAAGAACAAGCAAAAGCCTAATTGGCAAAATGGAACCTCAATCCTCCATACCCTCAACAAGTTAGCACATGCGTTTAAAACAAAGAAGCCTAACAAAAATACCACCCACAAGCTCTACACACCACACCTCAACTTGCACTACTCATTCCAAAACCTCATCCTCCATACCCTAAACCAGTGAGTACATTAATTAATAAAGACATATACACACTTACGACAGAGAGGGGGGCCAATCTCTACATATACCCTACCTCTGAAAACTGAGAGCATGTGCAGAATAAAGCAGTCTCTCACATGAGAGCTACTTCAATGATCAATTGTAGAGATTATTTCTCATTCCTATTGAGATCTATAAACCTCTACCGCCAAGGTTTTATTGTAGATGACGAGGAGATGGTGAGCTTAGAGCATGGAGGTATCCAGGGTTTCGAGATACAGACATCTGTGAATGGAACAAAATGAAGGCTGAGAGTGATGAAACGTGCATTGTAGAAGTTTGGGAAGCCAAGCCAATGGAATGGAATGGAATTGGATTGCCGAAATCTCTCTTTGTACTGTGTATGTCACAAGCTGTTTGTAGTGTACTATAGCGTTTGGCGGTAGTCAAGGAGGGGGTGAACAAGAATATTACGACAAACCAACAAACAATGAAACAACGAAGCAAACGAAAGTGGAAAAAGGAATTCGGTAACTGTTGATATGGAATTACCCTGCTGAAAATTTGCTGTTCTTTCTAAATTTTGACTGGATTTTACAGGCTGGGTATTGATTTGTCTATTAAGACCCAATATTTTTTCTCCAAAACAAAAATAAAAAATAAGGCGCTCACTATTTAGCTGAAGAAATTAAACAGAGTTCATGTAAAAACATGGATCTGCAACCAGGGTCGTGAGTTTGAAGGATGAATTTTCTTGCTCTTGATCTTTAATGGGTTGTTTGTTTCTATGCATTTTGCACCCGTACATTAAAAAAATTGGAACCCACAAGTTAAAATTATGGATTTTTAACAAATACATTGTTTGTTTATTATTTATTGTACGTGGATTTAAGGTTGCCCCATTGAATAAATGCATCAAATATAATTCTCTAAAATTATGACGACTTTAACTGGATTTGTGAATTTAGTCACATATCCTCAACAAAATTCATGAATAACCAAACAAAATTTGATTGGATTTTAACCCTCATGCAAATCCTCTTTAATATCCATCACAAACAAACGCAATTTTAATTATGTGTTTTTAAAATCTACTAAACGCATCAAGATTAATCCACAAACCAAACAGCTCCTAAATGGTGTAGAAAAAGATACTTAGACTAACAGTTGCAATATTATAGCTTTCGCATAGAAAAACTTGAATTTATCTCATTAATACACATAGCTTGATGCAAAACCCCTTTTTTCTAACTTAAGAAATGAGTGCATACAGAGATTATCAGTATTTCAAGGTCAAAAGTTTATTAAGCATTGGTTAAGCTTAAAAGATCACAAGAAAATTCCCAAATGCTATTGCCAATTCACCATTCAATTGAAATAAAAATAAAAGCTTAAATGATCACAAGAAAATTTCCAAACACTATTGCTGATTAACCCTCAATTGAACTAAAAATAAACTATGGTATTCAGTTAAAGCATAGGTTACTAGGATCTTGATGCAAGCCGGGGGGCCGCGCCCCCCCCCCGAATAGTTGCCTCCTATTTTATAAGATAACATAGAATATGCAGCGAAAATAAAATAATAATTATAAAACATTAACAAACAATTCAATAGCCACAGGAAATAATCAGAACCAATCGTAACTAGAACATACAAGATTTTATAGTGGTTTGGGTACACAATTCTATATTCACTCTTCCTTCTTGTGAAGGAGCTTCCTCACCATATGAAAATTTCCTAAATCACAAAAACGATTTGGTAGGCTTACAAAACGGAAACCTTAGTTTATCCCAAACTAGTCATCTAACATAAAGTCTTCACACGGTAAGTAACCATATCCCTAGTTAGTGACCAAACCCTCAATTTTAGTATGTCGTAAACCCTCAGTTAACATTGACTTGAGTACACATTAAAAAAGGTTCAAACAAAAAAATTACAATATCAATAAATCACAATACAGAAAGATCTTATAGTTCTTTCATTAAATAAACTATTATCTTTTGAAATTTTCTTGCAGATATGGAAGAATAGTGTCATTGACTGAGTTCTAGGACAACACTCTTTATAGTTGATGATGAGATGTTGAAGAACATGACGAGAGGCAATCTGAGAAGCTCTTGAGAGAAGATGATGAGCAGCTTTCTTTCAAACTTGAACCCTTAGCTTTCTCTCTCTTTCTCTATCTTTTCCTCTCTCAATTAGGTCTAGTAATTCTATCAAAAATGAGAGAAGAGGGACTATCTATGAGCTGCAACAAATGGCTGAAATTTTATCTTGAAAACCTAAACTCGACCTAGTCCCATCGATAAACGGTGTTTCTTATCAATGAGCATTGTCTAATTGATGAGTTTCCTACTAATTGATTGTCGCTCTCTAGACAATTTTCGTATCGATAGAGCAAAATTAATCGATAAGTCTAGTAGCAATCACATTCATGAGCCATGATACTCATCGATGATCATAGCTCATCGATAAGCAATGCTAGTCATTGATGAGTATTTTTACTGATGCACTATGTTAAGTTGAAATCCACTTCTTTACATATCAATCTTGATTCTATCTTGTAAAAACTTGCACAAATCATCTTAAACACAAGTTAGGCCATATGAAGATTTGTTATTCATCAAACTAAATCGATTGCATGGTCACTGTCCTAACACTCTCCCCTTTTTGATAATAACATACTAAAATTAAAATCACAAGTATAGATGTTTGAGAGACATGAATTATGCACAAACTCAGCTTCATGTCATAGGAAATATGATATGCAAGCTCCCCCTAGACGTGTGCATACATGAACTCACATTAAGATTACTTCTCTATAGCATAAAGAACTCCTGCCAATAAGAGCTCATGAAGCGTCCCCCGATCTATAACTATAATCCTCAAAATCCCATAAAACCTGACCATATTCTCCATAAATACCCACACTTCTATGACGACGGTAAATGGATGCTTCAAAGGAATAAAATGTGCCTCCTAACTCAAACTATCCATCACCACCAAAATGGCCTCAAACCCTCTGGAACTGGATAATTCCTCCATGAAATCCATCATCATGTCTTCCCAAATCCTCTCTGGTATCGTTAATGGCTGCATCAAACACATCAAAGCGCTCTGATTATATTTCACACACATTACACTCCACAATCTTTACCGTTACGGTCGTCTTTAACCCTTTCCTATTAAAAAAATGCTCTATCCTAATTTACATCCTCAACTAACCTAGATGACAACCCACTTCACTAGTATAAAAGCAGGATAAAATTTCCTCTCACAATCTTGGAACCCCTAACACATAAGCATAGTTCTTGTAGAAAATCAGCACATCTTATACCACATACCTCTGCACACCTGTGTTTTCGTCAAAAGTTGCTTTCATCATAGATTCCATTAATCTTCGGTCGATTACAGAAAGTTACAATAAAAAATAAGTAAAATTACAACTCCTGAGAAAATAAACGCAGGATCGTTGTTTGGATCACTGCTTTTGTGGGTTCTTTGCCTGTGCCGGGAGCGCTTTGGTTCGTGGACCACCGAATCACAGATCGTGAAGAGGGGGCTTATGATTCTGACCTCGTTTATCGAAGTAAGAATTTGAAACGATATCTTATCAAAGTAAGATAGTCGTTCTTCTTGAACTCAAGTCAAAGCTCGAATGTCAAGGAATTGCTTCAAGAACTGAAATCTCTGTGTTTTCATCAAAAGTTGCTTTCATCGTTGATTCCATTAATCTTCGGTCGATTACAGAAAGTTACAATGAAAAATAAGTAAAATTACAACTCCTGAGAAAATAAACGCAGGATCGTTGTTTGGATCACTGCTTTTGTGGGTTCTTTGCCTATGCCGGGAGCACTTTAGCTCGTGGACCACCGAATCACAGATCGTGAAGAGGGGGCTTATGATTCTGACCTCGTTTATCGAAGTAAGAATTTGAAATGATATCTTATCAAAGTAAGATAGTCGTTCTTCTTGAACTCAAGTCAAAGCTCGAATGTCAAGGGATTACTCCAAGAACTTAGATCTCTGCTCTCTCTGCTCTGGAATGCTCTAACAAATACTCGATCCTCGTCAAAAGTGACCCTAGGGGGGTATTTATAGCCTCCGGGGTCTGCAACTGCAAAAACTCAACAACCGAAGAAATTAGTACGGCGAGATAGTGTTTGCTGTCTCGCTGGGCGAGACAGTGTTTGCTGTCTCGGCCCGCGAGACAGTAAATTTACTGTCTCGCCCAACGAGACAGTAAATACTGTCTTGAAAAATAACCGTTTCTCCTTGTAACTGCTTTCCCAAGTTTCAAACTCTATTATTTTGGCAGTTATTCACGTGATTTTCACCCACGATGTTTTCCACATCCCTTGGCAGTTAATGGACACGTGTGTGGCGGTTATCGAGGTGGTTTTTTGACCAATTCAACGCTGTCTTGCTGGCGAGACAGCAAAGCCTGTCTCGCTGGCGAGATGTTTTCAGCAAAAGTTGAGTTTGTTGAGGAATTCATTGTCTCTTCAATCGATTACAATAAAATTCACAGAAATAGTCTTTTTATAAGACTTCTTTACATAACAAAGCGAAAATTACAACTTTTGAGAAAATAACACAACAGCTGTCTATCAACTATTGTTTTTGTGGGACTTTGCCTGTGCCGGGAACGCTTTGGTTCGTGGACCACCGATTCACAGATCGTGAGAGGGGGGTTTATGATTCTTCCTTTGTTATCGAAGTGAGAATTGGAAACGATATCTTATCGAAGTAAGATAGTCATTCTTCTTGAAATCAAGTCTAAGCTCGAATGTCAAGGAATCACTCCAGGAACTGAAATCTCTGCTCTCTCTGCTCTGGAATGCTCTAACAAATGCTCGATCCTCGTCAGAAGTGACCCTAGGGGGGTATTTATAGCCTCCAGGACCTGTAACTGTAAGAACTTGACAAGACAGCAAATTAGACTGGCGAGACAGTGTTTGCTGTCTCGCTGGTCGAGATAGTATTTGCTGTCTCGCCCAGCGAGACAGTAAATATGCTGTCTCGCCGAGCGAGACAGTAAAATACTGTCTCACGAAACGAATATTCCTGGCAGTTTTCGTTGTAACTGCCTCCCCACGTTTCAAACTCCGTTATTTTGGTAGTTATTCACGTGATTTTCACCCACGTTGTTTCCCACGTCCCCTGACAGTTAATGGACACGTGTAGGGCAGTTATTGAGGTGGTTATTGACCATTTCAACACTGTCTCGCTGGCAAGACAGCAAACACTGTCTCGCTGGCGAGACAGCAAACACTGTCTCGCTGGCGAGACAG
>BQKN01065418.1:647468-683136 GCA_022839385.1 Asparagus kiusianus
TCACACCTGTTATGAAATAGCGACTATATCTTATAGAATAAGGTATATCGCTTCCTCTATAATTTTTAGGACTATTCTTACACAATTTTTGTGTATCTCTTTATCATTCCATTTTCCTTCCACTGCCTTTCCTGCTGATGCGGTTACGGGTCAGAGTAACATTACCCATTCTCTTTATGAGGGATTGCCATTAATAGAGTCCGTTCCTCAATTTAAATCGGATTATAGTGAAGGAGCTAGAGAACTGATTCAGCGAGGTAGTTGTCGTATTCTGCGACGGATAATCACCGACACCCCTCTGATTTCAGAACGAGATGACAATAAATGCATAAGGAAGCCAGATTTCTTGTTTGGTGATTCAACGAAGGATCCGGAGGTCGCATTCTGTAAGCCTGCACAGTGGTTGCATGAGAGCGGCTCGTTATTTCTATATTTGCCTTGGATTCCTCGAGAACACTCGCTCTTACAGTTCAGAAACTTATCCGTTAACCGTGAAATGTTCTGGAGATTAACTAAAAATCATGAGCGCATTCACTGTGGATTTATTGGGAAAGAGGCTACTCCTGGTTCCAGCGAAAGAGCTTCTGTACGAGGGCTTCATCCAGGTGTCTTAGGCCAAGAAATATACCTCAGAACGAGACGATAGCACAGGCCAACACCGTGAAGAACCGATTAGCGGCAATGGGAAAAGTCTTACCCAGAGAGAATTTCAGATGTTATAGATGGGTACATTATTTTAGAGACAAGTGGTGGTGGACCAGAATGACCCGCTATGTGCTGAACCGCTGGGGGCGAGAGTTAGCAGAATTAGGGTTGGCGGCCCCGATCCGTGCTACTATGAGTGGTCTGCAGATTAGTGTAGGTCATTTCCTCTGTTTGTTCGAGATCTACAACCCGGACACCAACACATTCTTTACCAATAATGGGGAGCTCGGACTACCACTGCATGAAATGATGAAGGTGTCTGGTTTGCCAATGGGTGACGTTCCATACCAAGAGTTCTTCCCAACCACCAATCAGCTGAACAAGATGAAGGATCGGTCAGCTGTGACTCATGATATTTTATGGGAATTGACATGTCACTATCACATAGCCATGGCCGAGATGGAGATTAAATCTAGAAAGAAATCTCCCCAAATTAGCTTAAAGCAGTTCGCCGATTATCTGTTCAAAAACTTGGACAACCGTTCGGAAGATGTACGTGGATTATCTCCTTTGAACCCGGGTGAAATCAATCGGCTGTTGGAGAAAACAAATGCACAGACTTACACCTCTCATTCAGAAGATGGATTTCCATATGGTACCAAATTCCGTTCTTATCTGTGGCAAGCCGGTGTTCCGATTAGCCCTACTGCTCTGCTGGCTGGTTTTCTGGCTATATGGCTAAAGAGGTGCGTATTTCCCCACCAGTCCTCTGATGCGATGCTAATGGAAGTGTTGTATCCAGCCGTTCAGCTAGCTACAGGTCGCAAATTATCCTTGCTTTCCGCTATGGTGGCTGCTATTCACAGTGGGTTACGGCAATTAATCACTGTGTTTACTCAAGAGAAAAAGAAACCTTCCGCCAGTCTATCAGTTCCAAAGCTGGAGTTGCCCTATACTTATCTAATGGCCTGGTTAGTACTTCACCGGCCAGATTTAATGAAAGCTCCTAGGGTGGTAGATCCCGGTCTTCCTCTGTTGCAGAATCTTGAAGCTTGCAAATGGATCAAACATCGAGAGCCAGACATAACAAGACAATTCAAAATTCACAAGTGTTGGGAATTCTTCCCCTGCTTCCCTCGGTTCTCTGGTACCTATAACACCACCTTATTGGATGCCGAAGATCCAAGGCAGAATCGCACCATCTTGGATGTCGGGTGCTTCAGATGGTTGATAAATATTCGGCCTGGCTATTTGTTGTTTAGGGTAAAAGACGTTTGTCATATTGAACCCTATCTTCCATGTCGATTTGCTCGTCAATTTGGCTACAACCAGATATACGTCGGCAACCCGAACCGCCACCTTAACTTTCGATGAGGACTTATTGATGGAGCGAGAGCCTGGTTTTGGAGCATTGCCGGCTGTACAAACGCCGAGTTTGATCTTCCTCTGGAAACACCACCTCTGCGGACGACTTTTCTATTTTGCAAGTGGTTGTTCGCTGCCAACATTGTCACCCGGTACGGGGGAAGGTCGGAACCAGAAGAAGAGACAGCTCCGCAGCGCTCAAGTAGAGTGACACGTGAAGTTATGATTTCACCTCAGAAGAAAGAGGCTGCGGGACCATCAAGAAAGGGAAAAGAACCGGCTCGCTCAGCTGGTAGTGAAGAAGAATTTGACTCTGAGGAGACGGAAACTTCTGAGGAGGGGGGCGACACCGGTTCGAGTTCCGAGGAAAGACCAGGTCTTCCTGATTCTTTCTTTGAAAGAGGGCTTGTACGTCCTTCTGCCACGCCTACTCAATCACAGAATGTTCCGAAAAGAAGAAGAGAAAGACTTGTTATGGATTATCCGAACCGGATGACGGTGGAAGTCCTGAGTGGAGACGAAGAGGATGAGGAAGATACAGTGCCTCTTACTCTTCGGCGAAGATCTCGACCTTCCGCCCAAGTTCAAACTCAAGCTTCTCCCAGAGTCGAATTACGTACCAAACATCGTCATGAAAGCTCTGGAGTTCAGGATGAAGCACGTCCACCGAAAAGGCGAAAGAAAGCTGTTTCTAAGCCACGTGTTCATCTTCCTGTTCTTGAAGAGACGTCTGATCATAGTGCTTCTTCAGATGAACAAGGTAACTATTCGTGTTTACTACTCTCACACTTCTTAATGCTCAAACTTATTTCATGTTCAACTTCTGTAGGGAGTCGAGAAGAAGGAGAACTGCCTCATGATGTTGCTTCTCCCGGAGATATGGAAACTGAAGAGACCAGCTTTGTCCAACAAATGCAGGATGCTCTGAAAGAAGGACCAGCTGGTATTCCACCAACTTCTGACATTGATCCATCAGCTACGGACACAGGTACTGATCTTTCTCCTCTCGGAAAAGAAATCCGAGAAATGAATGAGTCGGACCGTGTGCCTCCTTTAATGACTTGTGCGCTTTGTCTCCTTTTAGTTAAACTAAAAGAAATGGGTGCAAGTAGCGAAGCTCCCGAACTTGTCCCGACGAACAAAGGTAGAACTAATCTTCATCTTGGGCAAACTTGTCTGAATTCATAAGTTATTTATAACTCAATGTATTCTGTAGATGTCGTAGTAAGCGCACCAACAGAAGAAGGAATCGCCCATACCCCTAAAATCGATGACTTCACTGACTTCGACTATAATATAGACATTTTAGAGAGGGATCATCAGGAAATCTCCGATTTGTTGTTTGGGAAAGCCACTGGTGCGGCCACGGAATCAGCGGTTGATATTGGTTTAACAGAAGCAGGTCCTTCCGAGAGTAAGGCTTCTGTTCTGTAAACTCCTCATCTTATATATATATTTTTACTTGACTGATTGTCTAAGTATTTGGATTATAGGACCAGTTGCCAAAACTGATACTGCTATAATCACTAGAACCGATCATCAGCCTGAGGGTCATGACTATTCATCATGGGTGGGGACCGAAATTGGTTTTCAATCATATATTCCGGAATCCCAACCTACTACTCCTGCAGATCCTATGATGATAGAGGTGAATGTCACCCCTCAAATTAGTCCAGTTGTTTCAAAAGCGAGACCAACTGAAGAAGTTGATACGTCGGCTGATGTTATACTTGGAATTGGTGAGTTTCACTCCTCATCCGTGTCAAATTTCTGTTTAACACCCCATTATGCTTATTGCGATCTTTTTGTTTGTAGAATCTTCTTCTGAGAAAGCTCACAATTTGGACCCAAAATCTTCTGAGGTTGAAATTAAAGAATCTTCTGACATAGCTGGTGCATCAAAAGCTACTGTTCTTGAACTAGCTTCAACTGTTCAGGAGACCAGACTACCCCCAGTGGACACGCAGGGTCATGTTGAAGGTTCTTCCGTTAAACTTGGTACACTCCAGATTGCTATCATGTATACACACATATATCTTGTACTGACTTATTTGCCTTTGTCGCAGCTTCTTCTATCTCATTATCAGCCCGCATTCAAGAGTTATTGGCTGACGAGGATCCTGAAAAAGCAGCCATTTGCTCTGATCTTCTTGGCTTCGTCCATTTTTGGAACTCTATGGTCGATCGCATTATTTCAAAAGGCTCACATTTTGAGATTTTTAAGAAACCGTTTGATCGTTATATGTCGGGCATCCGAGATGAAGGATATAACGACTTAGCCGATTCGATCAACGTTTATTTATTCGAGCTGAAGCAACATGTTGAACTCCTGAAGGATCTTCGCATTAAAGGCGTACCCTCCTACATCGCTTCTCATATGGACTTCAAGTTGCAAGCATGGCGCGATTCCCAAAAATCTGCTAACTCCGAACTTCAAAAGCTAAGAGCCCACAGTCATCGGCTCAGGGTGCATGTCGCCAAGAGAATACAAGTTAAGGTCGATCTACAGCGGGATTTAGAGTCGAATCAAGCTGAGATAAACCGCCTGGAGGAACAACTTGCAAACGCCAAGGAAGCTCGTGTAGTTTTGGAATCTGAGTTGATGAAGACAGCTCAAATTGAAGAAAACTTGCTCCAACAATTGGATATCCAGGATAAGAGGCTTGCTGAGAAGGAACAAGAGATCGCCGAACTTCAGAGTGTTGACGAAGAAGCCTTCAAAGTTAAACTGACCGCTGAGCTTGAACAAGCCTACGCGATAGAGCTTTCAAAACTAGAAGATCAAATTCGTCAGCATAAGTTTTTGTAATTGAAGAACATGTATACTTTTTTTTTGTTTGACCATTTTCGATTAATATAATGAACTCTTTTGCTCATTGAGATTTTATTATGATTACTCATTCTTGTTTAGAATAAATAATCATAATACTTATAGGATTTTTGGCAAATCCTCAGCCATCAACGGATTTGATATGCCTTTACCGACTACCGTTTGAATCGGGCTAGTATGTGAATTATCTAAGTCCGTTTCATATATAACGTTGGGCTAAAAGACTTAAACTCTTTTAGACTTTAAACTACGACATTGAATGTGTAGGCTACATGTGTTAGATGTAGACTTATCTCTAATAAGGGATAGAGATAACATCCCCCATGTGTGAATGACATGGATTTTAAAGTGTAGATAGATTACGTTCTGTATGAAAACGAACCTAAGTTTGTGAAGAAAGAACTTGGATATTCCAGTTCAGAGTCTCTTGTTTGTTGGTAGAGAAAAACCCAGAATTGGAAAGGAATAATTTCATATTCCATTTCCTCGTCTCTTGTTTGTTGGTAGAGATAAACCCAGAATTGGAGAGGAATAATTTCATATTCCAACTCCTGGTCTCTTGTTTGTTGGTAGAGATAAACCCAGAATTGGAGAGGAATAATTTCATATTCCGACTCCTGGTCTCTTGTTTGTTGGTAGAGATAAACCCAGAATTGGAGAGGAAGAATTTTATATTCTATCTCCTGGTCTCTTGTTTGTTGATAGAGATAAACCCAGAATTGGAGAGGAAGAATTTTATATTCTATCTCCTGATGCAAAGGAAACTCAAAGTGGAATCTCCACTTAGGGAATCCGGATTAGTTTGAATAACCCTAACTGTCATAAGGTTTGATTATTCGGTTTGTGGACCTCTCGTTCATGGAACGAATCGAGAGGAGATTCTAGTTGTGGTCCTAACTATAGGAAGGTTTGACCAAGTGAGGGTTTTGAGATGATCCTAACTGTTTAAAGGTTTGATCACTCAATTTGTGGACCTCTCGTTCATGGAACGAATCGAGAGGGGATTTTGGCTTTGGTCCTAACTGTAGGAAGGTTTGACCAAAAGAAGAATAGGAGTAGGGTACAAATAACAATGAGTTTGTTGATTTGCATGAACTACTCGGTGGGGAATTTTGACATTAAACATAAGAATTCGACATGAAATGACTTGTCGACTGATACAGATCGATGACCATTGGTTGATCTGACCCGTGGGGTTTTCATGGTGCGGGGTTACGAATCATCGAATTTCCCCTTTCCATGATTGCATTACAAGATTTTGTGAGGAAAGATTAACTGTCATTAAATCTCATCTCAACAAAAATAGTAAGGGGGTCTTAATTATTTTTATCATAATTAAGAATGGATTATTCGCATGATCATTTTCCATTGAGAATAATCAACTGATAACAGGTTATCCTGAAATATCCTGTATAGAACTTTTTAGGAACTTCCTGTTTTACATAGGTTATCCCGAACGTATTATGGGTAATACTTTTTCAGGAACTTCCCATTTATTGGCATCATCAATTTGTTACCGTCTTGAGTAACCAGACGGTATGCACCATTTGAATAGACTGTTTCTATCACAAACGGCCCTTCCCATTTAGGTTCAAATTTTCCTTTCTTTTTGGAAGTGAGAATCATAGGTCTTCGGACGGCAAGAACTAGATCTCCTTCTTTAAAACTTCGTCGTCGGACCCTTTTATCAAAAGTCCGGGAAATTCTAGCTTGATAAAACTCGATCTGTTGTTGAGCCTCCAAGCGCTTCTCATCTAACATCTCTAACTCCTCGAGACGTTTCTGATGATGTTCTTCCGTCGTCATTCCCGTTGCGAGAGCGATGCGGAGAGAAGGAATTTGTATTTCCAATGGGAGAACAGCTTCACATCCATATGTTAAGGCATATGGGGTTGTTCCGGTAGGTGTACGGACAGTTGTGCGATAAGCCCATAAGGCTTCGCCGAGTTTGTCGTCCCAATCTCGTTTATTGGTTTACACCAATTTTGCCAGAATTTTTGATGATGGTCTTATTGAAGGCTTCGGCCAATCCGTTAGCTGTGGGATTATAAGCTGTCGATGAAACGTCCTTAATCCCGAATTTGCCGCAGAATTTGATAAATGCATTGCTGACGAACTGAGGGCCATTATCGTGCACTATTCGCCTTGGAACACCATACCGATATATGATATGATGTTTGATAAACTTGATGACATCACTCGTCTTTACCTCTCTAAGTGGAATTGCTTCTGCCCATTTCGAGAAGTAATCGGTGATTGCCAGGATGAAACGGTCCCCTTTAACCGAAGGCGGGAAAATAGGACCTACTATATCCATTCCCCAAGTTTCAAATGGCCATGATGTTGCCGATGGGTGTAAATACTCGGGAGGCTGGTGCATATAATTTGCTTGTAATTGACATACTTCACATCGTCGTGCGTAGTCAACTGCATCCTTTACCATAGTTGGCCAGTAGTACCCGATTCTTCTAAGTCGATCACAGAGTTTAGGACCGGGCTGATGCGCACCGCATATTCCATTATGCGCCTCTTTGAGTGTTTGTTCTGCTTCTTTGCCGGATAGACAACGAAGTAAAAGGCCATCGTATGATCGTCGATACAACATTTGCGCTGTGGCGTTGTAGTAAAATCTCGGTGCTCTTCGCCGAATCGATTCCCTTTCTCTTACATCTTCAGGCAATATACCATGTAGAACGTAGTCGATAATAGGAAAACGCCAATCTCGAACTTCGGGTTCAATTCCTGTTGAGTACGCTTCTTTAACATCCGAGTCGTAGATTGGAACGATAAGCTGGTGGGTCCTCACTGTAATCAATTGCTCTGTTTCGGGAGGTTGAGCCAAGGATACCGACAATGCCGCCAATGCGTCTGCATACGCATTTTGGAGACGTGGAACGTACTCTATGAAAAATCCTTCAAACGAGTTTGCCATCTCAATGGCCACCTGGTGGTATGGAATCAGGTCTTGACTTATGACTTCATACTCTCCTCATATTTGATTAATTACCAGTTGAGAATCCCCGAAAGCTTCAAGGTATTCGACCCCCAGCTCTTTGGCAAAATTGAGTCCAATTATTAACGCGTTGTACTCGGCCACATTATTAGAACATGATCCGGTCAACGAGTATGCTCTAGGCAAGACATGCTTTTCCGGGGAAACTAAAACGACCCCCACTCCTGAGGAGATTTTAGAACATCCGGGTGCGCTTGCCACATTAGTTGCACGGGAAGCCCCATCGAAGTACAACTGCCACACTTGTTGATGTAAGGTAGTATTAACTTCATGAGTTTCATCTGGCAGATCGTCGTACAATTCGACTATATCCTTCGTAGGATTTTCCGCTAGAAGATCGCAAATAGCTCGTCCCTTAACCGATTTTTGTTGCTTAAAGTACAAGTCGTATTGCGATAAGAGTAAAGCCCACTTGGCTAAACGCCAATTCATGGATGCCGGCTGGGTCATGAATACTCGGATAGGGTTTATGTTGGAAATAACATAAATGGTTTGTCCGACTAAGTAATGTCGCATTTTCTGGATTGCAAATACCAATGCAAGGCATTCTTTCTCGATCATCGGATAACGAGATTCAGCTCCTACTAGTGTGCGACTCAGATAATATACCGCTTGTTCGTGACCGTTATCGTCGTCTTGTGCAAGTAATGCACTTAACGAATGGCTCGTCGCTTTGACATAAATTAAAAACGGTCTGCCCGATTTCGGTGCAACGAGAATAGGTGGGTTCGCTAGATATGCTTTAATATCCTCGAACGCCTTTTGGCATGCTTCATCCCAAATAAACGACACGCCTTTCTTCGCGAGTTTAGAGAACGGTTGACATTTTCCGGACAGATTTGATATAAACCGACGGATATATGCCAATCGACCCTGCAATCCTCTGAGTTCTTTAAGATTTCTCAGGGGTTGCAGCTCATGTATCGCCTTCACTTTATCAGGATCGATATGAATACCCTTTGTGGTGACGACGAATCCAAGAAACTTACCGCTCGACATCCCGAGGAAGGATTTAGTCGGGTTCATTTTTAGCTGATGACTTCTCATAAGATTGAGCATCGTCTTCAAATCTTTAATGTGGTCGTTCTTGTCACGGCTTTTCACGACCAAGTCATCAACATAGCATTCGACAGTTTTTCGAAGGTGTTCCTGAAATATCTTCGTCATCGCTCGTTGGTATGTAGCGCCGGCATTCTTCAACCCGAATGGCATAACAGTATAACAGAATACACCAAGGGGTGTTCTGAAAGCCATATGCTTTTCGTCATCTGGATGCATCTTAATCTGATTATATCCCGAGAATCCATCCATAAATGACATTCTCTCAAACCCGCATGTATTGTCAATGATGACGTCCGTAATTGGTAAAGGGAAGTCGTCTTTAGGACAGGCGGTATTAAGATCTCTGAAGTCAATGCAAATTCTAATTTTCCCATTCTTTTTAAGGACTGGAACAATATTAGCCAACCATTCAGGATGTTGTTCTTCCCTGACAAAACCTGAATCGATCAGTTTTTTGACTTCAGCTTCTATTGCCTCCATAATTTGCGGACGAAACCGTCTTTGCTGTTGCTTGACAGGTTTAGCATCCGATTTTATGTTCAGGGTATGCATTGCTACATTTGGATCGAGTCCTGGCATATCTTCGTAGTTCCAAGCGAAAACGTCAATATACTCTTTAATTAAGGCGATTAGTTCCTCTTTTTCATCCGGTGGAAGATCGCCGCTGATAAATATAGGTTTCACATTAGCTTCGTCACCCATATTAATTTGGATCACTTTATCCTCCGTAGGAGGTTCTCTTTGTTCAAATCGATCGCCATACTGGATATTCATGTAATGCATCCATGGATCTTCCCAAATGGGCAATTGATCATCTTCTTCGGTTGTGGAAGGATCAGCTGTCACCATGTTTGACATTAGGGCTTTGAATCTCTCTCTGATACTCGTGTCAGAGTCCCACATTGAAGTATCGGATGAATGCCCGCTCACACTTCTTAATTGGTTAATGATCTGTTGGCCACACTCGTCATCAGATGACGAAGCATACCCTAGACCTCTATTATGAGTGTAATAATTATCCGGTTTTCCTTTTGGTACATAAGTAGAACGGGGTGGAACCCTAACTCCTTGACCAAAATAAAGACCTTCACCGAGCGAGAGGTCATAACCTTGCCTCTCCATGTAATCATTTGCTTGTGAACTATACCGAGAGAAATGTCGCCCCGGCTATTCCTCATCAGAGTTGCTGTCTAAGAAAAGATCTAGAGTTGGGGATGGATCCCCTTTTCCGAAAATTATTTCTTTCTCACCCCCTGTCTTTGCAGGTAGGATCACCGTTGTCCCATAGATATTTCGTCGCCATGCAGGACGAGCGAATTGGCATGTGTAGATTAGGATTATCATACAATTCCTGCATTACATTATTAAGACAAGGAGAATACTCTAGATCATTCTTTATTATTTCATCGGCAAGTTGCCAGTTACAACTTTCGTCCGACGATTCATCACCGTCAAGATCGATTACAAGAGGTTCAATGTCATTTAATACAAGACCTTCACTATAATCGAGCCCAGCTTCGGTATCAGCTTCTTCTCCGCTGTCCGTGCCATGGGCTGATGGTTCAGTATCGGACTCAGCACCATATAGAAGGGAGTCAGTAAAATAATTTTCTAACCCCTTGAATGGTTGCTTATCCGCGACCACCGTCTTGACCTCCTCATTAGTGTCGACATACTTCAAACACTGATGGAGGGTGGAGGGAACTATAAGATTACCGTGGATCCATGGACGACCCAACAGTAAGTTATAGGAAGTCTCTGCATCGATCACATAGCAGGTGACTTCAGACTTCAAATCTCCGAGTTGACACTTCACCCGGATTTTTCCCAACGGTCTTGACCCGCTGGTATTGAACCCGTAGATGATCGTTCCCGTGGAGGCTAACTTGCTGGCGGGAATTCCGAGGTGGTACATCAACCGGAGTGGCATGATGCTAACAGCTGAACCCGGATCGACTTGAATCCGGTTGACCATGCTCAAACCGATATATCCCGTAAAATATAACGGTCTATCATGCTTTGAATTCCTGACTTGCATATCTTCTTTTGTGAAAGCAATGCAAGGGAATTTGGTAGCTGCCAAATTGTAGTGTTGCACCGATGAATTTGGCTCTTCAGGAGTTGGCTTGATCTGAGTAAGGAACACCTCAGAATCAGCCAAGGCTTCTTGTAAAGCTTCCCTGGTTTCTTTCGAAAGGCGAAGCAACTCGTATAGCGTGATCCTTGCTGGGATATTAGCTAATTGAGTCATGACGTCAAAGCGATATGGAGTACTTGAACTTTCCGGTTTGTCTCGTCCAATAGGTCGATTGAAACGAGGCTGCTTCGGAAGTTGAACCTCTTTGGGTTGAGGTTCTTTCTCTTTTTGCTTAACCACTTTCTGAGGTTTCTCAATTGGTATGGGCGGGGTCGTAACCACCCCCAGTTCTGCAAGAGTTTTGTCGTTAGAATTAGAAGCTTCAGGATACTGGTAATGATATTCATTTCCACCCCTTGTTGCAAAAACTTCCTGCTCTTCATCAGAAAGTGGTAGAGCTACTATCTCCTCGTCGTCTTTCTCAGGAATCACCGAGGCTCCATAACAAGACTTCTCCTTTCCTTTACCCTTCGATTTCTTCTTTGACGTGGATGTCGTCCATTGTTCATCCTCAAGAAAATCCGGATGAACCCACAGGATTTCACCGTTAGGGGCCGTGTGTGATACTAGCCCTTTTTGGCGCTGTCCATGAGGGTCATCGTTGATGGTTTGCATCTTTACTTCTGACACTGGCTCGGCTTGAAACCAGGACAAGGGAATTGATCCGAAGCTAATGGAGACTGCGTTTGCACCCACCTTCTTCTCCTTTGGCTTTGGGGTCACAATACCAACATCAATTAAAGTTTGTATTTTGTCTTTTAAGACATAACAAGCTTTAGTGGGATGGTGAACCCCCCTGTGATACGCACAGTATTTCGGGTCATTAATCTTCTTCGCTTCTTCTTGGTTTGTGACCGGTGGAAGTTTGATCTTATTATTGTCCAGCAGGTATTTGAAGATGACTGGCACTTCATCATCTTTGAATGAATACTCTTTTGGGAATCTGGGCTCAGAGGGCTTAAACTGCTTCTGAGGCTGTTGATTCTGATTCGGCGCCAACTGGAATGACGACTGTTGCGGTTGTTGTTGCGACGGCTGTTGTGACGTTTGGTGTGCGTCAACAGCGGCTCCCGACCCTCTTCCTCTGCCTCGAGGATTGAAATTCTGTTTTTGATTTTGATTGTTAGCTGGTGGCTGACCTCTCTCCAAATTCCTTCTTTTGAGAAACCGTTCAGCTTGTTCACCTCTAACCTTTAACTCCTTCCAAGTTTTAGAGGGTACAACCCCCATTACTTCTAGCACATCCAGAGACAGGTTATTATGACATGTCTGCAGGATGAATTCTTCCGTGAGTGGATCTCGGCAGTTCACCACTTTGTTCCAGAATCGTTTGACAAAGACGTCGACCGACTCCCCGTTCTTCTGCTTCTCGTCCAACAAGGTGCCGATAGAGACCTCCATGTCGTCGTCAAAGAAATTGGTGAGAATCAGTTCTTCCATATCTTCCCAGCTATTGATGCTTCCAGGTTTCAGGCGTCGGTACCAATCAAAGGCAGACCCGCGGAGGGTTCCTACGAATGACCGAACCATCAGGGCTTCATTTCCTGATATCGCGCCGAGATGCGACTTGAAATAGATCAAGTGCTGAGTTGGTGAACCCCTGCCATCAAAAGGAGTAAAGTTAATCAAATTAAATTTCGGAGGATAAGGAATCAGATCCCACTCCCTCGGGTACGGGTATGGAATGCCCGTTTTCTTCACTTCCTGAGCCGTCATCAGTGCATTGACCTTGCTCTCAAGATCCTGCATTTTCTTGTCTTCTTCCTCAGCCTTCTTCAAATAAACTTGAGTAGGTTGGGTAGCCGATTTGACCGGACCGCTTTCAGAATTGTCTTTATCAGGAGGAGGATCATCAAAGATAGTCTCGTCTTCTTTGTCATCGTCCTCAGCTATATGTACAGGTTTGGCACTGCGCTTGCTGGATTCTACCTTTTGGCTCGATTCCGGTTGACTTTGTTGAGCTTGCAAATCTCGTACCTGCTGCATCGTCAACTCCATCTCCGTTTTGATCTCAGCTCTGATCTCCTCGCGTTGTTTGGCCAACGCTTCTTACAGTATATGAGCCAACTGGTCTGGCGTGATGGCGAAGGATTCTCTTGCTTGCCCCACACTGGATGCAGTATCGTCTGAAGCGACCGCAGAACAAGTATCTGACAATTCGTCTTCCGATGATAAACCTTCGTGCATCCTCTTGTAGTCTCGGCGTCGGTTGGCCCTCCGTCGTAACCGCTCCATTCTTTGAGAAAGACCCCGCTCAACTCTTCCTTCTGAAGAGAAATCAGGGTCAGGGTTGACTAACTGCTGTTTTCCTCTGCCAGTCATGTTAATGGTGACCTCAGGGAACTCATCTTGCTGCCTCGCAGGTTTCTTCTTGTTGAAGTGCCTCACTTTAGGTTTTGGCGTTTCTGTAGACAGTCTTTGAAACACGGAAACTCGTTTTGCTTTATTTTGCGAGCAACCGCATTCCGTTAGTACTGCCTTGATGAGTCTCTCGCATGCGCAATGCGATTCGTCTTCTCTGACGATTCTCTTTCTCAAGTTACTGTTTTGATAGTACAGCTCATTACTACCGTGATTTGAGCAACCTATCTTTTATTTGTGAACCTTGTTAACATGCACAGAACGACTAGTCGCTGTTTCTGGGCGATCCAAGGTTAAACTTTTAAATACACCCCCTTGCGGGTGTGGAGTCTTCACGGGTCCTAGACGATCATGAACTGATATTCTCTTGTCTTGGACCGGATTAATTCTGACAGGAGGGTGTTTGCGACCCCCTGTGTAGGAAACCACTAAGGGTTTGTTTGTTGGACTTGGATTCTCTTTGGGCTTTGCCTCGATCGTCAGCTGAAGGACCGAGACGATCCGCCATTGTGACCTTGAACTTGGATAAATCTGGGCTAACCCAGGGCTTCACTAGTGATGTAGTAGACGGGCCCGGAACAGACGTTTGCGGCGTCTTCGGCACCCAAACTTTACGATTTTTTGGTAGCTTTTCAGACACCAATTCTTTCTTAATTCCTTGCGCTTGTTGGCGAAGAGCACGAGCGCGGGCGGCTTTCTCCTTACGCCTTTGTATCCGTTCTTTTAGGGTTGAACGAGCCCTTTTGACGAGGGTCCATTCCTCCGTTGTAAGTTGTACAGAAATGTGATTACTTTGCCGTTGAGGCAATTGTACTGATTTCTGTTTCCTCGACTCTAGGTCCGCATAGTAGTGGACCCCGTCGGTTTGTTGCATGGCCTTGGCCAGTTGTCGAGCACGGCGCTGACGCTGTCTCTGACGAGCCCTCTTCGTCAGCACCGGTGAGCAATTTGTCAAAGACTCCTTAATTGGTACGGAGTCGTTTGGAGTAGAAATGTTACGGACAGATTCCTTAGCAATGATCGGGAGAGAATCTTCATCTGCGGCCTTCATTGGCATTGCGGACTTAAAAGTTTTCCTTGGAGAGGAAGTCCTCTTGCACTTGCGCGGGGAGGACGATTTTGAAGGTGAGGATGATAAGTATTCCTCGAATTTCGCCTGATCGAATTCATATTCGATCTCCTCACTGACGACGATCTTTATCGGCTGCGACACGGCGGCCTCGGCGGCGAGGCCGCTGGCTCCCACTGTGGTCGCCAGTTTGTTTTTAGCAAAAGTTGAGTTTGTTGAGGAATTCATTGTCTCTTCAATCGATTACAATAAAATTCACAGAAATAGTCTTCTTATAAGACTTCTTTACATAACAAAGCGAAAATTACAACTTCTGAGAAAATAACACAACAGCTGTCTATCAACTATTGTTTTTGTGGGACTTTGCCTGTGCCGGGAACGCTTTGGTTCGTGGACCATCGATTCACAGATCGTGAGAGGGGGGTTTATGATTCTTCCTTCGTTATCGAAGTGAGAATTGGAAACGATATCTTATCGAAGTAAGATAGTCGTTCTTCTTGAAATCAAGTCTAAGCTCGAATGTCAAGGAATCACTCCAGGAACTGAAATCTCTGCTCTCTCTACTCTGGAATGCTCTAACAAATGCTCGATCCTCGTCAGAAGTGACCCTAGGGGGGTATTTATAGCCTCCAGGACATGTAACTGCAAGAACTTGACAAGACAGCAAATTAGACTGGCGAGACAGTATTTGCTGTCTCGCCCAGCGAGACAGTAAATATGCTGTCTCGCCGAGCGAGACAGAAAAATACTGTCTCGCGAAACGAATATTCCTGGTAGTTTTCGTTGTAACTGCCTCCCCACGTTTCAAACTCCGTTATTTTGGTAGTTATTCACGTGATTTTCGCCCACGTTGTTTCCCACGTCCCCTGGCAGTTAATGGACACGTGTAGGGCAGTTATTGAGGTGGTTATTGACCATTTCAACACTATCTCGCTGGCGAGACAGCAAACACTGTCTCGCTGGCGAGACAGTTCATATCTGTCAGTTTTGGGTGATTTTCCCAGTTTTGAGTGGTTTTCTATGTTTGGATATCTATTGGCATTTTTTGACGCCTACACGAGACAGTTCATACTTGTCTTGATTTTCTCAAAACAGTATGAGATCAACTCTTGTGATTTCTTTGAGTGATCTTATCTATGTTTGGGATACCTATTAGCATTTTTTTGACGCCTACAACCTGAATCCTGATGTTCAATACTTTCACAAATATGATGATCCCATCCCCTCGATGGTGAAAGCTCTGAAGTGGCCTCAGTAGCCTTCTTATGTCTCTCTACAACTTTCCACACCCTAGTATCCAAATAGGCAAGCGAATTGTTGCCAACTCCTCCCTCATTGTTTTCAACCATTAGTAGCAGCCCCCAAAAGTAGCTCGGCCAGTAGCCTCATTGACAATCATAAAACTCTCCACCTTGCACAACCACTCAACAATATTGACCTCACAACCCCATAGCTCCTTGCTAATCACAGTTCATGTTTGCTTCTTTCCCGCCAAACTATAATTTATCCTCATAAAATCAAATTTCATCTTCACGTTCCACATTAGCCTCAACCAAGCATTTCCCAATATAATATGCATCCCTCTTTACTAGCCTCCACAATACAATATCCATCTTAGTCTTGCAATGATGTCCATTATTCTAGATCTCCCACAATTGAAACACATCTCTTTCTTGATTCTCTCATGAACCTCATCCGAGGTCAGCTTCTTTACTTCCTTCGTCTCCTTTTTAATCGAACTCTCACCTACTACTTCCCCATTTGCTAGCCTCTGCGTATTTTACTTCTTGCCGCTTGACTCTTAATTTTTCTTCTGGACACTAGATTTACTCTCCTCGGTAATCTCGGTCATCCTCAGCACCTTAGTCAATCATTAAGGTTGTTGCAATTTGCCTTCCATAGCAAGCTAAGGCTTCCACACCCACCATGAACATCCCTAAGATCGATTCTTTCGGCAAATTTCTTACCGAAACCTATAACCCGCAGAAGTCTATAATGTGATCAGCCACTTTTCCATCTAGTTTCAACTTTACGAATTGTTCATGGTGATTGATGATTGGTGATGGCCCAACCTGCATCATAAACTCCTCTATAAATACCGTCTATCCGAGTCATTTTCTTTCCTTCTCGCACTAGTCTTTCAACCTGTTACAAATTATGGTTAAATCTGGAATGAAACAGTAAAAGTTGATGTGTTGTAAATTTAAATTTTTTAAATTTAACTGATGTGCGTTTGTGAAACGTTGTGCTTAAAGAAATACAAAGTGTACCTAACAAAACATCACTTAGCCTCAGCCCGATTAACCCTAATCCCCGACCCATTAGCCCACGGCCTACAAGCCCACGACCCACAACCCACGATCCACTAGAACTTATGAGGGATTAATTAAAACAAAATACTTTTTGGCTTGCCTTTGGCAAGTCTCGAACAGAGAACCTTTTGAACACCAAAACTTTAACTTTCCACTATGTTACTAAGAATTTATGAAAAGTACTTGTAGTTAATATATATATAGTTTAAAAACTCATTCTGGAAAGCGATTTTGACCAAAAAAATCAAACAATCCCCCACAAGTTTTTATACTAGTATCATGTTATGGTGTCGTTGTTTCAATCGTTGTGCATAAGGTGGATGTCGCAAGGACTTGAATCCCCCTTAAACCAACTAAATAATAGATAGATGCATGGTATCGTAGAGACTTGAACAAGCACATGTCTAAAATCCAGCGATCACACAAGAGCAAACTCATCTGTTGTAGCTTTCACTTTGAACCACACTAGCCTTTGCTTATGTCTGGCACATTTATGGCCATGTGCATGTCCTGATTTCTACTAGGGCTCTAGGTATCTTTCCACAAGACATCATAGGAGATGGCCAAATCTCCACCCATGCATAGAGGAGTTCTTTAGGCGTGTTTCCTATCAAACATCCCGTATCCAAAATACTTTAAACTCATTAAGGTTTAAGAGTCATCATCTCTCATGATAGGATTCTATGTGAGTCCTTTAGGTGTGTTTTCTATCTAACACCCCGCATCCAAATTATTTTGGACTCATTAAGGCTTAACAGCTAACCCTTTATATGATAGGATCATCGATGAGTCATTTAGGCATGTTACCTATCTAACATCTCGCATCCGAAATGTTTTGGACTCATTAAGGCTTAACAACCATCCTATTTACCATGATAGGATTTTACTTGTAAATCTTACTTGACTTTTGAACCAATCATCTTGTCATTAGGAGTATAAGCTTTGAATTAATAACTTGATGTAAATGGTAAATATTTGGAAGACTCACCAAACTTTGCAAATCTTACTCAACTTTTGAACCAATCATCTTATCATTAGTAGCGTAAGCTTTGAACTAATAACTTGATGTAAATGGTAAGTATTTGTAAGACTCACAAAATTTTAAGACCCATTTAAGTAGACGTCCTTTCAACTATGTCTTTTTTTAGACCTTTAGTCAAAGGATCAACCACGTTCTCTGAAGACCGGACGTCAATCATAGAGATGACTTCTTGGCAAATGAGTTCTCTCAAATAGCCATGCTTCAGACGAATAGTCCACTTCTTTCCAATGAACAACGAGTTTGCTGCCACAGTACTCGTCGCCTGATTATCACAATAGATAGTATTACGCCTTGTATTCTGTCAATGGAAAGTCTCGGAGAATACAACTGAGCCACTAAGTTTTATCTCTTGCAGCACAGCGTGTGAAGAACTTAGATTCCATAGATGACTGTGCAATCATAGTTTGCTTCTTAGATTTTCACAAGATGGAAGTTCCACCCATGGTGAAGACAAAACCTCCGGTAGATCTGCATTCATCTGGTTCTGAGCACCAGCTCGCATCTGAATAGCCTTCGATTACAGGCGGATATCTAGTGTAGAATAGACTAAGATATTTAGTTTCTTTTAAGTATCTCATCAATCCCTGGACAACATCTCAATGAAACTTTATAGGATTACTTGTGAACCTACTAAGCATTCCTACAATGAATGCTATGTCTATCCTTGTATAGCTCATTGCGTAAATAAAACTCCTAATTATCTTTGAGTACCTAAGATGCTCTACTGGTCTTCCAGTGTTCAATTAAAACTTCTTGTTGTAATCATATATCACTAACAATTCTGGCAGGTCGTAGTAGGCATACTACTTTAGCATGCTCTCGACATAATGAGATTGGAACAATCCAATACCCTCTTTAGAGTATATGATTTTGATTCCGAGAATCACGTCCGCAGTTCCAAGGTCCTTCATGCTGAACTGTGCTGATAGAAATTTCTTGGTAGATGTTACTATCTCCAAATCACTCCTGATGATGAGCATATCATCTACATAGAGGTAGATAACAACCACCTTTCTTTCAGCGACCTTGATGTATAGGCACTTATCAGACTCACTGACTTGATACCTATTGTTGCGAACAACCCCATCGAACTTTTTATGCCAGAGTTTTAGTTCCTGCTTAAGTCCATATAGAGACTTAATAAGTTTATAAACTTTATCAGCTAGAGCATCAAGTCATTCTGATTTTTCCATGTAGATCTCTTCTGTGAGGTCTCCATTGAGAAAGGCAGTCTTCATATCCATCTGATGTATGCCAAACCTTTTTATCGCCACCCATGCGATAAGCACTCTGATGGTAGTGATCCTGCAAACTGGTGCATAGATATCTAAAAAGTCTATTCCTTCTCTCTGAGAGAATCCTTTTGCTACCAATCTTCCTTTGTACTTCTCAATAGTATCATCAGGACGAAACTTCTTTTTAAAGATTCACTTGCAACTGATAGGCCTTGCACCTTCAGGTACATCCTCCAGCTCCCACGTGTGATTTTGGATCAATGAATCCATCTCATCATCTATAGCTTCTTTCCACAAGAGAGCGTCTGTTGACTACATTGCTTCTTAGAAAGTCTGTGGGTTTCTTTCCATATTATAGGTGATGAAATCATCTCCAAAATATTTCTGTCTCCTAACACGCTTGAAAGGTGGTTCGGTAACTCCTTCAACATTGACATTTTTAGTTTCTCGTGAAACTGGCTCCTCTGGTGCATCTGACATACAAGCATTCCTCTGTTATATCTTTGAGTAATAAGCATTTATCTTTAATAAACTTATCCTCAAAGAATTCTACATCCCGAGCTTAAATGATGGAGTTGGTTCCAAGGTCTAGGAACCTGCAAGCGTCACTATCTTCAGCAAGCCAAAAAACACAAATTTGTTTGTCTTTGGTCCGAGCTTAAGCTTTCTGATATCTAGAACTCTAACATATGCCAGACACCCCCATACTTTGAGACTATCCAAAATATCTGGATATCCTAACCATAACCAATGAGGAGTACTATCAGTTTTAGAATAAGGTACTCTGTTCAGAATCCAGTTTGCCATCATCAAAACCTCTCCCTAATAGCAGGTAGGTAGACTAGATGTGATTAGTATGGAATTCACAATCTCGGTCAATGTGTGATTCTTCCTCTCTGTAATTCAATTAGATTGTGAAGAATACGGAAGCCGTAGTTTCAGCAATGATAACATGCTCCTTAAAGTATGCTTCTGACTCCTTAGATCGGTACTCTCCTCCTCTATAGCTCCTGAGTCTTTTCACCTGAAGTCTAAGCTTCTTCTCCACACGAGTCTGAAACTTGATAAACTTATTGAAGGATTCATCTTTAGATTTCAATAGGTAGACGTGACAAAAGCGAGAATGATCATCAATGAAGGTGATGAAGTACTTCATGCCGCCTCGAGTGACGAAGCTCTTGAAATCACAAGTATCTAAGTGCATCAGATCTAATAGGTTAATGCTCCTTGTGACACTTGGAAATGGATTCCTTATTAACTTCACTTGCATGCAGACTTCACACTTCTCAGGTTTGTTACCCCCACATTTCGAAAGTAATCCTAACTTTTTCATGCTAGATAGGTTTCTATAATTTACATGTCCTGACCTATTTTGTTATAATATAGAGGAGTAAGCAGAAAAGGATACTTCATTTACAACTAAGTTGGGTACAATAATATTGATCTTATACTTGCTATCAGTATGATATGCATTGCTAAAATATATTTTCTTAAAAGATAACACAATATTTCCTCCTTGGAAATCTAGTCTCACACCTGCGTCACACAACAGGCTTTCAGAGACTAAGTTTTTGGTAATTGAGGGAACATATTTCACATCCTTCAATGTGAGAGTCTTCTCTGAAGAAAGAGTTAGCACCAAAGTCCTAGTTCTAAGAACAGAAACTATAGAATGATCAGCCATTGATACATTTTCTTTGGCAGCAACATAAGAAGAGAACAAATATTTGTTGGAGCAGACATGACAAGTAGCACCTGTATCTAACCACCAATCAAAGACGTTGTTGGGAGTTGTCACTTGGAAGAGCATAGACACACAATTATCAACTTGATTAATATTGTATGTTGTTCCCTTCTTTTGTGTTTTACAGCCCTTGGTAAAATGTCCTTACTTCCCACAGTTGAAGCATTTGATGTTCTTCTTGAAATCTTTTTTTTAACATTTAGATTCTTTGGGTGGTTCTTCTTTTTGTTAAATTATTTTTTCTTCTTCTTCGAAGAAAAACTAGTACCCTTCTTAGAGTTAGCATCCACTATGTTAGCAGACGCATTCTGCTTAGCAAGGATTTTATCCTTCGTGCGAGTCCGAGTCTCGTCCTCGATCCGAATGAACCTCTTTAAATCAGACAGACTCATCTGTCTTTTCCTTCTTCGAATATCCATAGAGAATGACACCCTAGATAGAGTAAGCTTGTTGGCAATTGCACAAGAAATGAATGTTTGATAAAGATTGATTTTTCATCCTTTAGTTTCAAAACAAGTTTTTCAAGCTCTTTGACTTGAGGCAAAACCTTAGTGTCATCTTCGAATTTGAAGTTTAGAAACTTGTCAATGAGGCGTAATACGAGTCGCCATGCGAGCACCTTTGATCGCGGAATTATCAAAGGTGGGTTGAGAAGATGATGACAGAAACACAAAAATAATTCAGTATGTGGCGAAGGAAAATACCCTCTCTAGATTATGAGTATGAAAATATTACAATCCCTCTCTCACAATCTCACTAGAATCGTGAAAAAACTCTCAATTCTCTCTAAATCCTAATCTCTCTTTTTTAGAATCTCTCTTTGATTATCTCTGATTGATTAGAAATCCTAAACAACCTCTTTTATAGGTGTAACAACGTGGATAGCAAAGTGGTAAATAACCAAGCCCAAACCCTACATGAATTCGTGCAAACAGAAACCCAAACCAACCAGGAAACCGTCGATGAGTCGACTCATAAACATGCATGAGTCGACTCATACCACTGAGACGACTCATGATGAGGTGAGTCGACTCGTCAGAAACTTTTGACAAAACGACTAGGTTTCTTGAGTCGACTCATGACAGGCATGAGTCGACTCAACCTGATGAGTCGACTCATGTACATGTATGAGTCGACTCACGGGCTGAAAACTGGATGCTTCGATTCTTCGATTTGCTGTCTCGTTCTACGCTTTAACCTGCGTTCCACTATATTATTTTACACCTCTATTCTCAAGTTACCATGAGAATCATCTATCCTTAAGCTCCCATGAGGATCGCTAAGTTCCAAAGAGAAGATACACCCGTATCATAGTCCCCCCTTTAGGAATTTGAAGTCCCATTCAAGTTAGGACTCCAGTTGAGGAAACTCAAGAGCTCCTCCATCCTTTCTGTACCACCTGGATTTGTTAGGAACTTGATATCAACGTACAACTGGAAATGACTCATTCGTTCCTCGCCTCATCGTAGTCGTCTTCTGCTCCAACATACAACTCCTTTTCGATGGCTCGTCATGAAGTCTAATGCACAGCGAGATGAACTTCTTGCTTGCATTCACTTGCCTCTTTGCTCGCGTCACCATCGCCAAGTTTGCCTCACTCGGAAGAGACGCCGAATGAAATATGAACTTTTCACCATACTTGGTGAATATGTACTTCTAAGCCCACCTTTCGTAGATCGTGTATCTATCCCACAAGTATGGATTGCCCAATATAACTTGACAAACATCCAATGGAATGATGTGGCACGTGACCTCGTCAATATACAACTCATGGAGCGTAAATCTGATAGTGCATTGATCAACTATACTTAGTCTCGTTTCCTTCTGAATCCATCCCAATTGATAGGGTTTCAGATGCTTGACTGTCTTCAGACCCATCTTCTGAACCAAGGCCTCGGATATCAAATTCTTTTTGCTGCATGGATCAACAATGAAATCAACCAAACTAGTCTTGACCTGTAGTTTTAAAACAAAGAGTTTCTCACTCGGGTCTTCGTCCTTAGTCGTGGTCTGCTTCCTCGCCATAAGGTTGAGACTGCTATTGGGTTTTGTCATCCCGGGAACTTCCTTCGAACCCTGAGCTACTACATATGCCTTCTTCTCCTCCTTTTTCTTCAATCCTTTTGGCTTCAAATGAGGATCTTCTCCTAGCATCGATCAACGATATGTCATGTCTTCTCGCAGTGACTACAAATCAGTTTTGCTCTCCCTGGATCATCCTTCTTCTCCTCCTTATGTTTGGAACCACGAGACTCACCTCCTGTCTATTTTGCATCTCCTTTTGTCTTGTTGCTCTTCTTTTATTTGCCCTCAATGGTAATAGCTTTCACGCTTTCCTCTGCAATAGACTCGACCGTGAATAGCTGCATCTCCTTCCGGATGTATTCGTTCAGACCCGTCTTGTACTTCATGAAGATGGAGTATTCGTCCGTTACGATGTTTAGAACCATCGCCTGCTGTTGGAACTCCGTCATGTACTCTTGAACGGTCTGATTGAATCTTTAACGTAAGCCATACCACTTGTACCAACACTCCTCAAGGAACCCCACTGGATAGAACTGTTTTCTCAGTAGCTCCTTAAACTTGTTCCATGACACCACCTTCTTCTCCTGCTTATAGTACAATTTTCACCACGTCAACGCATGCCCTGAAAGCTTCAAAGTCGTGAACACAATTTTCTCCTTGGATGAATATTCATAGAGAGTGAAATACATATCCATACACTCGAACCAATCATCGAGCTTCTCCACATTGACACTCCCATTGCAAACAGGAATCTTCACCTTGAAATTAATTTTCAAGTTCTGGTAGTAATTCTTACCCCCTTGATGTAGAGCAATCTTAACAATCTCGGACTCCTTATCAGAACCAGTTTTCTCGCCCTCTCCATCAGACTCTTCGAGCTTCTTCTTACCCTTCGAAGAATATTCTTTTTTTATCCTTTCCATTGATGAGACCTACGAGTTGATTGAGTGTAGAACCGATCGTCTCGATCTTCTTCTCCATTGCATTAAGTCTTGCTGAATTATCCCCTTCAGACATCTTCTCCTTCCTTAATTTCTGGACTCCTAATAATAAAATAAGGATCTCACCTAGCTTCTTGTATTGCGATCGAGTAAGGACCATACACAGGTTACCCCCTTCATAGGATCTGATCGCTCTGATACCAACTTGATATGAGTCACCGTACGAGCACCTTTGATCGCAGAATTATCAAAGGTGGGTTGAGAAGAGGATGACAGAAACATAAGAATAATTCAATATGTGGTGAAGAAAAATACCATCTCTAGATTATGAGTATGAAAAGATTACAATCTCTCTCTCACAATCTCACTAGAATCGAGAACAAACTCTAAATTCTTTCTAAACCCTAATCTCTCTTGATTAGAATCTCTCTTTGATTACCTCTGATTGATTAGAAACCCTAAACAACCCCTTTTATAGGTGTAACAACGTGGATAGCAAAGTGGTAAATAACTAAGCCCAAACCCTACATGAATTCATGCAAACAGAAACCCAAACGAACCAGGAAACCGTCGATGAGTCGACTCATAAACATGCATGAGTCGACTCATACCACTGAGACGACTCATGATGAGGTGAGTCGATCGTCAGAAACTTTTGACAAAACGACTGGGTTTCTTGAGTCGACTCATGACAGGCATGAGTCGACTCAACCTGATGAGTCGACTCATGTACATGTATGAGTCGACTCACGGGCTAAAAACTGGATGTTTCGATTCTTCGATTCGCCGTCTCGTTCTACGCTTCAACCTCTATTCTTAAGTTACCATGAGAATTATCTATTCTCAAGCTCTCATGAGGATCGCTAAGCTCCGAAGAGAAGATACACTCGTATCAAGGTGAGACTTGGACAGTTTCTCCTCATCCTTGTATTGGTCCTCCAGAGTATTTCAGATTTTCTTTGTAGAGGGCTTGTTGGTGTAAGCATCTGCCAGATGATCAGTTAGGCAGTTAAGGAGATAACTCCTGTAAAAATGATCATCTTTAGCCCAAGAGGCTTCAGACTCGGAATCTTCTTCAAAGTCGGGTTTCTCCTCAGAAACCACATAGTAGATTTTCAGGAGTTGCATCCCAAAGATCACTTTCCGATACCATGCGTTAAAGTTGGATCCGTCAAAATTCTCTAACTTGAGACAGTCCACTCCAAAGGTCCTCGTAGGATCCATAATAGATCAAAAACATTGTTTTAAGATTCTTGGAAATTATGGTTAAATCTAGAATGAAAGTTGATGTGCTGTAATTTTAAACTTTTTAAAACTAACTGCTATGCATTTGTGAAACGTTGGGTTTAAAATAATATTTGGCCTACTCCGGTGCAAGGATCCTAAGGCCAAACTACTTTCAGAAATAGTAGTATAGTACTCTGGTGTGTACCAACCTAGTACTATCAAGATCTCCTTGATCTATAAGACCTTTTTGTCAAGACAAAGATCTCCTCGATCTTAGAACTTTTGGTTCAAAATCTTTCGGTTTCAGGGAAAGTTCTTCGAGCACAATTTCAGTAGTAGCAGCACAATAACTCAATATATTTTGTGTATATAAGAGCTCTCATCTTCGTGTGTCCAAGAGCTGCCCTAAGGTGTGCTATTTATAGGCCTCTAAGGCCAGCTCATGAGTCACCCTCAATTAATGTAGCTGTTATAAATCATAATTGTAATTATGATTGTAACAACAATCCATTAAATTGATATAAATATTATTTTAATTGCTACATACAGTAACTCCTGAATACGAGATAATCAATGGACGCCTTACTATGAAATGCGAGGGCCACATCTCAGTAAAACAGACGAACCTCGTCAAACGAGCGAACCTCGTCAAACGGGCGAACCTCTTCGAACGAGCGAACCTCGTCAAACAGGTGAACCTCATCGATTGAGCGAACCTCGTCAAACAGGCAAACCTCGTCGAACGAGCGAACCTCGTCAAACAGGCGAACCTAGTCGAATAGATGAGCATCGTCTTATCTCAAGAACGCTAGGGTCATACCCTCGTGCGGATCCATAACTCGTACGTATGCTGCGAAGTAGCCTGTGAGGCAACCTTCGTGGTAGCCTTTGTGGTAGCCAATGTGGCGCCACCTAGCCCCGACGCCTCCGTGCGAACTGCAAAGTGCACCATTCAACATCTCAAAAAACTTCTCCACTTCGTAAAGCTAATCCAAGAAAGCCTATATGTCCAGATTTCCTCCAAACGAAGGGAGCTCTTACCTTCATCCGGTACTCTTGGTTGTGGTGATGTTCACCATGTTGGTGATAGTTGCGACGAGGGTTAAAGACTCTGCCCCGACTTCTACCATAAGGTCGCCCTCCTTCTTCTTTGCTCGAGACATTATCGTACCATGGTCCCTCAAATTGGGCATCATAGTCCGCTCCTTCGTCACTGGATTCATCATGGGAGAGGGGTTGGTTGGGATGTCGTCTATGATGTGGAGGGGGTTGATACGAAGGAGGTTGATGTGGAGGGGGTTGATATGAAGGAGGTTGATATGGATGTGGTTGAGTTGGAGGGGGGGTGAACTGGAGGGGTTTGAGGATTGTACGGGGGTGGATGTTGGGGTAGCCTAACTATGGGTCCGCTTAGGTGAAGACCGTCGGTGAAGTTATTCTCATTGTTGATGTAAAGGATAAGTCCTTCAATGGCTTGTTGAAAGTTCTAAAGAGACACCTCCAACGTGCCAAGTCTTCCATCCATATAATCCATCCTCGCGGAAAGATCCTGTAGCGAAAGCTCATTCTTGCCGTCACCTGCCATTGTCGAGAATGTTAAAACCGAAGCTCTGATACCACTTGACGTAGACGTAGAAACGGAGAGGCTGATCGGATATCGTTCTGATGCCGACGAGCCCTGACAATAACAGGTAGATAACAAGCTTGAATCCACAAGCCTTAATTTTCCCAAGTTTAGGGAAGAAAACAATGGAGAAATTTCTCTTGATTCAATAATTAAAAAGTTAATTCTCGATTTACAAAAGGAACTAATATTTATAGCCAACTAACCATATCCTAACCCTAATCAAAAAGAAAATCCGAATTTAAAAGGAAATAACTAAAAATATGAAACTTTCCTAATTTGTTTCCGAGTCGACACGAGGCGTGTCAAGTAGTGACGCCTTTCGTGTCGACTGGCAATGTGTCGACTAACATGAGTCGACTAACACCGCTCTTCTTGTCGACTGGGGTGTGTCGTCCCGTCCTGTCGTCTCGACTGTCAACAGCTGATGTCGTCTTGGTCGAGTCGTCGTCCGCTGATGTTGTCTCGGCTGTTTTTCTTCTCGTCTCGTACAATACTTGATCTCCTGTATCACGAACACACCCCAACCTACCTAGCTAAGCAAGAACTAATTCAAATTCGATCCTATTTAGCTTTTAGACTAAGATAGTTTCGTTGTCAAGACGACAATGGAAAGGACAATTTCACTTCCAGTTAGATGATATAAAACTAACAATGATTAGTCACCGTTCAAATCATACACGAGCCCGACCTCAAACAACAACTCCTACTGAATTTTATCCACACGCCATAACTCAAAAAACCAAATTCAAAAGCCCAAATCGACCCAACGAAATTTGACCCCTCACCAAATCTTCACTCCCACTCGCCCCCCCCACACTCTATATAAATCCCCCGACTCAACTACTCTAACCTTACTAAATCGAAACACCCACAGTTACAACCACCGTCCCCCCACAGCCCCCGATAGAAGCTCACGCCTTATGCCACTTCACCCTCACCGTCGACCATCATGATCTCCATCCACGACCTCTACACCGTCTTAACGGCGGTCGTTCCTCTATACGTCGCTATGATTCTCGCCTACGGCTCCGTCCGCTGGTGGCGCATCTTCAGCCCGGACCAATGCTCCGGCATCAACCGCTTCGTCGCCATCTTCGCCGTCCCTTTGCTCTCCTTCCACTTCATCTCCACCAACAATCCCTACGCCATGAACCTCCACTTCATCGCCGCCGACTCCCTCCAGAAACTGATAATCCTCGTCGCCCTCTTCGTCTGGACCCGCATCGCCCCAAGATCCTCCTCCCTCGACTGGTCCATCACGCTGTTTTCCCTCGCGACGCTGCCCAACACCCTCGTCATGGGGATCCCTTTGCTGATTGCCATGTATGGGAAATACTCCGGGTCTCTTATGGTTCAGATTGTTGTCCTTCAGTGCATTATTTGGTACACCCTGCTTCTTTTCCTCTTCGAGTATCGGGCCGCTAAGATTCTGATCGCCGATCAGTTCCCAGATACGGCGGGCTCCATTGTGTCTTTCCGGGTCGATTCCGATGTTGTCTCGCTCGACGGCGGCAGGGACCTCCTGCAGGTGATGAGCGGCACATTCTCTATTAATTGCGATGGCGACGATGAAGATTAATTAATCCGTCGATTTATAGGTTTTTTTCTTCTCTTTTCTTTTTGCGTTCTAATTATGTAGGCGGATGCGGAGATCGGGGGGGACGGGAAGATCCACGTGACGGTGAGGAAATCGACGTCGTCACGGCGATCGGTGTCGATGATGACCCCGCGGCCGTCAAATCTGACGGGAGCGGAGATTTACTCGCTGAGCTCGTCGAGGAATCCGACGCCACGTGGATCCAATTTCAACCACTCGGACTTCTACGCGATGGTCGGCGGCGGCGCGCCCCCGGTTCGCACCTCGAATTTCGGAGCATCAGATCTTTACTCGGTCCAGTCATCGCGGGGGCCCACGCCGAGGCCGTCGAATTTCGAGGAGAGCAACCACGCCGGCGGAACTCCGAACGCTTATCCGGCTCCGAACCCGGAGATCTCAGCGGCCAGCTCTGTTGGGAGCAAGAAGTTACCGGGTGGGACGGCTAATCACCGTCACGTGCCGGTGAATAACCATGACGCGAAGGAGCTGCACATGTTCGTTTGGAGCTCGAGCGCGTCTCCGGTGTCGGATGTAGCCGGGTTGCATGTTTTTGGCGGGTCGGATTTTTCGGGTGCGGATCCGAGTGGGAGACCGGATCACGGGGCTAAAGAGATCCGGATGGTGGTCCCTGCCGACTTACCCCAAAATGGCGGGACAAGAGGTAACCCCCCCTCGTAGCTAGCTAAATACTACAGTTAATATGTAATTTGCAGTTTAGTCCATATACATTTACATATTTACGTTTTGATATTGCAGAAGGGGAGGATTATGGTAGGGTTGAGGACTTCAGCTTCGGAGGAGGCAGGGTAATAGATGAAGAGGAAGGGGAGCAAGGTAACGGTCCCGATGGATTAACGAAGCTTGGGTCGAGCTCAACAGCCGAACTCCACCCGAAGGGAAACGGAGGATCGTCATCAACCGATGCTAAACCGTCCCCGATGCCTCCGGCGAGCGTCATGACTCGGCTCATCCTCATCATGGTTTGGAGAAAACTCATCCGCAATCCCAACACCTACTCGAGCTTGATTGGCCTTGTTTGGTCTCTCGTAGCGTTTCGGTTAGTATGAAAACTTGAAAATTTTGAATGGCCATAGGTTTTTATGCAAAATTTTTTGATTGGATTTTTTCGTGTTGTGGGCCAGGTGGCAGGTGGCTATGCCGAAGATAGTAGAGAAGTCCATCTCCATACTCTCGGACGCTGGGCTCGGAATGGCCATGTTCAGTCTAGGTGGGTCCCATCTTTCGGATCTTAACCCGATAAAACCCACACCCGTTAACCCTTTTCGACTGAGGGAACAGCTTTCCGCTGCTCCTCGTGCCTGCTTGCCTTTGGTCCCCCCCGCCCCCCCAACCACAAATGATGACACGCCACTGTGAAAATATTTACCATTCTACCTTTGTATCATAAGGAGTACTTTGCGTTGCTGACTGCTGATTTGTTCCGCTTCTCCGTGGGACCAGGTTTGTTTATGGCGCTGCAACCAAAAATTATCGCGTGCGGGAATTCCGTCGCGTCGTTCGCGATGGCCGTCAGATTTCTCACCGGCCCCGCTGTCATGGCCGCCGCTTCAATCGCAGTCGGACTACGTGGCACTCTGCTACGCGTGGCGATCGTCCAGGTGAGTGCTAGATAATGTGCTCTGTCCTTTGTAGCAGACAGTTGTATCCACAAACGAGAAGCTGACACGTAGAAGGCTTGTACGAACGCATGAAACGGTTTAATCCTGAACGTTTTTTCGTTTTTTAATCAGGCGGCTCTGCCTCAAGGGATAGTACCGTTCGTGTTCGCTAAAGAGTACAATGTTCATCCTGCCATTCTCAGCACAGCGTAAGTTGAAATTTTACAAAAGGCTTATTAACATCAGAAAACCACCTTGACTTTGGGTGACTGACAAATAGCTACCCTCAACTTTAAAAATATTAGACAATGCCTCTTTTAAGTTTAGGGGTTATCAGTAAAAAATTTTTAACTTTAAGATTTTATTAGAACCCTCCACCCACCAAAACCCAAAAGAAAAATGTGTGAGCAACGGTATTCACTGAAAAATATCCCCTAGTGAATATATCCACCCATGTGAAAGATTGTCGTTAACGTTGTTACGGGGTTTTCTGATAAAAATATAGACTTAGGGTTTTTTTTGATAACCCTTGAAATTAAGGGAGTTTTTTTTAATATTTTGAAATGTAAGAGAGGTTATCTGATAATCATCCTATACAGAAAAAAAAAAAATAACCGTTTTATATCACTTGTTTATTGTGCAATAGTATGCTGATTTCTACTCTTATAATTTCAGGGTTATTTTTGGCATGTTGATAGCGTTGCCCATAACGCTGGTCTACTACATCATCTTAGGACTGTGACGCAATTTCTGGAAAAAAAGAAGGTTACTTGTCTGTAAAAAGAAAATATCCCACGCGGGATCATATCCTTGCTTCCAGCCACCGTGCGGTTACCAGATCGGCTGCGCTCACTAGCTAATCGAAATACACGGAGCTGCCTCAATTTTGTAATCATGATCGACGAGGATTAATTCCGTGGTGAATTATTCGCCCCACTCGCCCCCAAAGAGGGATGCCTTTTTCCGTGTTTTCTCTGTTTATCGTCTGGGTTTATATTATATATATGAAAAAGGCTTCTTTTTACATGAATATTTTTTGCCTAAATCTTTGGGTTGTTTAAAATGTGCCCTCCCTTTTCGCCCCCCTTTCTTTCGGTGAACATGAATCGATAAAAGTGGGGTCCACTGATCAGACGCTAAAGTTGAAGCGATTGGGTTTAAATCGGTCCATTCGTCTCGTCCTTCCGATTGGATGTGGGTCGGGTTTTACACGCCCGACCGTCTTTTTCGTTGCGCGGGTCCCGCGTATAACGACACGTCCAGCATGTGGTGGGCCCGTAGAGTGTAAAAGTTGGCGTTAATACGGATGCCGCTGGCGATGGTCGGGAAAAGAGCGGGCAAGAGGGTCCCGGCACACGGGGTTAAACAGTGGGTGCGGATTTTTATATTGGTGTGGGTCCCGGATGGCATTGATGCGTCGGAGGGTACACCGTCGGGAATCCTGTGCTATAGGGAACATTACGTCGGAGTCCCTGTAGATTCTGTGATATGTTTTCGTGTCCAAGTCGAGTGGGGTAATTCCACGTTAATAGCCTTAAAAACTATTAAAGTTGGGGTTGTTTTGGGTTAAAAGCTAGTGTAGCTGCTGTGCTACAATGGCTTTCGCGTGTTTATCCTGCTTGGTTGTGCAAATAGGAAGCTGATGTGATAATTAAAAAAACTCAGCTGGTCAAAATGAGATATTCTGGGTAGATTTCATTATAGCTGTTAGCTCTAGCTAGACAATTAATTTTCTAGCTATAATAATTTTCACGTGCTTTAAAAAAAAATCAAACAGGCGCTAAACGTCCATTCTACAATGGGTGAGCCGAGAAATATAATATGCTGGGCGTCGTATGATTATGAATTAACATATATTAGCTTTTTCCTAGACGCCTGGATATGATATATTTTACAATATTTCTAGTTCTCAATAAGTTTGCTCTTGGACTCCGTAGAAGCTCCTATCAATGAGAACAGGCTACAGAGAGAATGTAGTATAATGAAGATATTTGTTCCTGGCAGAAATTCACATGAATAAAATTTCTTATGCTATCTATACGATATAATGCGAAGAATAGATATAATGCGAAGAATAGTTCAAGTCTATTATTTTTTTTCTATAAAAACAATGGTCTAGACATGTTACCTTGTATTATGGGAAGATAATCTGCATTGATCTGAAACAAATTTGAATTACCAAGTGTAACAACACATAGTATTAGAACACACTAACACATGTTTAGTGTGTTGGTTAACAATAGAAATCTTCTATGTTAGCCATTAGAGTTTATAGATATTGAGTGAGTCTTAAAATATTTTATTTATATCCCTTAGAAATTAGATCTTGGAACGTGTCCCTTCCTCTTAATCACACAGTAGACTCCAAACTAGCTTTGGTTCTATCTAATTGTGGAGTTAATTACCCTCTTCCCCCAGAAGGTATCTCGACCTTAAAGCAGCTAGAAGTGGAGCGTGCAGGTCTGGCTCGTTAGCACGTCCCTCCCCTTTCCTTCTCTTTTGTGTTGTCTTATTTTTCCATGAAGATTGGATCTTGGAACGTTAGGGGCCTTAATGACCCCCCATTAAGAGAAGGCTAGTTAGAGATTCCATCGCCTTTGCTTCTGTTGACATCATAGGCATTCAAGAATCTAAACTCAATTCTCGTAGACAAGTGGTCCTCAATAATCTTGGTAGACCTAGGATCTCCTCATGGCTTTCCCTTGAAGCATCAGACTCCAGGGGGAGTTCTTCTGGGATGGAATGATTCTCTTTTTGATTGTCTTGAGTCATATATAGGTATTTTTTTTTCAGTCTCAGCGGTTCTTCTCCACAGATCTCTTAACTGAAAATTCCTTGTTACTTCGGTCTACTCCCCCACAGAAAAATCAGATAAAGCAGTTTGTTACTGGGAGCTCCACAGAATTAAATCCATGTTCCCCATTCCTTGGTCTCTCTTTGGTGATTTCAATGATACTGCATCTTCCCTGGAAAGAAGCGGTAGGTCTGCCTCCCCATCGGATATTGCCACTTTCCAACTTCTCATCAACTCTCTCCAACTCATCAACCTTCCTTTTAATGGCAAATTCTTCACCTGGTCCAATGGAAGGATCCCTCCTATCCTAGCTAGGCTAGATAGATTCTTGGTATCGTTAGACTTCGAAAATCAGTTCCCTTCTCTGGTTCAATACTGCCACCCCTCATCTTGCTCAGATCACGAATTCCTGATCCTGGATTCCTCTAGTCCCCAACCTAAGCCTCCTTTCAGGATGGAAAAAGCCTGGTTGGCCCACCCTTCTTTCTCCTCTTTTATTTCCTCCATCTGGCACAACCTCAAATGTCAGGGTGACCCTATTCAAGTTCTGCACAACAAGGTCAAAATTCTCAAACGGAGGCTCAAAAGATGGAAAAAATTCACCTTCGGCTCAATCAGCAAAAACAAATTTGATACACTCCTTGCCATCCATTCCCTCAAAGCTACTGAAGAATCCAGACCCGTGGTCAGTTCAGAAATCACCCTTAGATCTTCCCTCATAGCATCCCTCTCCTCCATAGCCAAACAAGAGGAAATCTATTGGAAGCAAAGATCCAGGCTTCAATGGCTTCGTGAAGGAGACTCCAACACCTCCTTCTTTCATAAGATAGCTTCTCACCACAGAAGAAAAAACTTTATTCCGCTCCTCTCCATCAACGACACAACTCTCTTCTCAGAACATGATAAACAATTGGCCTTCTTCCATCATTTCTCCAACCAGTTCAAATCCAAATCCTCATCCTCATTTCAGTTAGACTGGAATCATCTATACCCTCTCCCTAGCTCTGATCTTTCCTCTCTAGACAATCTCTTTTTAGTTAATAAGATCAAGTCAGTAGTATTTGGTCTTCACCCAGACAAAGCTCTTGGGCCAGATGGTTTCCCTCTCTTCTTCTTCCAAACCTTTTGGGATGTCCTTCAACCAGACATCATCTCCTTTTTCTCCCAAATCTTCCAAGACCCCTCCAACCTCCACCTTATCAATCACTCCTTCATATCCCTCATCCCCAAAACTCTCTCTCCTGATCATCCCTTAGCTTTCAGACCCATCAGTCTCATCAATGGCATCTCTAAAATCTTCACCAAAGTTCTAGCTAACTGGTTAAGCCCTTTCCTTTCGACTTTGGTTCATCCCTCCTAATCGGCCTTCCAAAAGAATAAATCCACCATAGATTCCATTGCCCTGGGTCATGAGATGATCCATCAATGCTTCTCCAAGAAATTAGAAGTTTGTATCATCAAAATTGACTTCTACAAAGCATTAGACTGTGTCAGTTGGGATTTTCTCTTCTCTCTTCTCAAGGCTAGGGGCTTCGGTAGCAGATGGATTTCTTGGATCAAATCCATTCTGTTATCTTCATCATCTTCAGTGCTAGTTAATGGCACTCCTACCAACCCCTTCTATTGTCATAGAGGCCTTAAGCAAGGAGATCCATTGTCTCCTATGCTCTTCCTCCTAGTTGTTGATGTCCTCTATAGAATGCTCTACAATAACTGCAACCATGGAGACCTCTCTGAACTCCACCTCAAGGGTTTGCTCAATGACATCAAATCATTACAATTCGCAGACGATACTCTCATATTCTGTAAAGCCAGCTCCTCCGACGTCACCAACCTCAAATCTATCCTTTATCTTTTCGAAGATGTCTCTGGTCTTACCATAAATTTCTCTAAATCCAACCTCCTCTACAGTGGAAAATCAGCCTATAAGGGATCTATCTTGGCTAACTCTCTCAACTGTTCTTTTTCATCCCCTCCTTTCAAATACCTCGGTCTCCCAATGAAAAGAGGCTCATTATCTAGAGCCGACTGGCAACCTCTCCTCGACTCTCTCAACAGTAAACTCTCCCTTTGGAAAAGTAAACATCTATCGATAGGTGGTAGATTGATGCTCCTTAAATCAGTCCTCTCGTCCATCCCCTTATACTGCATGTCCTTCTTCAAACTCCCTTCATGGCTCATTAATAAAATTGACAAAATTAGAAGCAACTTCCTGTGGGGAGGAGCTGCTGGCCAATTCTCTGGCAATCATCCTGTTAGGTGGGGGATTGTTTGTTCTCCCAAAATTTGTGGAGGGCTGGGAGTCCACAACCTCCATCTCTTCAATATTTTCCTCCTCTCCAAATGGATTTAGAAATTCTTTGACAGTAACAACCTCATTGGTAGAGTGCTCCTCTCTATATATCCACATAATCTCCATATATCAACCCCTGTTCATTATTCCAGATTCTGGAAAGATGTCCTATCTTGCTATAAATTCTTCTCTGGCTTCGTCAATTGGTCTCTTGGTAATGGCTCTAAGATTCTCTTCTGGGAAGACAAATGGACAGGTCCTGACTCCCTAGCTAGCCTATTCCTGAAGGCCTACCTCTTAGCTGTGACGCCCCTGGGTTCACACAAGGCTGCAGTCCTTGGTGAAACCAAAAATGTCAAACCTGCCATGCACCACACCGTGTAATAACATGTTTCACCATCACAATTAACATCTCTCTAGTAGAGTCAACATCAGGTATAGGTGCAAAAGCAAGTAAAAGATAATACAAGAGATACTGATGAAATGAAAGAGATCACAATAATACTTCATCATTCAACATACAGGAATACAAAGTCAATGTCTGAAATGAATAAACTGAAGTTCTTAACAAATTTCAAATACAACAAATCTGAGTAAAGGAATAAGGCATACGGCCTTTACAACATCTATAAAATGGTCCTCAAATGTCTAACAACAACTACAGTGGAGCCCCAAAATAATACATAGCTAGAATGGAAAGCTGAACACTAAAGTGTGTCGCCCTCAACCT
>BQKN01065422.1:0-28349 GCA_022839385.1 Asparagus kiusianus
TTTTATTTCTTTTTAGTAATTTCTTTATTATTGCTTATTAGTTAGATTTAAATTCATGCTTGTAGTGTAGATTTATTTTCTTGTCTTTTTAATTCTTTTTGCACTTTAATTTGTTGAGTAGATTTATTTTCTTGTATTTAATTTTTGTAATATAATTTGTAGTTTAGATTTTAATTCTTTATAGTTAGATTTATTTCTTATTCATAGTTTAGATTTTTTTTTTTTTTGTAATTAGTTCTTTTTCTTGTTTTTATTTCTTAAGATGTGAATTTAATTCTTGTAGGAATATTAGAATTGTATGAAACTAGTCTAATTTCCTTTATTTTGTATGAATTATTCTCTTTTACTTAAAATGTTCATGTTTAGGATAATCAACTAGAGAACTAATCGGTAGAAGAAGAATTTGATAACCTATGCTTATCTTAAATAGTTTGATAGGTTATGCTTATGAATTCTAGGATTATTATCATGTTGTTGTTCTTATTATGAATAGTAATTTTGACTTAGATGATAATTTGATAGGTTACACTTTCCTTAAATGGTTTGATAATATATGCTTAATAAATCTAAGTTGAAATATGATAAAAAGAGAATAGTTTATATTTTGTAATTGAAATTAGTTAGTGGATTATATTCTAGATTTCTTACCTCTTTTGAATCCTCCTTCTTGACTTTCTTAAATTTTCTTTTCATTCTTGGTTTTATTTCTTGATTTTATTCATTCATCTATCTTGCCTTGTGATTTCATTAATTCTTTGATTCTTCCTTCTCTCCTCTAAAATTCAATTTATTATCTTTTGTATATATTCACAACAATCACTCATCACAATCACACTTATTCTTTATTCCTAATTGTCACGTACAAAACATAAAACCCATTTCTAATAATCTCTTAAAATCACCTTCCTCGTGGGATCGATATTTTTATACTATAACTTGATCAATTGTGCGCTTGCAATTTTGGTACATAATTATGCCGCATCAATTATTAAGATAGATTCTAAAAAAACTTAAATTTATGCATACGTAATCAATTGAAAATAATAATCGGAGAATACTAATAAACATAGATTACAAAACTATTTAAGAAATGTATAACCTATAAAATTAGAATATTATATCAACTATTATTTTTATTGATAAATATATACATAAACAATTAAGGCACAAAATAAAACAAATCTAATTCTAATAAATAAGTTGTACTAGTTTCCTCTAATCCTTATTATCCTAAGAATTTTAGCTACACATTTCTATTAAACTCTAAATTATGAGCGTGTAAAGAAAACATGAATAAAAAGGCAAGAAAAGAAACTAATTTTAAAAAAAGTAAGAAATAAACTAACTATCAAAGCATGAAATTGGATCGACTCTTAAAAACTTTAACTAAGCATAAAAATTAAATAAAGTGATGAAATGCATGAATTAAAGGATTTAAATCTAAACTATTTCCTAAACATATAGTTTTTATTAAACAAGAACATTTAAAAACTAAACACTCACTTTACAAAAGGTTGGCCCCTTGTATAGAGCCAAATTTCTTTAAGTTTTCATGAAAGGAAGAAAACTAGAAAGTGGAAAAAAATTATTTTTATCACAAAACTAAAATTTTACAATACTTGAAAGGTCTTCTCAAAAGATTATGCATCCTATCATCTGAAAGAAAATCTATAAAAAATTCCACATCTCTCACCCTCACTCTACCCCATATTTATAGATTATAAGTGTCTTTAACAACCCTTAGATATAACTTGGCCCTCAAGAAAACCTCGCAAACATATGATTTGACTTAGCTTCCTCACAATCATAGGATCTCTCAAAACAATCTACACTCTTTCATTTATTATTCTCCAAGACTTAGAGATAGGTTTTGTGGATGTCATTTCTCTTATATTTAATTTCCTTAAGGCTCTTGGGTTTCTTTTGAATAATCTTGGGCTTCATAAACTTTGACTCAACCTTCAAGTAATTGATATGAAGATTAAATTGGGATTTCTCTACTAGAAGCTGCCATCCTTGATGGCTTCATCTTGTCCATAAAAGCGATTTTTATAGATAATGTGTTAGATTCTACTTATCAGATTGAGAGAGAATGCATTTTTGGTGATTGACCGTCCTGAACACAAATTTGACTTGATTTATTTCCAGACTTGATTTGATGGCAAATTACAAGCCAAATTATTGTTAATTGTTGACCAAGAAAGTCATAAAAGCGGAGATTTTGCTTCTAGACTTACTCGTAGGCTTTGGACTTGGGCTTTTTTGGTTTCAATTAGAGATCTTTTGGTCTTCAGATATTCTTTATTTAAGCAAATATAATTATTTAAAATTTATAGAAAATAAGGTGTAAAAATATAATAAAAATTACTAACAGCAAAACGCCCAAAGTTCACGGGGACTTTGATATCAACAGTTATTAAAATTAGACCCTCCAATTATCAAAATTATAATTAAGTCCTCAAATTTTTGTAAGTTATTTCAAATTGATCTCTAAAAGTGTTGCTTATACTCTTGGCTAGATAGACTAATTTTAAGATAACTTAAGAATTGATGCGACATAGCAATTCAATAACTTGAGAGATGAATTTCAAAATAATTTAAAAAATAAGAGGGATTAGTAGTAATTTGGATGATTTGAGGGACAAAATCCTAAGTAGGAAAAATATAAGGAACAAATATAAAAACCCTAATTTACCTATTGGTAACCACTAACCCACAGTTTAAATTTGAGTTATATGCCCTGATTAGAGGGCTAGTGTTAAAGGGCAGTCACCAGCGTTTCTCGCACTTGAATTATATATCGATAAGAAAAGTTGGTATGTGTCCCAACAGTAAATTGAAAGTCCATGATTACACTGATATTGCTACTTTTAAAGACATAAAAAATTAGCTTGTGCTAATCTTAAAAGTATAAAAAATTGACATGTATCATAGAATAAATAGCCACATGTGTCTCTATCTTATCAGAAGATGATATGTATGTACCTAATTTAATTTTTATCTAAAATTTATCATCAAATTAAAACTAGCCATAATTAAAATTTTAATAATTAAATATTTTACAATCATAATCAAATTATAACAATCCATAACTAAAAAAATTTGTTGTGAAAAACTTTTAAAAAATCAATGATCACACATGTAGGTGTGGAAATTAAAGAAAAACTCATGTAGAGCATACTACATAAAATCGATCATGTAAGAAAAAGTATACGCATGTCAATGAAAATAAAGAATTTTTTGTAAAGCAGCCATTGAAAAAACAAAAATTACAAAGAGTCTCCTCAAAATCAAAAAATTACAAATAATTCCTTAAAATAAAAATATTAATTACGAACAACCCATAAAAATTCTTGAATTTCCCAACCCACTTAAAAATAAAAATTATAAATATCCCGCCAAAAATATTAATTACAAACAACCCCCTTAAATTAAAAAGTTAAACTCACCTAGAGAAATCTAAAAGTTTAAATTTGGCCCAAAATATTTTAAAACTTGCAAAAACCTCTCTTAGAAAATCTTAAAATTTAAAAAATCTAAAAATTAGATATAGACCCATAAAAATATGAAAATTGTAACAAACCCCAATAATATAAGAAAACTAGCAAACAACACCCTACAAGTTCATAAAGTTAAAAACAAATCCTTAAAACATTGAAATTCTATAGGAGTTTTTAAAATTCAAAATTTTCAAAAATCCACCTAACAAAGTCAAAAATTACTTACAATACTTTGAAGAATCCAAAAACTCCATACAACACCCATAAAACCAAAACTTACTTAATAAAGCTGAAATAAAAAAGTATCTATTAGACCTATAGAAACTACAAACTTTTTCAAACATATCTGTGAAAATACAAAAACTACAAAAAACCTCCTAAAAATCTAAAATTATAAACAAGACTTTGAAAATGCCAAAATTTTCAAACTACTTCTTGCATAATCTAAATTTTCAAAAGATCCTTACAATTTGAAAAATGCAAGCAACCCTCTGAGAAAGTTAAAAATTATAAACAACTCCCTAAAAAAATCACAAATTTACTAATAACCTTTTTATTGGAGAATGCCAAAATTTATTAGGGATTAGGACAAAACTTAAATCTTATTGGGGGTTTCTGTTGAGCACCGCGAAAGCTAAACAACCAAACCAACGTGCTACGAGAAATCAAATCAAACGAACGTCGAGAGAAGGCCAAACGAACCAAATCAATGCCACAAATACAAACAACCAATTTTAACGTGGTTCGGCAAGTTGCCTACGTCCACGGGGCAAGAAGGAGATAGGGATTTTTACTAATAAAGAAGAAGAGTGCAAACTGAGATTACAAATCACTCAAACTCACAAATTAATCTCACCAACAAATCTCTAATTCTCTCCAAACAAAACCCTAACCAATAGCTCAGAAAATACATCTTTTTTGTGCTCCAAATATCCCTAATTTTCTTCTCAATTCTCTCTTCTAATTGTTCCATATATATAGAAATCCTAAAATCATAAACATACTAGGAATTCTAAAATAAAAAACAAAACAGATTAGGAATCCTAATAACCTGTTACCAAAACAAATTTGGAATCATATTACCAAAACAGATTAGGAATCCTAATAACCTATTACTAAAAACAAATTAGGAAACATATTAGGAACCTGCTATCCAACAATTCTCCACCTCGGTGAAGTTTTCCCAAAACTGAGCCGACACCAATACCAACCAAATGTCTCACTTGTTGTGTCCAGTACGAAGTGGAACAAATCCACGACAACAGACTCAATCCACAACAAGTCGAGAACCCAAATGAGAATGCGAACAAACTCCAAATGTTGGTATCAACTCACCAAACCGGCTGCATCATAAATGACAGTCTACGTATCCTATTGCCTAAGGAATCAAACATTCACGTAGTTCACCCAAACGGCCTCCAGAGGCCCTCAATCAAATAAAAAAGTTTGTAACTCCTCACCAATATCACTAACGGATCTGCAACTGATAGCGCTCCTAATGACCTCAAACTAAAACAAATCAAACACCTCCATCTGATTTGAACTAATGACCGTATCCTAAACATGTCCACCAGCTACACTCGAATCCAAAAACAACTCATCATCTGTATCCAAATCCAAATGATCTTCAAACTGTGTCACCTCAGCTAGAATCTCAAACGATGTAGTATGATCTAGAGTATGTAGAGTAATCTCCACCCAATGTGAAGTAGCATCACCCTCCACCCGTTGTGATATCCTAATGATCTGATCAACACTCTTCACCTACCGAGAGTCAAATGTGACATACCTGCTCAGAACAAAATCAGATTCTCCTAACTGATACTCAAACGAACCTTTGATTCCCAAACGTGCAATCGGATCAAATCTCACATCCTGGATGTGACCAAATGTTGGGCAACCAAATATCCGATACAACCCAAAATCAGAAGTAGCTCCACCAGATCCTAAATCTTCACATGCAGCAGTCGACAACCTATGACCAAGATGACCCAAATATGTCGAAGCTCCAAAACCAAAACCAATGCTCGACAAACCAACGCTGATCTTCCTCCAGTAAAGAACAACTCATCAAAACTGTCATCTCATCTCATTGCCCTAATATCTCCACATCAATGAAGTGTCTCAAACTGCCATGAGCTCGGCACAAATGCAAGAAAGAACCTCTACAAAAGTTAGAACGACAGGTTACCTTTCTGCCAATACAATTCTTCCAATTGTTGTTGACTTCTAGGACTTCACACCAACGGGACCTGGTTGCAACCCACTAATGCCTAGAAGAATCCTCAAACTACGGAAACCAAATACTGATTACCTCCCAATGATGCCTCCTTGGAAGGCCCTTAAATGCCTGACTGAACATCACCTAAAAGACCCATCGATCGATGGATAGAAGTGTCAAGCTCAACCTCGGTCTTCTTGCTCATACCAATGTGTTCAAAGGACTTCAATCTGCAGGTCAAAGCATTCCTCAACAAACCATGCACGACATAACCAATCAAATAACCAGGCCTCAACAAATGCCATAGTCTAGCCAAATCCAAAGAAGTCATCAGCTCTCTATCAAACACCATGCTCCCAATCAAATAATACAAATTATTCCTCCTGACGCCCTTCATTACAATCATGGACCCTAATGTGACCTTCAAACGTGAATCGACCAAGGTCACCCTATAGCCTGCTACCTCCAAAACTCTAAGTGAAATGATGTTCTTCAACTGAGGAACGAACCTCACTCCAACCAACTCCCGAATCATTTTGTCACTCATCCTAATCCGACCGTACCGATACCACCAATAGGACATTCATGATCATTACCCTGAGCATGACCTCTTCTCTTTCCAACTCCTAAAAGCTAGAGAACCAATCCCTCCTAGGGCAAATATGATAAGAAGCACTCGAATCTAACATCCACTCTGTAGAGTCGGCAACAAAAAGGGACGGTAGTGCAGATAATGAGTAGCCCGAAGAATCCGAATCTGAATTATTACCACTAGCCTTGACAACATTCACCTCTGAAGCTTGAATAGCTTTCCCTTATTCTTCCCGGCTCGATCAGCTAACTTTGGGCATTCGACTTTCCAATGTCCATCCTCTTTACAAAAGGCATATTGATTCCTACAAACTCCAAGATGTGCCCCTCTTGTGACACCCATGGGTTCACGCAAGACTGCAGTCCAAGGTGAAACCAAGAATGTTAAACTTGTCATGCACCACATCGTGCAATAATATGTTTCACCATCATAATTATTATCTCTCTAGTAGAGTTAATAACAGGTGTAGGTACCAAAGCAAGTAAAAGATAATACAAGCATCAATTGATGAAATAATAAAGATCAAATTAATATTTCATCAACTAACATACTGAAGTACAAGTCAATGTCTGAAATAAATGAACTGGGGTTCTCAACAAGTCTCAAATACAAAATGTCTGAATAAGAGAAAATAAGGCACACAGCCTTTACAACTTCTAGAAATAAAATCCTCAAATGTCTAAACAGAAGTCTACAGTGGATCTCAAAAGAAAAATATAACTAAAACAGATAGCTGAAGCTAAAGTGCATCGCCATCAACCTGCGACTCTCTGGGCTCCTGGCTCGTTACCTGAAAGGGGGAGGGACAACGAGCGTCAAAGCGCTAGCGAGTAACATCACAACCAACCACAAGGGAAAGGCTCGTTGTATACAGAAAATACAGTTAATACATATATATATAAAATCACCGATCCTATTTAGGAACTTACAACATGAGCTTAAGTACGTCGAGTGAAATAATCCAAACAAGGAAACCCTCATGTATATACCTTGTAGCTCAAATTATAGATCCCTAATAAATAGAGAGGGTTTTAGTACTTAGGAAATTACAACACGAGCATATGTATGTCGAGCAAAATAATCTAAACAAGGAAACCCTCATGTATATACCTTGTATCTCAAATTGTAAATCCCTAAATACCAAACCTAAAATCTAATACTGGAATAATAATATAAGGAATACTAACCCATCACAGAACTTAAATACCATGTCATGTCACAACCCACATAAGTGTCATGCCCAGCCTATGTAAGTATAAGTGTCATACTCAAGGTATTAACAGGTGTCCAACGCATGGACTAAAACTAGATGTAGTGGATGTCCAACACATGGACTGCATATGTAAATTGCCCAACACATGGACTGAAAATGAATGTCTAACACATGGACTGAATGTGATATATGCCCAACACATGGACTACACATAATAATTGCCCAACACATGGACTAAATGCAACATATGAAAAGATGCATATCCACGAATTTCACATGTGTCTCGGTATACAAATCTAAACTTATGTCCGTAAGTCATCTCACATATAGAGATACAAAATAAACATAAATTTCTAATATCAGATATTCTAGGCGACTCCTCGTTCACATAGAAGCACGCAATGACAGTAAACATGTCCAAACAGTTTTTGTTAAACAGAAACAATCCAAACAGAGAAAAAACTAGAAATTTTCTCATCAGTCGACTCATGAGTCGACTAGGATCATCGGTCGACTCATTGGTCGACCAGACAAAACAGAAAAGAAAAAGCTATAAATTTTCCCGCCGGTCAACTCATTGGTCGACCAATCAGTTGGCCGATAAGTCGACTCATTGGTCGACTGAGTAGAAGATTTCTAGTTTTCTGCATATAACAAATATTTGCAACATCATTATATCCCAAGCATAAACATACATGTTCTAACATATAATAAGTAGTTTAAATCGACATTTAAATATGTAAAAACATCACCAAAAATCAAAAACATGTATACACAAGATTTAAACATTTTAAAGATAAATAAACCGGAACTTTAATCTCTTATTAAAATGGTTTCAGATCTAGATCTCTTTATTAAAATCATTGGTGAGCTTTTTATAAACTGAAAACTTGATTTCTCGCATCATATACCATAAAGATCTACTTTTATACATAAATAATAATTTAGGCTCAATAAAACCAAAATAAAACCTTTATAAAATCCGAATAAAATGGGAGTAGGGCTGGGCGAGATGTTACTCACCTGAGATGTGCTAAACAACTCCTGGATCCGTAAGAGATTGACCCCCTACGCTGCACCACGCCAAAAACCCGCTGCAAATCCTCCGAAAGTTCCCCAAAAATCACCAAACACGAAGCTAGGATTTGAGGGGAGAGACGGGGCTAGGGTTTCTCTGAGATCTGATGGGTTTGGGGTTGGTTTCGAATAAAATGATATATATATATATATATATAATATGGTTAAAACCCGAAAGAAACTCACCCAAACTCACAACTGAAAAGAATCTGGAAATTAGCCCGTCAGTCGACTCATTAGTCGACTCATAAGTTGACTAATAAGTCGACTGAGCAGATATTTTCCAGATTCATGTATGTTTTGCTTATTTGCCAAAACCAATGCACAAAAACTCTATATAAATACACTCTATCATCTCTAACAACTTGTTATCAAGTATATCCATGACCTCAAGCCATTTATCACAATAGAATTATTTATCACCTATAATTCACATATCTTCATAACAAAAATACGGGGTTTTACATTCTTCCCCCCTTAAAAGAATTTTGTCCTCAAAATTCAGAAATCATACTTAAACAAATAATAATACAAGAGAAGCACGTCGAGGGTCTAATTCAACCCTCATACATGAACATCTCGGAATATTAACTCTTGATAAGCATATATGGATATTTATATTTAACAATCTATGATGACTATATTCCCACTCAACCCTTAATCAAATGGAACTAGTACGTCGGGCGAAAAATCTAAATAAGGAACCCCCCCATATATATACCATGTGTTCCAAAAGATTAAGAATTAAGTGAAAATATCCTTATTCTAGCGTTAAATCTAAATATAACTACACAAATAATCACACACATAAATCAATCCACTTCCTCAATAGGTGCAAGAAACCGCGCGGTATAACATCTTTGCGCTCCCGAAAATCATCTTCGATGTCTACACTTAACCATCTAACATGTAAATACCCCCCTTAAACCCTAACTAAATGGAACAAATACATCGAGCGAAAAATCCAAACAATGAACCCCTCATATACATACCATATGTTCCAAGTACTTAGGAGATAAGTGTTAATACCCTCATTTTAGTGTTAAGTATAAACATCGCGATACATGTAACCATAAGTCATATATAAGCCATACAAAAATTTAATTTACTTGATCACACAGGTGTGGGTAGTCGCAATGTATGCCCTCCTCGCGCTCCCAAGAAACCTCCTCAACTCCTTTCCGGCTTCACTAAATTGTCACAAAGGGAAAACATCTTGTTTCTAAATTTCTTGTCTTCTCTAGCAAGCATACAAACGGGGACTTCATTCGTAGTCAAATCATTCTAAAGCTAAATCTGTGGTGCATTCAACACTCAGTACTGCTCTTCATCATGAAAGTGCTTCTTAAGCATAGAAACATGAAATACATTGTGTATATTAGACATCGATGCTAGAAGATTTAGTCTGTATGACACAGCAATAATGCGCTCCAAAATCCGAAACGTTCAAATATATCCCGGCACAAGCTTTCCCCGTCTTCCGAATCGCTGAACGTCTTTCATAGGTGATACCTTCAGCATAACTAAATCTCCAACCTGAAACTCCAAAGGTCTTCGTCTCTTATCTGTATAGCTCTTTTGCCGACTTTGAGTGGCTAGAATCCTCTCTCTGATCAATGCTACTTTCTCAGTAGTCTGCCTCACAGGTTCCGGTCCAAGCATTAAGTTATCCCTTGGCTCTGTCCAACATATCGGTGATCTATAAGGTCTCTCATACAATGCCTCATACGGGGTCATACCGATTGTCGCTTGATACTATTGTTATAAGCGAACTTTATCAGTTGAATATGATCCTCCCACTGTCTTGAAAGTCAATGACACAAGCTCGCAACATGTCCTCCAACATCTGATTTACTCTCTCCGTCTGACCATCCGTCTGTGGGTGAAATACACTATAGTAAGATAAATCTGTTACCAAACGAATTCTGGAAATCCTTCCATAAATGCGGAATGAACACTAAACTTTAATTCAATACCATCGTATCTGGAACTCCATGAAGTCGAATAATCTCCTGAATAAATATCCTCGCATACGTCTCCGCTGTATAATTAGTCTTCACTGGAATAAAATGTACTGACTTCATTAGTCTATCCACTATCACCCAAACAGAATCTTTCTTTTTCTTCGACTTCGACAACCATACAATAAAGTCCATAGAAATGTTCGTCACTTCTACTCCGAAATGGGTAAAGGCTGATGTGTTCCTGTCGGTCTTTAATGTTCCGCCTTCACTTACTGACAGGTAAGAAACTTAGCTACATACTTTAAAATCTTTCTACGCATATCACTCCACCAAAAGTGTCTCTTTAGGTCCTTGTACATCTTAGTGGTCCCTGGATGTACTGTGTACCGAGTACGATGTACTTCATCTAACAACTCCCTCTTAAGCTCTGCATTGGCTGGCATAAAAAATCTATCCTTCATCCGTAGACTTCTATCTGCTCTAACGGTCCAATCAGCCTTAGGTTCTTTAGAAATCTCCTCCTTCCGGATTTGAATTTACGAGTATTCCAACTGAGCTCTGACAACTCTGTCATTCCAAGATGGTTGCACTGACACAGCTTCCAAAAATACACTGGTTCTACCAAATCTCAGGTCTAAAATCATACTGGTTAAAGGTGAGAATATCTCGATACAACGAGCACCTCAAAGTCGAAACTCGATGTCGACGTTCCTACTCAAGGCATCTGCTACGACATTGTCCTTCCTGGGATGATACTGAATTACGAATTCATGGTCCTTTATAAACCCAATTCACCTCCTCTGTCTCTGGTTGAGTTCCCTCTGAGAGAAAATATATTTCAGACTCTGATGGCCTGTGAACAACTCAAACTGTACTCCCATATAAGTAATGCCTCCATGACTTTAGTGTAAATACCACTGCTGCTAACTCCAAGTCATGAGTGGGATAGTTCTGCTCATGCACTCTTAATTACCGTGAGACATATGTTACTACCCTCTGATTCTACATCAAAACGCCTCCTAAATCTGCCAATAATGTATCTGTGTAGACAACAAATATCCTGTCACTGTTCGGAATAGTCAAAACTAGCATTGTAAATAACTTAGCCTTTAAGGTATCAAGGCCTTATAGAACTCCATGCTCCAATTGAACTGTACACCCTTCTTCGTAAGGCGTGTAAGAGGTATCGAAATCTTCGAGAAGTCCTGGATAGACTTCTAATAATAGCCGGCTAAACCTAAAAAGCTGCAAATCTCTGTCTCCGTCTTCGGCGGATTCCCAATCAAGAACTGCTAAAATCTTAGCCGGATCTATTACTATGCTCTCTCTGCTGATGACGTGGTCGAGAATCTGACTTCTGAAAGCCAAAACTCACATTTGCTGAACTTAGCATATAACTGATGCTCCTGAAGAGTCTGCAAAGCTAACCGGAGATCCTGCTCGTTTTACCTCCGATTTCAAATATATGAGAGTATCATCGATGAAGGTAATTACAAACTGGTCCAAGAAGGGACGGAAAACCCTGGTTCATCAAATCCATGAATGCCACGGGTGCATTAGTCAACCCGAATGGCATAACCAGAAACTCAAAAGATTCATATCGAATCAGGAAAAATGGCTTTAGGAAAATCAAAGCATTGGTACCACTTGTTGAGCGCTGCGAAAGCCAAACAACCAACGTGCTATGAGAAATCAAATCAAACGAACGCCGAGAGAAGGCCAAATGAACCAAATCAATACCACAAACACAAACAACCAATTTTAACGTGGTTCGGTAAGTTGCCTACGTCCACGGGGCAAGAAGGGGATAGGGTTTTTCACTAATAGAGAAGAAGAGTACAAACTAAGATTACAAATTACTCAAACTCATCAATTAATCTCACCAACAAATCTCTAATTCTCTCCAAACAAAACCCTAACCAATAGCTTAGAAAATACCTCTTTTCTGTGCTCCAAATATCCCCAATTTTCTTCTCAATTCTCTCTTCCAATTGTTCTATATATATAGAAATCCTAAAATCATAAACATACTAGAAATTCTAAAATAAAAAAATAAAATAGATTAGGAATACTAATAACCTGTTACCAAAACAGATTTGGAATTATGTTACCAAAACAGATTAGGAATCCCAATAATCTGTTACCAAAAATAAATTAGGAAACATATTAGGAACCTTCTATCCAATATTCTATTAAAATTAACCAAAATGACTAATATCAAAATATTTAAAAATTTTGATGGCCTAATACAAAATATGAAGATTTTGGATGTTAATTTTAAAACATTGAATGATTTGAGGACTGATTTTAAAATATCAAGCATTGGGAATATTTTTAAAATATCAAATATTTGGGTGACTAATATCGAAATAGATCTAGATTATGGTAGTGATATTGCAAGAACCACACAGCTACAAAGAGAAAAACAGTTACGAGTTAAGATGTAGTTGTTTTCATGTCAAAAGTTCACAATTTATTGCTATATTTGAAAGATTACTGATTGCTCACTTCTTCATTTTAACACACAAATTACAAGTTTTGATACTAGGAAAGTGTGCCGATGGAGACTAGATCTTGACTCTATTGACCACAAGGATGATGTTGATGTTGTTCTTTATCATGGAGTTTGGAGTTGAAGGGGAGCTCCGTTGATGTGAAGCTCAACTCATTAGAGAGGGATCGCCTCGTTGACAAGCTAAAGAGCCGGGCTTTTGAGACAAGGCAGAGAGAATGCTAACACAATTTTAAAAATCAAGTGCTTGAAGGCATAAGTCTCCTGGGATGCAAGAGTTCAACATGGCGGTATGGGGATAAGCCGCCGTTGGCTAACGTGGCGCGAGAATAAACCGACAGCGAAGGGGGTCATGCCTAGATATGGGATGGACCAGATAAAAAGAAAAGAGCCACCTCTAAAATGTGTGTCAAAGTGGTAGTTATAGGCCTAGACTTATGCTTCATGCAAGGTTTGCCCACACTCAGTTTGCTGTGATGTGATGACTATCAATCGGGCATTTAATGTTTGGACTGTTTTGAGCCACATAGAGCTAGGGTCATACTGAGTTGGGAGGCGCTATAGGCACATCACCAGACACACCCTCAGCCACACTCCCTTTCCTGCTACAGTGCAGGGGGGCCCGCATGAGATTTTTTAAAAAATCTCATACGGGCCCCCCTGCACTGTAACAAGAGAGGGAGTGTGGCTGAGGGTGTGTCCGGTGATGTGCATCTATCATTATTCTACTGAGTTGAGCTCACAGTTGGTTATATCCACACGCCATTGCACCTTCAAATCCCAAACATTTAATACGGAGATTTGGTGATATGACGTCTGATAAGGGTCATTATCGCTGAGTTGTCATGCCTATGAACCTTGCACTCAATTGAGCTCACACCTGGTTGAGGTCACGTAGGGTTTGGCTGACTCTCAATTGAGCTCACGCTGATTTTGGTTTACATAGAGTTTAGCTCTCGCAGGATTTAGCTCCTACATGGGGTTAAGGCTACGCTCAATTGGGCTTATGTTCAGTTTAAGCTGATGCTTAATTGAGCTCATTTCAGCTTATTTGGCTTAAGATATAAGGATTCTCTTAACCTTAAGCCCATTTTTTTAAACACCCTTGACTTCGTTGAGTCTCTTGATAATGTCAAATGACTAAAATTATAAACTACTTTTTGCGGTAAGTATTTACATTATCTATCATTAGTACTCTGAAAAATAACTTTCGAGACAACAAAATTTTGGTTTTGCTAGTAAAATAACCTCAATTAGTCCCCCTTTTATTTAATTTGTCTTGACTCTTTATGCTTAATTTCATGAACTAGAAAGATATATAGTTTTACATTTAGGTGAAACAAGTCCTTCAGGTAGTATTGTTATGCTAATATTTATATTCATAAGCGAAAAGTATAATGGTTTCATGTTCGACTCACGATGCTTTTACTCAGTCAATGAATATTGATTGTTGATATAAGCGATTGTCAAGTCATACACATAAGAAAAGTGAAATAAATATAAAAAACATATAAATAAATAAAACATTTGTGCAAGTTATGATATCACACCTACCCATCGTGCATCGTGGGCATGAGCATGATACTTGTTTAAGGTTGTTTAAGGCTACGTTGCATTGATATTTTAAGTTTGAGTTAACTGTGAAGTGTTTTTAGCAAATAGACCTCTTGAGTTTTTTTTCTTACCCTTAAAATTGTTTAAAATGTTTGAGGAGATGAGTAGATCCTTGCAATTCTATTAGCAAGGATAGATCCTCAATTACTAATTATTTTTGACATTAAAGACTCAAAACTGTTAACTATATGGGTGTATCCACACCTGGGACAATACTAAAGGGGTCAAATCGTCACGAATAGAACTGCTGAGAGTCTATCCGTAATTGGATGATATTAAAGCGGAGTCGAACTGCAGGGAGACTATTCGTAATTGGATGATACGAACGGGTCTAATCACAATTTACCCTTTTTATACTGACATGAGTAGATTGTGGAATGAACTCAACAAGCACAAATCATTATCTGTAATAGATGAGGGAGTCATTGGTGATGGGTTAGTGAAGGGGTTAAGGAGGTTTAACCCTTCGTTGACCCCCCAAACAAAAAAAAAAAAGCCAATGGGCTTACAAACCCTTAACAACCATTTAACTTCCAGTTAACCCGCGTAATGACGGGTTAACCATTCCGCGCGGGGAGGCGGAATAAAAAGTTACTCTGCCTCCTCACGCAGTGGCACGTACGAAATTTGAGAAAAAAAATTAAACGCTATTGGTTTTAAAGTGTACAAGTAGCTGTATGAGGCCTATACAAACGGAGGGGCACTACAGTCACACCATCAACCACACCTCCTTTCCTGCTACAATGCAGCGGGTCTATATGAAATTTTTTAAAAAATTTCATATGGGGCCCACTGCACTGTAGCAGGAGAGGAGGTGTGGTTGATGATGTGGTTGATGGTGTGCCTGTATTATTTTCCATATAAACGAATGGTATAATTATGCCATGAGTTCAACATCTCACACCCTTGCGTGCACGCATGCGACCATGTCTATTCTTTGACGTTGGTCTTTGCAAATACCCATGATGCACAAATGTTTTGCTCATCTTTGACCTTTTGACGTGCTTTGAAAGGAGTTCCTCTTTACAAATATAACTTTTATTAGGCTACAGTGCCAAGCACAATTTGTTGTTGTAATTTGTAGAGCAAATTATACCTAAGTTAATAGTGTGTTGTGAAGCGAATTTTGGATGTACTTTGAAATTTACTATGTAAACTTTTATAATTTTTTAATTTTAGAAAATTTAAAATCGTCGTATAGTATAGATCACTTTCAAATCTACATTATAAACTTTTATTATTATCTATATTGTTTATTTTTTAAATTTAAATTGATTTTTATTAGGCTTTTTCGTATAAAAATGAGAATATTTTTATGGTTCAGATGAATACAAATTTTAGTTGAATTAATTTAAATGAAATAATAATTATTAACTTTACTTCTTTTAGTAGGGCTAATTTAGGTATTTTAGAAAAAGTTAAAGGGAATAACCTTCTTATCCCTTCTTTATTAGCCAAACACAAAAAGATTAACCCTTCATGTGAACTATATCATCCAAACGGAATTAAAATATTTCTCGCTAAGGGTTAATTTAGTTAACCCTTCTCTTTAATCTTTATCTCTTAACCCCTTGACAAACAGCACCCAAACGTTTTGACAACCCCCCATAACTTTCAAAATATTAGAAACCACCCCCCAAAATAAATAAAAAACCCCAAAGTTTAGGGCTTATTGAAAATTCCCCTTTAACTTAAATATTTTATATTAAAAAGGCCCCTCAACAGCCTTACCGGTAAATTTTCACATGGGTGGTTAAAGCTACGCAAGAAGATCTTTTCTAGTGAAAACTAAGGATCGATCGCACTTTTAGGTGGATTTTTGATAAAATATTTATATTTTTTTAGGGAAAAAGCAGGGCAAGGTGGGCTACTCGTAAAAATATATTAATATATATTGAAAATATATACATCGTAGGAGACACCAAAAAGAGACTAATATGTCTATTTATAATAGGGGTTTTGTGATATTTAAAGTTATGGAGGATTTGTTAAGAATATAAAACGTAAAATACAAAGTACTCAACAATTCTAGGAATGACTTATTATTGAATGTGAAATAGCAGCTATTAAATAGCTTTCACAGAATGAAACAGAAAACAAACTACACCTCACATTCTAATCATGGTAACAAACTTGACTAAATCAAATAACAACAGTCCCTAAAGATTAGGACTTTTATTCTAAGAATAACAAACTAAATCTTATCATTCCCTCTCCTAAACTGGATCTGGTATCAACAGAATGCCAAATCTCAACTGAATCTCTAAACTTTCTCTTCATTCCCTCCCTTAAACTAGTTATCATTGACAACTAGTTTAATTCAGGAACTTGACAGACTCCCAACTGACTTCGAAACCTCTGAAATGCATCCACTGTGAGAGGTTTTGTCATCACATCTGCCAGCTGATCTTGTGTTCCACAATAAACCAATTCAATTGCTCCTTCTCGTGTGAGATCACGAAGAAAATGAAAACGCACATCAATATGCTTGCTTCGGCCATGTAACACGGGATTTTTAGACAGTTTAATTATGGAACTGTTATCACAAAAAATTATAGTGCACTTACTTTCTTCCAGACTCGGCTTCTCAATTATTCTCTTCATCCAAACAGCTTGACTAGCACAAGCAACGACAGCTACGAACTCTGCTTCTGTGGTTGAAAGTGTGACTATAGGTTGCTTTCTTGAAGACCAGGCAACAGCTCCAGACCCTAACATGAAAACATAGCCTGATGTACTTTTCCTGTCTTCTATATCTCATGCATAGTTACTATCTGCATATGCAATCAGACCTTCACACCCTCCCTTCTTGTAGAAAACCCCAAGTCCAATAGTTCCTTTCAAGTATCTCAGTATTCTCTTAGCTGCCATCAAATGCAACTATGTTGGTTTGGCCATGTACCTGCTAATTAAACTTACTGCAAACATCAAATCTGGCCTTGTAGCTGTTAAGTACATGAGGCATCCCACTATCTGCTTAAACAGAGTCTCATCAACACGAACCCCATTCTCATCTGTAAAAATCTTACAACCCGGAATAATGGGATTATGAACTGAATTGATGTTCTCCATCCTAAACCTCTTCAACACCTCCAAAGCATATTTCCTCTGACAAATATAAATCCCATCTGATCTCTACAAAACTTCTATGCCAAGAAAAAAACTCATTCTCCCCAAATCAGTCATATCAAACTCCCTCAACATGGAATTCTTAAACTTAGCAAACATCAATTCATCATTTCTAGTAAAAATTAAATCATCAACATATAAACTGATAATGAGAATCTTACATCTTTTATTTGTTTTAATGAACAAAGTATGCTCACTATAACACTTCTCAAACCCTTCACTTATGAAATGTGCTTCAATACGACTGAACCAAGCTCGTGGAGCTTGTTTCAGTCCATACAGAGCTTTCTTCAACCTGTAAACCTTTTGAGGACTATTTTTCAACTCATAACCCTTTGGCTGCTCCACATACACTTCTTCATTAAGTTCCCCATGCAAGAAGGCAGATTTGACATCAAGTTGATAGAGAGCTCACCTTTTTTGAGCTGCTAGAGCCACGATCATTCTTACTATGTCCATTCTTGCAACTGGCGCAAATACTTCTGTGTAGTCTATCCCTTGCTGTTGCACATACCCCTTTGCCACCAAACGAGCCTTTAGCTTGTCCACTTCTCCATTTTCTTTGAGTTTGGTTTTATAAACCCACTTCACTCCTAGCTTCTTTGCACCTTTAGGAAGATCAGCGAGTTCCCATGTGTTGTTCTTCTATATAGCCTGCATCTCCATGTCCATAGTTGTCCTCCATTTTTCATGCTTCACTGCCTCCTCAAAATGCACTGGATCTGAAGCAAACAAAGCCAACTAGATATTTGCATCTCCTTCTTCCGACTCCTCCGAAAGTTCTTCCCTAGTTACATAATCTTTCATCCACCTTGGAGGCTCTTTGTTTCTTCATTCATTAGAACTAGATGTTTCTCTTCCATTTTCCTCGTTTTGAGGACTACCGACAGGTTCAACGACTCCTTCTTCTTTCCTGCTCACATTTTCTGCTTTATTATCTTCTTCATCATCCCATTCCAAATAAGCCATTATTTCCTCTTCATAACTCCTATCCCAACTCCAAGATTTATCTTCCTCAAACACTACATCTTTGCTAACTACAATCTTCCTTGCAACTGGATCATAGAGTCTATATGCTTTAGACTCTTCACTTATTCCCAAGAACACACAAGCAAGGCTCTTTACATCTAGCCTTTTCCTTCTCACATCTGGAACATGCACATGTGCCACACATCCGAAAACTCTAAATTATTCAACCGAGGGTCTGCTTCTACTCCAGGCTTCCTCAGGTGTTTGATTCTTTATAGCTAATGTCGGACTCCGATTCAGAATATGTATTGTCTAGTTTACTGCCTCTTGCCAGAAAGTCTTTGGAATCTCCCTTTCAGAAAGCATGCATCGAACCATGTTCATCACAGTTCGATTTTTCCTTTCTGCTACTCCGTTCTGCTGTGGAGTATACGCTGCAGTCAATTGCCTCTTGATGCCATGCTCTGTGCAGAACTCATTGAACTCAAGTGATGTGAACTCACCTCCTCGATCTATTCTCAAACATTTAATATATCCTCCTATTTCTTTCTCAACACAACTCTTAAAACGTTAGAACATGATTAATGCTTCACATTTCTAGCTAAAAAATAAGTCCATGCTTTTCTAGTAAAGTCATCGATAAAACATATAATGTACCTCTTCTTACTGTTAGAGATGGGAGAGATTGGTCCGCAGAGATCTGCATGAACAAGTTGAAGCCTTTCTGTGGCCCTCCAATTGCTCTTCTTTGGGATTGGATCTCTGTGTTGTTTTCCAATCATGCAGTTTGCACATACCGTTGTTGGAGTCCTGAACTGAGGTAACCCATGCACCATCTTCTTAAACTGGAGAGTCGTGAACCCCTTGTAACTCAGATGTCCATAACGACAATGCCATAAGTGTGCCATATCCTGTGTGGAGGTGTAGAGGCAAGCTGGCTTCTGTAGCAGTGATTTTGCTAGCAACATAAACATCCGATTTGCTGACATCTCGATCAGTATTATAAGCCCTTTCTCTGGATGATAAATTTTAAGCATTCCTTGTTGGATGAGAATCGCCAGCCCCTTTTCTTGTAGTTGACGAATGCTCAACAGATTGTTCTTTAGTTCAGGCACAAAAAATACTTCACTAACAATATGTATAGAGTCACTTACTTGCAATCTCACATTGCCCTTTCCTAACACATCCATCCTTGTGTTATTTCCCATCTTTACCTCCTGCCTGAAACCCTCATTCAGATTAGTGAACAAACTCTTGTCACCACACATGTGGTTGCTACATCCAGAGTCCAAGAACCAGACATCTCCCCTTCGAGCGCCATTCATCTCCACAAATGACATAAGCAGCATCTCTTCTTCTTCTCCTAGTTCAGCATAGTTAGCTTCCTTGTCCTAACTTGGACATTCAGATTGAAAGTGTCCAAGCTTATGGCACTTAAAGCATTCTACTGTTGCTTTGTTGTAGGATTGGCGTCTCCCTCTTCCTCTACCTCTATACGCACCTCGACTCCGTCCTCTTCCACCAAATCTGTCTTCATAACTGATCTTGAGTGCTTGTTCTTCTCCTGTATGTCGCTGGAATTTTTGCTCATGAACAATCAAAGAACTCTGTAGCTCATCAATGGAAATTTGATCGATGTCTTTAGATTCCTCAATCGATCAGACAACATAATTGAACTTTTCACTCAGCGATCTGAGAATCTTCTCCACCACTATGACATCTTGCATCTGCTCCCAATATGTTCTCATCTTGTTGGCCACTGACAACACTCTTGAAAAATACTCAGAAACTCCTTCTCCAGTCTTCATCTCTAGAGTTTCAAACTCTCTTCAGAGAGCTTATAGATGTGACCGCTTGACCCTAGCATTTCCTTCAAATTTCTTCTTCATAGACTCCCAAATTTGTTTGGAAGTGTTCTTCACAAGAATGGTCTCCAATATCGTCCGACCTATGGCCTGAAAGAGAAAGTTTTTCACTTTTAGGTCTTTCAACTTCAATTCTTCTAGCTTCTTCCGCTGTGTTTCTGATCCACTTGCTGGATCCTCATAGCCAGCCTCCACCAGCCCCCATAATTCCTTTGATCACAGGAAATTCTCCATCAACATGCTCCAATGATCATAGTGACCATCAAAACGAGGAATGGATGGCTGCACAAAGTTCCCTTCGGAAGTCATATTCTTTGTTGCTGCAAAAAAAATAAATTCAAAGACTGCTGTTTTGATTTTGTCAGGCCCAGTGGGGGCTCTGATACCAGAATGTTAAGAATATAAAACGTAAAATACAAAGTACTCAACAATTCTGGGAATGACTTATTCTTGAATGAGAAATAGCAGCTATTAAATAGCTTTTACAGAATGAAACAGAAAACAAACTACACCTCACATTCTAATCATGGTAACAAACTTGACTAAATCAAATAACAACAGTCCCTAAAGATTAGGACTTTTATTCTAACAGAATAACAAACTAAATCTTATCATTCCCTCTCCTAAACTGGATCTGGTATCAACAAAATGCCAAATCTCAACTGAATCTCTAAACTTTCTCTTCAGGATTATCTGATAATGCCCATTGTCAAGGGGGTTTTATAAAATCTAGCATCAATTAAATACCCCTACTTTGTATATATAATGAGAAATTTATGGTTTATCAAAAGTCGCCACCACATGGCAATTAGTGAGAAACCTAAAGTAGCCACTAACAATAAGGGGGTTTTTCTTTCAAAAAAAATAGCATTTGGCATGGATTACAAGTTTTGGGATCAAAAAGTGCGTTTTTTTGTATTTTGGGATTCCATATATAGTGTTTGTTTTTAAAAAATTTAGAATATTGAATCCCAAAAGTACAAAAAGTGCCAAATTTTTAGAATTTTCCAAATCCTCTCAATTGGAGAGAATTTTAACAAATCTCATGAATGGGTGTGCTTACCTCTCAATTGGAGAGGATTTGACAAATCCTAATTTTATCTTTTTCTGGGAGGTAACCTCACCAAGATAGCATATTCATCATATTATAAAATTTTGGCATTTTGGTAATGCTACAATTTGAGCTTAAAACAAATAAAATATTACAAATTGAGTATTCCAAATCTCAAAATATTAATGAAATAAATAATATTTTAGAAATCCCAACTCATAACAAAACACATATGGATTTCAAATCCCATGGTGAAATCCATATGCTAAAATTATAGGATTTGAAACAAACACCCCCTAAGTTTATGTCACATGTTTAAATTTATGGATAAGTACTCATTTTACCAATTGGCTAAAAGATCAATTTAATCCTTGTACTAGGCTTCATTCTCAAATTGGTCCCCGCACTTAATTTGTTTTCTTTTCTCAAATTGGTCCTATTTTAATTTTCTATTACAAGATTTGGTAAATAAAATTTGAAAAGGTGATACTACCCAACGATCCTAAAGAAGTAGTCATATATGAACCCATCCGATTATGCATATTATGGAAACACTAGTAGAAAAATGAGCAACCTAGACGAAAATTTCCGTCTAGGTTGCTCTAAGTTCAGTCTAGATTGATTTATCTAGACGGAAATCCGTCTAGTTTGCTCCGTCTAGAACATTTTCGTCTAGATTGGCGCAAACTAGATGGAATTCCGTCTAGGTTGCCAATGTAGACGGAAAGCAATCTAGACGGTTATGGAATTTCCGTCTAGATTGGTTACCTAGACGGAATTCCATCTAAATTACCAACCTAGACGGAATTCCATCTAGGTTGGCAATCTAGACGGTTTTCCGTCTAGGTTACCAATCTAGACGGAAAACCATCTAGGTAGCACCAACCTAGACGAAAAACCGTCTAGGTTGGTGCAACCTAGACGGTTTCCCGTCTAGGTTTTGGTTATGGCGACCTAGACGGAAATTCCGTCTAGTTTGATATTTTTACAGTAAAAAAAATTATTTAAAATTTTTAATTTCCTGTAGAATTACATTATACACATGAATACATCCAATCATCCAAATATAATTAAAATTCCTAACAGTTACATTAATAACCAAATATAATCAAACCATCCAATGCACATATCCAACAATTTTATCATGCACAATACACATATCCAACCATCCAATCCAAAATATACATCAATCAATTCGGACAAATATATACATCCAACCATATGTTCACTAACAATACACATGATTAAGATAGGGTACACAACATGAATAAAAGTAGAGTGTTATAACAAATAAAATTGTTTATTGCATTAACAAAAATAAAAAACCTCAACTCTCGTCGTCATCAGTAGCATCTCTATCCCGGTTACGAGAACGGGTGCTGATCCCTCCAATATCTCCACTCTGAAGGTCTAATTGTAAAATAATTATGTGGTGTTTAATAACATAGTAAACAAAAATGAATTTATACATATAAAAAAATAAGGTACCTGAACGCTGCTTTGCCTAGCACCGGAATTATCGCCAATCGAGCTTATGATCCGTATGATTCCACCGTATGCGCTATGGGAAATCACACCGCCTAAATATTCCATAGTGTACCCCATGAGATCGTCCATTAAGTTGGCCATCCTCGCAACTCTAGTCATCTCAGTAGTCACCTGAATATGCAGTTCTGGATCAATCTTGTCAAACAAATACGCGAAGATGCATGCGATAAATGGCATGGCCTGAAAACTGCTTGGGGTTACTCTCGTTGTTATAGATGGCATGAAGGATGTTGTGGATGATCTTATGCTTATGTCGGGTGAAGCTCCAATGCCATGCAGAGGATATCTTCTTCTCCTATTATTAAGGAGATATAAATTTAGATTTTTCTTCCGAATCAATAATGTAAACTAATATAAATAGGAACGTAGCATTCAAATTGAATCGATCTTTTACCATTCATACCTATTATGTCCCATTACGTTCTGCGTAAGAATGATGTTCTCCTCTGTAGAAAGCATATGAGGGTCTGACTCGCCTTGTTCCCCTCCTGCGACAACCTCATTGATGCAGCCTCCTTAGATGCAGTCTCAAATCTCGCCTAAATCATAAACATATAGTTAATTCAAGGTAAAGATCATATTATTTGTGTTCTAGTTTTCTCGTAATATTCAACGAAATAGAGTTAATAATACTACTTAAGATATATATAAGTCTTACCACCAAATTGAGATTTGCCTTGATCTTTTCTTGATTCTTCTCCTCACCCCTATACCTATCACGAAAAGTACCATACGCCGCTTTTGCCTTCAAGTGTATCAGCATTTTTTATTTTCCCTGTCATATTATACATTTATGAGATTTCATAATCATATTAAGTATTAAGATCATTTTAAGCTTTAAATGACATATACCGTATCATGACAATAAACATCCTCCAGATTGGCATTGGAGTATGCGCCCAAGTGGTGATCATACAGCTTCTTCCTTCTATTCTCTGACCCCTTCATGGATTTATTCTTTAAAAAAACATTTCACTAAATATGCAATAAAATAATATCTTTTATTTATAAAGTAGTTTTTATGAAACTAACCTTGGTGACATCGCTATCCCAATACATGAGGAGAGCCATGAAATGAAGCTCGTCAACTTGGTCATCGAGGTTTAAAAACCTCTGCCAGTCCTCCTCATACTTGTCATAAGTAAAGTGTTTGATCTCATACCTCCATTGTTTGAGGACTGCTTCAACCTTGACATTAAACACATAATTCCAAGCCCCCTCAAAGTCCTCAAGGCAGAAGGATTCCTGTAGATTTACATACACATTTAGTTCGGATAATTTAATATCAATTACTAATTATTAATAAATGAAAAGCTAAAGCAATATGCAATTACCATAAGCCCAGTCCATATCGCCTCGTACGCGGTCCATGGTAGTTCTCGGAAGTGAAAATAAGGGTTGATAATGCTCGCTCTACGCACGAGAACCCCAATGTATGCATTCAATCTTATCGACCAAGGACCAGTGGGCAAATTATAACTATTCCACCGAATTACCGCCCTCATTCCTCTTGGTAGTTGTTTAGATTCAGGCTTACCTCCGCCACGTCGGATCTCTATGCGATCTGGCTTAGCACCTACAACAATAACAACAAGATAATATATCATAAAATATATAAATCTGAAAAGACCATTATGCATGAATTCTAACTAAATTTTATACAGTGATACCCTACTATACTACTGCTTACATATAATATAATAACACTATGTACTATACTTACTATATAGTAGATGAACCTTGTTTTGTGATTCAAAATCTTTGGAACTATGGCCCCTTACACTTCAGCTTATCATAACATATTCTATGGATAATCATTATGAGTATGCCAACTTTTAGCAGTAAAATCACATTAACGTGCTTACTGAAGTAACATACCAAACAATGCAATAGCTAGATAAATTTGTCTTAATGGTGGTCAATAAAGGTAATTAAGAACTAGGACGATGAATAATAAAATTATTCTAGCTTACAGAAGCAAAAATACCAACCAGTGCATGAGGCATCTACCTTAATTAATTTGTGTTACTGGTTTTTGTAACAAAAGTTTATAATTAAAATTTCTGGAATTGGTAAAATAAGCAAGGAGATAGTTAAAAGTATTTATGCAATTTACCATTCGCCATCTCTCTTTCTTTTGCCACGAGTGCAGTATTTTTCCTAATCTGCAACATAGGAAGCATTTCCTCCAACTTTCTCGCAGCACGTGAGTGAAACTTCATTGAGTTAGCTTTGGACTTATGAGAGTCCGGAGGAAAGGATAAACTGAGATAGTCTTGCATCTTCGGACGCAAGTCAGTGTGGAATGTATACGAAAGGTATGTCGGGGTCCAAGCTGTACCTACATAAGAAAGGAGAATCATCAATATAAATTTTAAAGTGACCATTATCAAATGTTAAATAATGAATACCTTCATCGGAGGATGGTTCTGGTGCTGCATCAGAGGGGCCGGGTGATGAATAACCCACATTTGTAACAAATAAACACTATGAGTTTTTTGCGAACTAATAATTTACAAAAAATATTAAAATAATTTTTATACCTACATCCGAAGATGGTGGTGTATCATCAACACCGGTACCCGGTGTGAAATGAATACTTCTCATCTATATTACTGATTTTATTTATTACCTTCGATAGTCTTCGAACATATCAAGGTTTTCTAACACATATGCATGAATTTGATCTAAGAGACATCTCAGATATTTTTCACGATTCCTCTCCTTATCAAGTACTTGGGATGTGGTTTTTTTCTTATGTATGTAACGTGAGGCAAACACAAAGCATTCGTTAGCCACATATCCTTCAGCTATCGATCCCTCGGGATGAGCTCGATTGCGTACATTGTGTTTCATAGAGCCTAAGTATCTTAAAATTATAAGAAGAGGTAATCAGTAGCATGGTAATTTTAAAAATGCATATATATATTTAATGAATGTAACAAAAATCGTAAATTACCTTTCAATCTAATACATCCAACGATAAGTTACAGGACCGACGATTCTAGCCTCTCTTGCAAGATGCTGGGTAAGATGGACCATTATTGTAAAAAATAAAGGAGGAAATATTACTTCCATATTGCACAGCGTAACTCGAACATCGGCTTCAAGCTTTTTAAATTCATCTACATCTATGACTTTAGAGCATAATTTTTTGAAGAATCCACAATACTCAATAATAATCTTCGATGCTTCTTTATCCATATTATTACGGACTGCAACTGGGAGTAGTCGATGGAGAAGAACGTGATAATCGTGGGTCTTCAGACCAATGAGTTTTCTCTCTTGCACCTGGACATTATTTGATATGTTAGCAGAGTAACCATCCGGCGACTTTACCGATTTGAGAATTTCACAAAATCGATGCATTTGCTCAGTTGACATTGTAACACGAGACGAAGGCAACTTTAAATTATTCCGGATATACAAAGCATTCAGGTCTTGACGCGCCCGCAAGTCATCCTTCGACTTGTTTGTATCTTGTAGAAGAGTTGACACTATGTTATTACATATATTTTTCTCAATATGCATGACATCTAAATTATGTCGGATTTTATGATTTTGCCAATAAGGTAGCTGAAAGAAGATACTAAATTTAGTCCATCCTCTAGGTAATTTTTCGGCTTCGTTCTCAATTGAATTTTTTGGACCTTCCGCTTTCACTTCAATGACTTTTTTGACTTTAAGGAATCTCTTACTCCAATCGGGTTAAATTTAAAATATTGATTTTTTCCAAACCTAACTTTTGGAAAACCCTCAAGTAATTTTACGATCTCATTACCTGTCAGCTGACGTGGCTTCATTCTCTTCTCAATTGTGCCATCAAACATATTTCATTTGCTTCTGTACTTATGACTCAAGGGCAACCACCGACGATTAAACCAATAACAACTCTTCCGGCTATGTGGTAGTCGAAGAGCTTCAAATTCCGGACCACATACAGGACAAGCACACTTGCCCTTTGTAGAGTACTCGGACAGATTAGCATAAGCTGGAAAATCATTAATCGTCCATAATAGAATAGCACGTAATCTAAATGACTCTTTTAAATGAGCATCATATGCTAAAATACCCTCAGACCATAATTGTTTCAGCTCATCAATTAGAGGCTCTAAGTAGACATCAATATCATTACCTGGAGCGTGCTTACCAGGTATCAGTAATGAAAGTATCATAAACGACTGTTTCATACAAAGCAATGGAGGTAAATTATATGGCATTAATATAACTAGCCACGTAGACCAACCAGAGCTCATTACCCTAAATGGATTGAATCCATCGCTAGATAGACCCAGTCTTACATTTCTACAATTTTTGGTAAAACAAGGATAAGTTTTATCCACATGCTTCCAAGCTAAAGCATCAGCAGGATGTCTTACTTTTCTATCATCTACTCGATCTTCCTTGTGCCACCTCATGTTCTTTGCTATGTCTTTGTTCATGTACAATCTTCACAATCTAGGAGCCAATGGAAAATGTCGAAGCACCTTGGTAGGAATTTTCTTCGACGTTACATCTGTCTCTGTTGTAATCCTTGTTGAAGAATTTGTGCGTTGCTTGCATGTAGAAACTCCACATGTCGGACACTCTTGAAGGTCTTTGTTGGCTTTATGGTACAAAATACAATCATTCGGACATACATCAATCTTATTATAATCAAGATCCAGAGCGGAGACAATCTTCTCAGCTTGATAAGTTGTTTGTGGTATGCTATTCTCTCCTCCAGGAATTACCATCCGAAGCAAATCAAGGAGCATTTCGAAATGATTATTTGACATGTCGCTAAGTGTCTTAATATGTAGGAGTTTCAGCATAAAAGAAAATTTGGAGTACTCGGTACATCCATCATATAAGTCCTTTTTACTATCTTCTATTAGCTCCATTATTCGCTTTATTTTCGTGGGGGAATGCATATCATCAAAATTCTTGACACTTTCGACATCTCCTACCTCTTCAGGTTCAACTTTGATATCATCTTCACTTTTATCTCTGATATCATCATCGACATCATATTCTGTAGGTCGAGGAAAAATATCATTCAACATCGTTATTGTACACGGAGAAACGCATAACAACATACACTTATTGTACATA
>BQKN01065422.1:33349-62104 GCA_022839385.1 Asparagus kiusianus
TGAGTCCACAAAAAAATATTCTTCTGGGCCTCTTGACTCTTTCCATGAACAAGAGGTCCACTTTCAGTTCGGAGTCTCCTTTCGATAAACGAAAGAACTCCCTTTCTTTTCTCTTTGGTTAAACCTTCTCATGGTCATGACTAAAGTTGAAATTTCACTTCGATAAACGAAGAACTCATCTTTCGATCAGATAACCCATCCTATAAAAGGTAAGTTTATCTAGGTCTTCCAGATTCTCGGAGTGGAGGTCCCACTTCTAGTTTCTTTCTTGCGCTAGAAATAGAATATAAAATTCTTCCTTTCCAGAATCAAGGAATAGAATATAAAATTCTTCCTTCCTTGTTTGGGGAATAGAATATAAAATTCTTCCTTCCAACACCAACTCTTTTTCCAAAATTTATCAATTTAGGATTCATCCTAGGAACTTTATCCCGAATCCTAAGCAGGGATAAGTCTGCGCCTAACACGCGCTGCCGATTTAGTCTTTCTCCGAAGAAGAAGACACCAGAGTTCGATTCTGGGGTATTTTATCCTGAAATCTAAGTAAGGATAAGTCTGCGCTTAACATGTGCTGCCGGTTAGTTCTTAACCATTAAAAAGAACACCCGCCCACATATTCAATATTGTGACAGGTTGTTATTAATAACACCAGAATCCATGCCTTACACGTAAGGGGAATTTCATCCTGAATCCTAAGAAAGGATATGCCTACGCCTAACACGCGTCGCCGGTTTGGTCTTTATCCGTAGAAAAAGATACCAGAACCTGACTCTGGGGACCTTTGTCCCGAAGCCTAAGTAGGGATAAGCCAACGTCTAATACACGTTGCTGGGTAGCCTATTCCCATGACAATGGCAAAGTCTACATATTTCAAGTTGTAGCTAAAAGTCTAAGGGAGTTCATTCCTTTAGCACAACGTCACATGCAGAACGGATTAAGACAATCTGCATGTAAGCCCGACTCAAACGGTAGTCGGTAAGAGCACATCAAATCCGTTAAAGGTTGAGGATTTGTCAAAAATCCTAAGTCAACGTCTCATACACGTTGCTGTTTAGTCTTTTCACAGGAGAAAGATGAAGTCTACGTATTCAATGTCGTAGCACTAAAAGAGTTAACTCTTTTAGCTTAACGTCATGTGCGGAACGGATTTAGACAATCCGCATACTAGCCCGACTCAAACGGTAGTCGGTAAAGGCTAATCAAATCCGTTGAAGGCTGGGGGTTAGCCAAAAATCCTAAAGCCAACACCTAACACGTGTCGCCGGGTAGCCTATTCCCATAACAATGGCGAAGTCTATGTATTCGACATCATAGCACAAAGTCTCAGAGAATTTAATCTCTGAGCGTAACGTTACATGCAAACAGATGTAAACAATTTGCATGCTAGCCCGACTCAAACGGTAGTCGGTAAAGGCTCATCAAACCCGTTGATAGCTAAGGATTTGCCAAAAATCTTATGAGTATTATGGTCAATCATTTCAAACGGAATGACGAATCATAGTAAAAATAAAGATGAAAACCAGTTTCACTAAAAGAATCGAAAGTCAAAATACACAGCAAACGAAATCATACATCAAGTCCATGACCAAAAATCTGCTGACTGATCTTAGAAAGCTTTCTCATCATAAGCTTGCCTAAGTTCAGCTCTAATGGACTCCTCGGTGGCGGTCGAAGTCTTCGCAGCAGTCTCCTCTGTCTCGACTAGCTTCTGCTTCAAGGACTGCAACTCATCAGACAAAGCCGTGCAGGTTTGCTGATCCTGTGCTTTCGTCATCTGAAGAATACCCAAAGTCTCCTCTTCTTCGCGGAGTTCTCTTCTGAGCCGGTCTATCTTGGTCTCGCAAGAGGTAATGGAAAAGTCGAGCTCAGCAAGTGAAGATAATCTAGTGGCAAGGCCGGTCTCAACTCGATCTACTCGGTCTCGCTGCATCTGAATCTCAAGCTTATCGAGAATCTGAGTCTCGCGCAGTGACTGTAAGCGGGTATCCAGTTCAGCAGTAATAAACGAGGAAGCACCTGTATCTCGGAGCTCACAAAACATCTGAAGCTCATGCTCTAGGCAATCGAGGTCGTCAACTATAGCCTGTGCCAAATCTGGATATCCTGCTCCCCTTATCAAATTGACTTTGGAATCAAGGAAAGGCTTGAATTGGCGAAGAAGGAGTCCACCATGGAAGAGCTTGCCAATCATAGCATTCATGAAGGAGAAGAAGGAGCGAAGTTCTATGCAGAGAACGATCTTCTCAGGATCGTCGTCTGATAGCAACTCTTTCACAAGAGCATGGAGCCGAGAAGAAGGCCCTACACAAAGAAGAGGAAATCCGTCAAAAAAAGACCTTGAGGAAGAATAAACAACATTCTCAGTTGCTTAATTCATACCCTCTTGAGTCACTGGGGGTAGTGGAGATGTAACGACTGCAGATGTATCAACTGGTGTAGTTGGTCTCACAGCCGGCTCAACAGGGTCATTCTTGACAAAAGCTCCTGTCAAATTCAAAACAGAATTCGCAGAGACATCACATTATAGCTGCATTAGTCAAAATTGGCTAGTCCTATAATCAACTCAGAAGGAGGCACATACCTTCAAAGGAATCGTCCTCGGGATCTTTGGCGAATGTGGACTCAGGAAACATATCTCCAGGTAGCTGGTCATCGATCTGAGGGGAGCTATACATGAAGTGCAGCATAGGAGTATCCGCAAACAAGCCTTCCTCGTCAAAATCATCAATCGAGAAGTCTGACACAAGAGAACATAAGTACCAAAGGAGAATGAAGAGACTACAACCAATAAAAATGAGTTACCTTTCATGGGTGTATTAGCCTCTTTATTTCCAAAATCCTTGTTCGCCTCCTGCAAGTTATCTGAAGGAGCAGGAAGTACAGAGACGATTAGAGGATGCACAAATTCCTTTGTGTGCCATCTAAAAGATACATTGTCAATAGTAGATGTACCTGGATCCGCGGGATCAGGTCCTACATTGATATCCTCCCTAATGTCAGCAACTCCTGTAGGCCTCTCTACATGGGGGAGTAGGTCAGGCTCACCAGGAGATACAGGAACGGGATCGGGACTCCTCTCGCTCTCTCCACGCTCTCCTATTTAGAGATGGAAAAGCATGAGTCAATGTTCAGAATAATCAAGAGGATGGTTTACAGGGTAGATGTTACCTCCGTCACTAGCAGGATCATCACCAGCCAAGTCCATATCAGAGGCTTGGGAAGCTGCACGCGGCTTGCGGGCTAATCTCTTCCGCCTAGCAGCAGAGACAATAATCGAAGGTCTCGCTCGGGGAGGAGGACGGAACTCTTCTTCCTGGTCACCAATGGTCCCTGAAACATCAAACCATTGTTAGCTTTAATAATTCTGGAAAGCAGAAGAAAAAGATGAATGGTTAACCTCGTTCGGAAAAATCCTCGTAATCTTCAGGATCTCCGCCTGAAGCCTCGTCCGCAGAATGGAAAGTCCTCTTTCCCTCTTCATCAATCCGACGAGTCTTGTTCCGTGTCCTCTGTGATCGAGCGTTTTCCCAAATCCTACGGGAATCAACCTGAGAAGCTTCCTCGGCCTCTAGCTCTGCAATCGGCTTCACAGGGATAGTCTTATTGGCTGCTAACAACCACTTACAGCTCAAGAAAGTGAGGTTCAACTGCCGATCAGCACTCGGGAGACTGAACTTGGCACCAGTACAGCCAGTCACGGTCCACAACCAAGCACGGAGACCATCAACCAAACCGCCGTGGGCCCGAAGCTGCTGATGGGGATTCCCGACGTAAAGCTGATCATAGCCAAACTGGCGAGCGAATCGGCAGGGTAGATATGGCTCTATGAAACACTGATCCCTCACCCGAAAAGTCAGATAACCTGGCCTAATGTTCACTAGCCAGTTAAAGCAGCCGATGTCCAAGTGAGTTCGATACTCTCTCGGCCTCTCCTCATCTATCAAACAATCGCCATATCGGCCGGAGAACTGCGGAAAGCAAGTGGAAAATGTCCAACACTTGTGGACCTGCAGCTGCTGTCTGACGTCAGAAAATCCGCGCCCCTCCCACTTGCCATTCTCAAGCAACTGTAGTAGGGGAACGGAGTGGTCTGTGGCGTTCGGTACCGACATCATATCCGAACGGTGAAGGATGAACCAGGCCATCAAATAAGTGTACGGGAGCTCCGTCTTAATGGCGGGAATCTGACCCGGTAAATCACTTTCCTTCCGTGTAAAGGCACCAGAAAGCTGTCGAAGTCCTCGATGAATGTTGGCCACCATCACCGGAAGAAGTGAAAGTTCTTTCTTATAGGCGAGCTGAACTGCTGGATAGAGCACTTCCAAGGGCAAGGCGTCGCCAGACTGATATAGAACCACGCACTTCTTCAACCAAATAGGGAGATAACCGGCAAGAAGAGTCATCGGTCGAATCGGTGCGGTCGCATGCCATAAGAATGATTTGAACTTGGTCCCTGCAGGAAAGCCACCCTCAGGACTGCTAGTGGTATAAGAATGAGAGTCAATCTTCTTCAGCAGACTGTTCACCCTTGAGGGAGTAAGTGGGGCCAACTCACAAATAGCCTCGCCAGAATTATTCTCCAGATTCTTGAACAAATAATTTGCAAATTGCTTCAGACTCACGAACACCTTAGTCCTCTTTGCTAAAGGCTCAGACTGCGCCAAAGCAATATGATAGTGACAAGTGAGGTCCCATAGAGTCTCATAACGGTCGGGCATGCGATCCTTCAATTGATTCAATTCATGATTAGAGGGAAAGTACTCCTGGTATAGCATCTGTCCCATGGGCAAGCCAGAAATCCTGTGCATCTCGTGATGAGCCAAGCCCAACTCCCCTTGCCGGGTCAGAAAAGTGTTCGAATCTGGATTATAAAGCTCGAACAAAGCACAGAAATGCCTCGCGCTGATAGGCAAGCCATACATGGTGGCACGAACGGCTGCATATAAACCACAGGCGTGCAACTCCTCACCCCATTGGATCAAGACGTACGTCGTCATGCGAGTCCACCAAAGCTTGTCCAAAGAATGGACCCAACCATAAATCCTGTGACGCGTCGCAGGCATCTCTCGTCCTAGAGCAGCGAGGCGATTCCTCAAGGTAGAAGCGGTGGCAAGGAACTCGTTACGTGGTGGTGCATCCAGCCCCAATACCCCAGGACGCAATCCGGTGACATGACTCCTACTCGAGCCAGGAAATGCCTGATGAGTGATGTAGCCGCAGTGGACACTCTCATGCTCCTCCGTCAAGCGCCACGACATCTCCCGTGTCACAGCCTGACGCCTGAACTCAGTCAATGAATGATGCCGAGGAATCTTCGGTAAATATATGAAGCCACTGCCAGTTTTATGAAGCCACTGCTCGGCCTCAATAAACACGGCATCCAGGTCTTCGACAGAGTCACCGAAGAAGAAATCACTCTTTCGAAGAGGCTGAATAGAACTGGCGTCCTTCACGAAAGGTGCGTCGGTAATCAACTGTCGAAGAGCTCGGTGCCCACCTTCCTTCACCACCTGGGCAACCTCAGTCGACGTGCCCAAAACGAACTGAGGGGTAACTGGAATAGGGGAAAAGTCGTCGAAAGTCGAATAGTACTCGCCACGACGCCCGTACACTGCGTGAGATGAGAACGCTCCAGAAGGATATCCCACTGGAAATAAACAGTTAAACATCTGTTAGTCTTAATTATAAAAGGAAGTTGAACTCATCTTACAAATGGGTAAGATAGAGTCATTGCCTTATAAAGGGTGAGACGATTCGGCCACATTGTGCAATCACAAGATAGGGTATATTGACAATATATCCCTTTATAAAGCACAGTGCAGCGTCAAATCGCCCCCTTTATTTTGAGATATGGTTTTGACCAAGCAAAACCTATCTTTAAAGCGTCGATCCTCACCAAGGAGAATCAAGGCTCTTCCCGATTGTCTCACCAAGGAGAACAACGTGGGGTAAAAGGACCAATTTGCAAATTTCCAAGAGAAAAAAGGGCTAATTTGTAAATTTCCAAATATTGCCAAAAATAGCTCACCAGCGTAAGAGGGAGGCGCGCCATCAGCCGACGTAGCAGGGGAACAATCTCTCGAAGCACGCGACATAATGAGCTGCAAAATAAATTGAGGGATAGGTTCCAGAAAAAAGTTTCCCTTTTTATCAATTCTACCCCCCTTGAAAGAGAAGCTCGAGGCGCCAAATCATAATTCTAACCCTCATAGGCAACCCCATGAATTCATAAATTAAATTAAACATGAAAATATCCCAAATTATGGAGGATTTACCTGAGAAATAGCTTGAGGATCCGACAAAAAATTGATCTTAAAAAGGGCTCGAACCACGTGCTCGAGGGGCCTGAGAGAAACTCTAAATATGAAAGTTTGGGGAGATTTTTCAGTCCAAGATCAAAAGGAAGACTAGATCTAAGACAAATATCAAGGTTTGGGGGAGAAAAGATGCTCGAGGGAAAGAAAATCAAGAAGAGAGGCAAAGGGGGTGGCCGGCCCTAGAAGGAGAAAAAGAAAAGAAAAAGAAAAGGAAAAAAAACCCTTTTATAAGGTGAACCAGCCCTGAACCAGACCGGACCAGGATGAACCAAACCAGACCAGTCCAAATGAGTTCAAAAGAGGCTAAATCAGGCTGAACCAGACCAAACCAGACTGAACCAGACCAGACAAGGATGAACCAGTCTGAACCAGTCTTGAACCAGTCCTGAACCAGTTTGAACCAGGTTGAACCGGTCTTGAATCAGGTTGAACCAGTTTGAACCAGAATTGAACCAGAATTCAAATTGAAGCTGAATTGAGCGTCGAAACAACTTCAAATCAACCAAAGGTTCAATCCCTTGTTTATTTTGGTCTCTCCCGCGCATTCGGAAAGATCGGAAGAATTTTTGAGCCAAATTACTACCTTTTTGGGTCATTATCAGACCGGTTTAGATAGTTATCGTACCGGTTCTGCTCATTCGGGCATGAGAAATACTCCAATAAGGTATACGAGTATAAACTATTTCCTATTTTTGTTGAGAAGTTCCTGGAGGATATTTTTCTAAAAATATTCTTAAGGATAACTCAATAACACAACGCCGGACAACGCGTCGCAAATAAAGACTCAATGCCAACAATCGAGGGTCAGTTATATGTTGAACCAACAAGCACGAGCTAAAGATTGGAAAATCAGGAATCGACTTCAAGTTCAAAATTCTAACAACGGTCAGACAATAAATGCAGCACCGGAACCCTTACAGACGTTCGACATAGCACCGGACAGCCTGAAGGATTGAAGGAATACAGAACGAAAAGTCATTCTAAGGTCCTGTTACACCGATTGAGGGTAGGGGCAATCATATCCAAAGCATTCCAGACCCTTCTATAAAAGAACGAGGCTGAAATACTTTGGAGGGGATATCTGTAGGCGTATAAAATTACCTATAGGTCCCTTAGCATAGCTCGGCACGATAATTCAACAAATCAACGAACGTTCGAGTGACGAGGCGACGTGATCAACGAATTGTACGCAAGCAACAGAATGCGTTCGCGTGTGGAACCAATCCAACGGTTCGGGAAGTCAACGAGTCGTCCAACCATAAAACGGATTCAAACTCAAACATCGAGGTGGATTTACTGCCAAATAAAGACCCGGACTATCAAATCAAAGTCCGGACAAATCAAATACAGAACCGAAATGACGGAAAACACCCCAAGGGGGCTCGACAAAAACCGAACCACCTCGGGGTGGCTCGGCCAAAGCCGAGCCACCTCAGGGTGGCTCGGCCCAGTGCCGAGCCACCCCGAGGTGGCCGACCAGATCTGTGCCAAATGCACAGATCTGGTTGCCTATAAATAGGCCAGGTGATTCATCATTTTGGAGAACTTTTGGAGAGCCGAAACTCTGCCGGATTGAGAACTTGTGCTTGAGTTTTTCGAAGGCTTGAAGACTTGGACGTTTGGATCTGGTTCTTGGCGAGCACCCGCATCATAAAAGGCAGGAGTTCGAGAGGATCAAATCTTCAGATCTACGTTGCTATACTCCGGATCAAAGCTTGGTCTTTGATCCCGAGATTTGAGCGATTGTTTCCTTGGTGAAATAATCCCTCCGGCTATTATTTCCTTGGTGAAATAATACCCGTCATATTGCGTAGATTGGTTCGGATCAAGATCACGCGGTAGTCCATGGCAAATAACCCCGGCGCAGGCAAACAACCCACGCAAGCGAGTGACCGGATAACAGGAGCTCGTGATTTGTTCGGTAAACAAGAGAAAAGTTGTAATTTATTTCTTTTTTGTTTGATTTTCATTGTAACCGGATCTTATAAAAAGACCGGATCTTTCTGTAACGCAAAAAGTTGTTCTTTAAGAGTGCAATGGAATTGTCAATGAAGAAAGCATCAGTTTTTCCCGCGAACACCCACGCTTGATTGTTGGCAACCCTGCTAAGAAATCTATAGAGATGCTCTCTAACGGTCTAGAAGGCACTAGCAATGGTAAGTACAATCACTGTTTCCTGTTAGAAGGATTCAAAATGCAATATAGTTTACACCCTCCAACGTGCTTGGTAATATCCTATAGCATCTTCGGCCCAAAGACATGGCGCCGTAGGTTGAGAAGCATCTTCTTGATCCTAAAATGATCTTGCATACACGATGTATGTGCCTCTCTAACCCACTACAACTTATCACCATCCTCCGGAATGCAAAGCGATGTCCTACGATATAACAAACTATTGTAGGTGTCTAAAAATATCTATAGGTGTCCACACACAGCTCGAGATAAAGCGAAGGTGATGAACACCATTATCCAAGTCGAAGGGGATTATCCGAAACAAAGAGGATCATCTGACACCGACAAGCACATGAAGCGAATCAGCGAACCAAGTGGCCCATGCGCTCACCGGTCACCTCCAAGTTAACAAAATATATGAAGTAAATCAGTGAAGCAATCGAGTCAACGTGACACACGAAATGGCAAAACAACTCAGCCAGGAGTTGTGTTTTGCCCAGAAGGTGAGAAACACCATGTGTGTCTCGCCTACACCATGAGTGCCTCATCTATTGTACGTTATAGGTCTATTCACCAGCTTTCTAATGTATCTTAAATCACCTCATTCCGAGATCAGACGAGAGAGTTAGAGCCAAAATACCCGAGATGGTACGAACGGGCACGCAAGGCTGCGAGCCACCATTTGGTGGCTTGCACAAAGAGATGACATTTTAACCATGATACGATTTGATTATGAAGAAACTCAAAAGATAAAAGTTGTAGGTATCTTCGTTATCTTTCCAATGCATCTTGAATCATCTTATTCTGAGATCGGATGAGAGAGTTAGTGCTAAAATATCCGAGGTGGTACGAACTGGCTCGGCCAAGGCCGAGCCACCAATTGGGGGCTCGGACCAGGCTGAGCCACCAAATGGTGGTTCTTTCCTGAACCAAACCGGTTCTGTTCGTTTGAACCCGGTTCGACAGATTTTGTTTGAAAACGTGTTTTGATGATTTTTGACGGGTTTTCTCGGGATTTGTTTGTTCCTGAGTGTCCCAACTGATTAGATATCACCCACAAATATGATTATACAGTTATTAACTAAAGATAGGGCTAAATCTATCATTCTTATTCGAAAACCTCCCAACCGAAGTCTATAAATACAGGCCTAGGGGCTCATTTTATAGGGCGGAGATCAAGAGGGCGAGGCGCTATCAGAATTAAGAGTGGAGGCACGAATTTTAGAGGGTTAGTAGATCTTGGCGAAGTTTCTCCATAAACAAAAAGAGGGTTCGAGAGATCTGAAACCCCTTTCCCTCATATTCCTCCGGATTTAAGCTTGGTCTTAAATCCCGAGAAGAGTGGTAATCTCGTTTGGTCGGGATTACCACTTCAGCGAATACTTCCTTCATGAAGTATGAGCTTTGATTTTTAATCTGTCAATTGGATCTGATCCACGGCATTCCACATGCATCAACGTCCCTGGCACAGACAAAGATCCCATGCAAACAACAGGCAATAAACATCTGTTGTATGTTGTTTGAAGGAATTATAATCTTATATTCTTATTGTGTAAGAAGATCTTATAAAATGATTGACTTTTTATTTATTTGAGTTTATTGTAATGACTAAAGTTTTAATAGATTCGATGATAATAAAAACAATAATTTCAGACCGAAAGACACTGACGACCACAGTAGAAGCCGACAGCTTCACTGTCGAAGCTGTCATACCGTAACCACAGATCCAGATCCCGGTTAACGAAGAAGTCAAGTACGAATTCGACCAACTAAAGTTCGAGGAGTATCTGTCGTCCCCCTCCTCCAGATCCTCTGCCCCTTGCAAGCGCAGGAAGATCAAGGCCTCCATTGCTGCTGCCATATTACTTGCAACATCCCTCCGGCCTCTAACGAGGCCGGATATGCAGATCTAGACTCCTCTACAATCAAGGAGATAGAGGCTGTAGCCGCACCAACTTTATCGAAGAGAGCTCGCCAAAGGAAGCACCAACGCCTCACGCGCCAATTCGCAAAGACTTTGGAGCCTGTTGACGATATCTGCTATGAGACGGATCTGAAACTCAGAAAGAACCGAGTGCTCTAGCAGCAAACAATTGTCCTCTCCTCCAAACCAACAGCGAATGAATGGATCCAAGTCAAACGGACCCGCTCAACCCTCGAGGAGCGCATGCAGAAGCGTCGCGTCTTGATTCACTACACCACCTGAAATCATCTATAGCGGCTGAAAAACACTATGGTATTATTTCATAGCGTTTTAATCAGCGCTGTGTCAGAACCCACTATAGTAGGTCTGCGGCTTTACATAGCCCTTCCCTAAACGCTATCAAAAAGGTTTCAACCATAGCATTTTTATGTAGCTATAAAAGGGTATTCAATAGCGTTTCTGTATTACTATGACGAATATCTTTCATAGCAATTGAAAAATGCTATTAGTTAGTTTTCATTCATAGCATTTCAACGCTGCTATTGTCTTACATTTGATAGCGTTTGAGTTATTACAATGGCGTTTCAGCGAATGCTGTCTTTCTTCTTTTAATAGCATTTCAGCAATTGTTTCCACTTCTTATAGCATTTCAGTTGTGCCTATAAACCTTTGAGGTTGAACTAGAAATAGCTTCCAATTATGACAACCATAAAAGAAAATATTTCATTTAAAGGTTCAAACTGATACATAACCAAGTTGTAGCATACAAGAAGAGTCAACACAAATGTGCTAAAAAACAAATACAGTGTTCTATACAAGTACACTGAAACTGATTTCATTGCTAACTGTGAAAACTCTCCCTTCAATAAACTAATCAGTAACTTTTTTTATTCTCCTCCTTTCTACCCTTTCTCGAGTCCTCCTGTGGCTGCTCACTGCAGCATGCATCAAGTTCGGTCGACCATAAATTGCTAGAAGAGCAATTGACCTAGCCGAGGCACGGCTTCAGAAGGATAGTGGGCCAGAATACTATGAAGGCAAAGTAGGCCGATTCGTTGGCAAACAGGCAAGAAAGTATCGGACTTGGTCCGTTGCAGGTTACTTGGTTGCAAAAATGATGGTAGAAGATCCCTCACATCTTGGAATGATCTCCCTAGAGGAGGATAAGCTGATGAAGCCTCTGATCAAGAGATCAACATCCTGGACTTGTTAAAAAAAATAAAAAATGAAAATGAAATCTTATAGTTTTTCTCATTTGATTCTTTGGCGATAATCTCATCGTCAGTACAACATTAAATGCTAAAAAGTATGTTTTGTTTGCTCGGTATTCATTTGGTTCCTCTTTGTGGCAAAGAAACTAGCGTCATGTTAATTTTTACCTATTTGCATGCAGAGTTCCTTTTCTATTTAGTTTCAGTTTACTAAGAGTTATATAGATACTAATATTAACATTTCCTACAGTCCAAAGAGATGCACTAAGTTTTGGCACCACCAACCCAAAGTCAAGATAGACCTACTAGTAAAGAAGCAAATAATCATTGAGCACATAAAGTTTATGACAAATTGATTCGTGAAAGAACAGACCTCGGGGTACACAGAAGCAAGATATGATGCTTCTCTGGAAAATGGATAAGATGTATACAAAAGAACAACTCTACATTTAGAGAACTTTGTATCCTCTAAAATAGAGCGAAGGTGCAGGGGGTTAGATAGCCTCAAGTCCAAGTCCTTGTCTCCAAAACTAAAAATTTCAACCAAATATTAGACAGATATAGTTTTATGGATGAGGAAAAACACATTAAATAAATAGTAAGAAAGAAGTTCAGAAATGTGAAAGCTTCATATAATTTTGTTACCCTATGTGAATTTGCATAGGTAAGTAGAAGCTTAAAGCAAAGTTCAAACTACATGTAAATAAGTAGTCGATAAAGCTCTTGTTCTTGATCCGAACAGGCTTCCCAACTGTATAAAATAAAATTTGCAACATAAGCATCATGTACTTCAAAAAGCAATAAATACATAATCATACGATGTATTCACCAATCAGGTGTCTCGTACCATGTAAATCTAAATAAAAAAAGGAAGAAATGATGTAGTGCAATCAGCAACAAAAGTAAATTATATACCTGAATTCATGGTGACCAAAATTAACATAACCTTAACAATTAAAACATCTTTAGGTTGCATGAACGTACATGTTTAACTCTGACAAGCAATCCAATTGTTATTAGAAAAAAATAAATTAAATGAAAGAAATTAACTGATAATTACAATAACCTTCATACTTTTATTTTCTAATGGCCAAGTTCGTCATAGACAATCTAAAAAGAAAGCACTACGCAAGTTGTTACATATTATTCCCTCAACTTCAATTCAGACTTCATACCTGTGCCATGCCTGGTCATAGCTGAATATGGAACTTCGTATAAGCTTTACTATAGTGGTCTCATCTCCATCTGCAGAAGTTTGCAAGTCAGTAAAGAAAACCAAACTCTTTGTTTGGCATAGGATTTGAGAAACGAACCACTTCATTGTAATGCAGCCAAAAATGTTTCTTCAGTCTTGGTGCTAGCATATATGACCAAAGGCTTTGCCTGATATTTCACTGATTCATCGACCAAAAAGAAGAGTCAGCAATGGTTTTTCATTCATTGCTATCTGACAAGAAACAGCCTACCCAGATTGAATTTAGTCCCAAATAGAAGTCTACATCAAAGAACAGGAAAAAAGTGCATGAAAAAGAGGTAAAACTCTTAAAAATAATAAATTATCGAATCAAGCATATATGCTAGCACCAGGTATTGCATGCTTTTCTTTGCACGTACCATGTAAATCTTCAAGCAAACCTTCTTCGGCAGCCTTCTTACTGACATAATAATTGAAGTAAGATGGAAAATCTGAGTTACAAATAATTTTCTCAATATCATAAATAATAATAGTGCCTTCTGTAGAAAGCAATTTCACATGAAACCAAATGTTGGAGAACACATAAATACTCCAAAAGATAGATGTACAACAATTAAAGTTTGAGCTATATCTGGCAATTGGTTAAGGGACAAATAAGGGGATTCGGTCATGCATACCAAAGTGTTCAAGTCAGTCGACTGCTTTAAATGGCAGGCCCACCTCTCCAATTGGACTATAAATGAGTAGATCATATCAACTTCAAAGAGAATGGGGGGCAAAACTACTTATACCATACTTTTACAATTTGTAGTTGGTTTTCATAGGGTCATGGTTTTGATGCCCATGTAACATATCATTTTGTTCATGAAAGAGGATGGTGATTCACAATAGAAAACAACTATTTCTGACATATACCATACTTTTTGCAATTCGTAGCTAGTTTTGATATAGGACATAGTTCTGATGCGTATGTAACATAACATTTTATACATGAAAGAGGCTGGTAATTCGCAATAGAAAACAACTATCTCTGACATATACCATATTTTTTGTAAATTGTAGCTGCTTTTCATACGGGACATGGTTCTGATGCATATGTAACATAGCATTTTACACATAAAAGAGGCAGGTAATTCACAATAGAGATAAAATCCCAATAATATCACTCAGTAAATGCATTTTTTACCATAATTGTCAACTCACAAAAAATGTGTACTGTGTTGAGACTATTAATTAGTTGGTCTGTCTCTAATATTTAATGCCAAAGGCTTGAGTATTTACATTTTGTATCATAATACAAGGCATATAATACCCCTTTAATTAAAAGAACATGAGAGCCATCAATCCAATGCTACATAAGAACTTCACATCCAATGGGGTCCTTTTTCACATACACCCTTCTACGACCAAATTTCTAGTGGATTACTTCGCATGGATACGAAGTCTTCAATTCCTCTAGTTTATCAAAATTTACGAGCATCCCATGTTAAATTAAGTTTGATATAGAGGAAAAATGAATGTCCTTACCACATTGAGGATTGTTTCAGCCAAATGCTCAATCCTCAAGATTCTACCAACAGCAGGAACAACAGACTTGTGCCAATCCCATTCAAGTATTTTATCAAACATAATGCCTTCATTAATGAATATGGCAGAAAAATTTGCAAGCTCAAAACACTTCAAACTAATCAAGTCCAACCCTGAGACCTTTCTGTGTTTTTCAACTCCTTCCAAAGATCTCTCACAACCGTAAAGCTTCGCAATGTCTCTCAAACTTCTCTACAATTCATGAGACCGAATCACTCCAGTAACAATTCGAGCAAACGACTAAAACTCTTTAAAGCAAAAATGGTTAATTGCACTTTAATAACACCCTAAACTTTCATACCTTTCAATGGTTAATTCGCAATAGTGATCACGTAGTTTTTGATGATATTGATCCAAAACAACTCACATACCTTTCAATGTAGAGGAGGATAAAAGGCAGCAGTGCCTGAGGAGTGGCGAGCAAAGCCAGCCGAAAAACAGCTGCAAGAGGAGGAGAACGCCAAATTAAGTGGTGATTAGGTTTTTGATGGAAAGGGGGATTAGGGTTAGGGTTTTCACCAAAGAGAAGGAGGGAGCGACAGAGCTTTGAGTGGCGGCCACAACAATGTCCAATCGGTTGGTCGGTCTACTACTAAAGGAGAAGGAGGAGCTCGAATCAGAGGAGCTTGAATAAGGGTTTTTTGGGGAGAAGAGGAGGTGGCAAGAGAGCTCCGACGATGACACGAGGAGGAGGGCGGCGATGGTTTTGGCGACGAGAGAGGGAGTGAGGGCAGCCCTAGTTTTAGCGACGAGACAGGGAGGGAGGCGGCGAGAGAGCTCAAACAAGGATGAGAGAAGGAGGACGACGCCGCTGGCTAGTTTTGGCGAGAGAGAATGAGGGAGGGAGCGAATTGCAGAGATCTAAGGGAGAGGTATCAAAATAATTTTGGGGGGGAATAAAATTTAGGGCTAGCTACGGAGGCGGGCCTGTTTTAATTTTTAGTCTCCCGCTTAACTTTTCAACGCGCCAGAACAAAAAAAATTGTGATCAAGTACTTATAATGTTTAAAATTTTTCAAATGCTATAAAAAAATAAGGCACATACGATCTATAGCACTTACAACATAAACGCTATCATTCAACGCTATAAAAAACAACTTTGTTATAGTAATTGCGTACACACGGATTCTCATGCAAGAAGCACAGAAGTTGAAGCAAAAGGATGTGATCAAGAAACTACTGAAACCATGCTAGATCTGGAAACCAAAGTCTGAAACGGCGTCGACAAAAAGTCAAACAGCGCCCGAAATTGCCGGAATGCGCAAACCACCATCTGGTGGCTCGGCCAAAACCGAGCCACTAATTGGTGGCTCAGCCCAAGCCGAGCCACCAAGGGGCGGTTCATGCCGATTCACACTCGGTTCGGTTTGGTTCATACCTGGTTCGGTTCGGTTTGCACCTGGTTCACTTCCCGCAGACCCGTTTAAGCCTCCGACAGCCCATGTTTCTGTTCCAATGAATCACACACCTCTGGCAGGGCCCCACGGCAGTGTGGACTTGTCCTGATTTAAGATGAGGATAGCAGATCGCCTGGGTCCTTTGCATGAGGATCGAGATAAAGTTCCGATCAAAGAACACTTGGCCCGATGACTGAACCCCGAGTAACTCATCAAACTGGGGGTCGCACACACCCTCGAAACATGTTAGAGCCTTTCTATAATGGGAAAACTCCTATAACTGACCACCTTGGACTGTGAGTCAATGTCCAAGAGCCAGTTAAGGTCATGCGCTCACGAAAGCATGACTCCAAACGTGTGACCCTTAAGAACGCCATCAAGGCAACAAGTCCTCAGAAGAAAACGTGTTCGTCAGACAACAACGATATACCTGAGAAGTCGTGCTAACACGCGATAGATTGCTCTGGTCATCATGCTGATAAGTTCTGCTATCGGGCTAGGGGTGTGAACAGGTCTCGGAAGAGAAGTACCTGAGAAATGGACTCTCACTAACCGTTTACCAAGATTATCAGAGCAGTATTATCAGCATGTAGCTGCCGCAAGACCGCTCCATAGAGGGTCTCGATATTCGAGAGAATCTCCAAAGGAAAGGCTAAGTCTAAACCAAAGCGTCTCCATAAGAAATGATCAGCTGTTCAAGATGACGAACTTCCAGAAGTCATAATTAACATGGCTGATAAGGGAAAATCGGCTCGACCTTCTAGTTCTGATCCACTCATATCTCATCGTCTAACCCGGTTGTGATCGGCACCCATTAGACAAAGAGATTATCAGAGAATACAGAGGGGATTATCCTCGGATGATGAAGCATCAGATGCCACCTCTGTAGTCGCCTCTGACAAAACAATATTTAGTCCAGAATAATCCCGTGAAGTGTTTATGATTAACACCGAGGAAGTAGCCAAAATGGTTGAGGATGCATTAGCCAAGCAAAAAGAGAATTTCAAGTTTGAAATGGAAATGGCTATGCTACAGATGAGGGAAGAGCATGACCAACAAATTCGGACCTTATCTAATCAAATTGGTGAATCTAGTCGTCATAATAATACCTACCAGATAGGTGATGATTCAGATATAGATGAACACCATGATGCAGATAACCCTCCCATTGACCAAAACGTTAGGGGTGGCCCAACTAAAGGTAACGATGCTTGGGGGGTCCCACTGAAGATAACAATGCCGGGGGTGGCAACATTACCCCTCTTAGAAATCGTCCAAAGCATGATACAGACAAGGACGAGAAGATGAAAGACCTCGAGAGCAAAATTAACGCTCTGATATCTGCTCGAGAGGTGAAGAAGACCGGTATTCCGTGTCCTTACTGAAGAGAGTGGGAGTCGATCCCATATCCAGCAAAGTTCAACCTGATTAACATTACGTCGTTTGACGGGAAGGGTTCACCCACACAGCACCTGATCTACTTCAAGTCCAACTTGGGCATAATCTCTGGCAATGAAGCATTGATGGTTCGGTCATTCGTTAGCACCCTTCGTGGGCCCGCCTTTGATTGGTACTGTCGTCTCAAGCTTTGGAAGCATCAACGCCTGGGACGACCTGGAGAACTTGTTCCTCACTCACTTCTTTGATGATGATGCCAAGGTGTCAATCAGGACACTCTTTAATGAGAAATAGGAATACGACGAGACAGTCGATGACTTCGTCAAGCGTTACTGGAATAAGGCGATGAACTACCAAGATCTGATCACAGAGGACTTCATCCTCCAAAACAGTCACAACAACCTCTCTTTGGACGTGTTGGAAGTTATGGGAGTAGCATCGTCCAATACCTAGAAAGAGTTGAAGTTGCATGGAGAGTGGGCCGAACACTTCCTCAGAAGGAAGAAAGCTAAAACAAGCCAACCGACGGCTAACCCTCCGAACTCAAGCTTCGTCTCCCGTGGTAAGGGGAAGGCACTTGCAGTAGTTGTTGACGTTAATCAGATGTCACAATAGTAATCCCGAAGACAAGAAAAGACTTTGGATCCGAGGCTCCAAAAAGAGTACTCCTTTAAGGACGAAGACGTTCCAGATATTTTCGAGTCCCTCCTTGAAAACAACAAGATCAAGCTATCAACTATCGCATATCAGGAGGAAGCTCACAATACTTCGGATCCAAAGTACGGTGCGTATCACAGGAGGATCTTTCATCCTACCAAGACTTGCTTTGCTCTCAAAAATAACATCCAAACCTTGATTGAAGCTGACGTAATAACGCTAAATTAAGCCGAATGACACTCCGAAGAGTATACGAGTGTAAACTGATTCTTAATCCTCCAATCAGTATATGAGGTTAAGCTGCTCCTTGATACGCCAATAGGTATATGAGTCTAAACTATTTCCTATCTTTGATTGGAAGTTTCTGGAGAATTTTTATACATAATATTCTTAAGAATAACCCGGTCATGCAACTGAGTACAATGTTAGACCCAGTTTCACGAAGAAAGCTGGGAGTGGATGATTCATGTAACAGAAGTTCTCGAAAGAATTCTATATAGTGTATTCTTAGGGATAACCCGGTCACTACAAGAAGGTGATGAATAAGAAACTTCCACTCAAACTCCTACTACGTTTGTGCACTCAACACTTCCATGGTTAGAGTCCGGACATAATTTTGATCTATCAATCCTTGACGATTTGGCAAACCCCTTTGTGTTAAGTTCTTATAACTTGATACCAAGAACCCCCACCACTGATTAATCGGTACAAGTCAACACTCCCACTATAATTTGTACTCCCACTCTCACTATCTACCTAGTCAAATCTTCTTACAGTTAGGACCATAATCAAAATCCCCTCTTGATTTTTTCCATGAACGAGAGGTCCACAAATTGAATGATCAAACCTTTAAACAGTTAGGATCGTCTCAAAGCCCCATTTGGTCAAACCTTCCTACAGTTAGGGCCACAGCAAAAATTCCCTCTTGATTCATTCTATGAACGAGAGGCCTACTTTTAAATCGAGCGATAAAACCTTCCTACAGTTAGGGTCGTCTCAAATCTCCCATTTGGTTAAACCTTCCTATAGTTAAAGCCAAAACCGCAATTCACTCTCGATAAATGAGAAACCCACATTTAGTTCGGTAATCAAACCTTCCAACAGTTAGGATTATCCGAGTCTTTTCGATTCTCGAAGTGGAGATCCCACTCTTAGTTTCACCTTCCTAGATTCTAGAAGTGGAGATCCCACTTTGAGTTTCCGTTGGTAATTAGAGATAGAACATAAAATTCTTCATCTTCAGCTTTGGGAGATAGAATATAAAATTCTTCATCTCCTGTATTGGGCTTGTCTTTACGCCAAAAGAAGACCTGGAGATAGAAAATAAAATTCTTCCCCTACAGCATTGGGTTCATCTTTGCCCCAAGAGAAGACACCATCTTTCAACTCCAAAATCCATGCTTCATATGCATGGGGAATTTTATCCCGAATCCTAAGTAGGGATAAGTCAGCGCCTAACACGCATTGTCGGTTTAGTCTTTCACCGATTAAAAAAGAAACCAGAATCTAAATCTGGGGAATTTCGTCCCGAAGCCTATGTAGGGATAAGTCAGCGCCTAATACGTATTGCCGGTTAGTCCTTGATCGTTAGAAGAACAAAAGCCCATATATTCGACATTATGGCAGGTCGTTATTAATAATGCCAAAATTCACGACTTACACGTGTGGAGAATTTATCCCGAATCCTAAGTAGGGATAAGTCAGCGCCTAACACGCGTTGCCGGTTTAGTCTTTCACCGATTGAAGAAGATACCATAATCTGAGTCTGCGAAATTTTATCCTAAAACCTAAGTAGGGATAAGTCAGCGCCTAACATGCGTTGCCGGTTAGTCCTTAATCGTAAAAAGAACAAAAGCCTATATATTTAACATTGTGGTAGGTTGTTATTGATAACGCCATAATCCGTGCCTTACACGTACGGTGAATTTTATCCTGAAGCCTAAGTAGGGATAAGTCAACGCCTAACACATGTTACCGGTTTAGTCTTTCACCGATTGAAGAAGACATCAGAATCCAAATCTAGGGAATTTTATCCCGAAGCCTAAGTAAGGATAAGTCAGCGCCTAACATGAATTGCCAGTTAGTCCTTGACCGTAAAAAGGACAAAAGCCTACGTATTCGACATTATGACAGATCGTTATTAATAACGCTAAAATCCACGTCTTACACGCGTGGGGAATTTTATCCCGAATCCTAAGAAGGGATAAGTCAGCATCTAACACGCGTTACCGGCTAGTCTATTCCCGTGAGAAAGACGAAGTCTACGTATTTAATATCGTAGTACTAAAAGAGTTAACTCTTTTAGCACAACGTTACATGTGGAATGGACTTAAACAATTCACATGTAAGCCCGATTCAAACTGTAATCGGTAAAGGCACGTCAAATCCGTTGATGGCTGAGAATTTACCAAAAAATTCTAAGTCTGCATCTGATACAAGCGGTCGGGTAGTCTATTCTCGTGAGAAAGATAAAGTCTATGTATTCAATATCGTAGCACTAAAAGAGTTAACTCTTTTAGTATAACGTTACATGCGAAACGGACTAAAATAATTCGCATGCTAGCCCGACTCAAACGGTAGTCGGTAAAGGCTCATCAAACCCATTGATGGCTGAGTGTTTGCCAAAAATCCTATAAATGTAAGAGTCATTGATGCACCAGCCCCATTAGTTGATCTCGTGACTTGAGCATCCAACAACTTCAGAATAAGAGCTATATATGCAGATGAATCAACTTTAACAGTTAGTCCTGCAGCCCCAACATTTGGGACCGCCACGCTCTAATGCCTTAAGAGTTTAAACTGACTCCAGCAAACGTACGAGTATAAACTATATTAATGTCGATCAACACGCTATAGTAAAGGTCAATGCCGGTCAACGCATCAGCAATCTTGCTTAAATAAGACAAAGGATGATTCTAGGGAGATCAATCATATTCAGATATGAATTATCGATGAAGATGATCAATTTAACGTCAACTCAATGATAAGAGCTAGATTCAGAAACTTATACACCAACTTCAGTTCAAGATTTTGACAATGGTCAGACGATAAACGTAACACCGAAAGAACTTTATCTATTTAACAAAACACTGAATAGAAGGAAGGCTGAAGAAGTCAAGAATTAAAGCCAGCTACAGGTCCTTTGACACCGACTGAAGGTGGGACCTATCACATCTAAAGTATTTCAGATTCTTTTATAAAGGAATGAGGCTAAAACACTTAGGAAGGGGTATCTGTAGGCATCTAAAAATGCCTATAGGTGTCCGCACACAGCTGAGACAAGAGAGAAGGCGATGAACGTCATTATCCAAATCGAAGGGGATTATCCGAGTCAAAGAGGATCATCTGACACCGACAAGTGCATAAAGCGAATCAGAGAACCAAGTGGCCCATTCACTCACCAGCCACCTCCAAGTTAACAAAATGTATGAAGTGAATCAGTGAAGCGTACGAGTCAACGTGACACGCAAAATAGCAAAACAACTCATCCAAGAGTTTGTGTTTCACCCAAAAGGAGTGAAACACCATGTGCGTCTTGCCTACACCATCAGTGGCTCATCTATTAAAAGTTGTAGGTCTCTTCATTAGCTTTCTAATGCATCTTGAATCACTTCATTCCGAGATCGGACGAGAGAGTTAGAGCCAAAATACCTAATATGGTACGAACTAGCACGCAAGGCTGCGAGCCACCATTTGGTGGCTCACACGAAGAGGTAACATTTTGACCAGGATATGATTTGATTCTAAAGAAACTCAAAAGATGAAAATGTAGTTCCCTTCGTCATCTTTTCAACACATCTTGAATCATCTCATTCCAAGATCGGATGAGAGAGTTAGAGCCAAAATAACCGAGGTAGTACGAACTGGCTCAGCCAAGGCCGAGCAACCAAATGGTGGTTCGCGCCTGAACCAAACTGGTTCGGTTCGTTTGAACCCGATTTTGCAGATTTTGTCCGAAAATGCATTCTGATGGTTTTCGATAGGTTTTCTTGGGGTTTGTTCATTCCTGAGTGTCCTAACTGATTGGATATCATCCACAAACATGGTTATATGGTTATCAACTAAAGATAGGGTTGAATCTATCATTCTTATCCGAAAACCCCCAACCGAAGCCTATAAATACAGGTTTAGAGGCTCATTTCATAGGGTGGAGATCAAGAGGGTGAGGTACTGTCAAAATTGAGAGTGGAGCCACGAATTTCAGAGGGTTAGCAGATCTTGGCGATGTTTCTCCATAAACAAAAAGAGAGTTTGAGAGATCTGAAACCCTTTTCCCCATATTCCTCCGGATTTAAGCTTGGTCTTAAATCCTAAAAAGAGTTATAATCTCACTTAGTTGGGATTACCACTTCAGTGAATACTTCCTTTGTGAAGTAGGAGCTTTGATTTGCAATCTGTCAACCGGATCTGATCTGCGACGGTCCACAGATATCAACGTCCCCGGTACAGGCAAAAATCTCACGCAAACAATAGGTGATAAATACCTATTGTGTGTTGTTTGAAGGAATTGTAATCTTATATTTTCATTGTGTAAGAAGATCTTATAAAAAGATCGACTTTTTATTTATTTGAGTTTATTATAACGCCTAAAGTTGTAATAGATTCGATGACAATGAAAACATCAATTTCTGACCCAAACATCCATCCTCTCCAAGCTCGTAATTCCCTTTTGACCAGCCTTCACCTACTCAGACACACTACTGAAGTCTTTACTAGATGTGTACATCTGCACATACTCTAAAGGAACTAAGGACTGAATACGTGTCCCCACCGATAAAGCCCTCACTAGTGGTCGAGATAACATATCGGCCAACTTGTTAGTTGCCCCCTTCTAGTACCTAATGATGATGTTGAATGCCATTAAATAGGATATCCACTTCATGTGATGTGCCTGCTGCAGTTTCATCTGGGCATGTAGGAACTCTAATGGCTTGTGATCCAAGTGTACAACCACACCTTTACCCAACAAATACATCCACCAATGCTTGATCGCCTGATAAAGTGCATAAAACTCCTTGTTATAGGTAGGGTAGTTCTGAATAGCACCTGTGAACATCTCAAAATGGTACTCCACCGGCTTCCCATCCTGTATCAACATAGCGCTCATAGCATAGCTAGAAGTGTCAGTCTCTACCTCGAAGGTCATCTACAAATTAGGCAATGCTAACACCGGTGCCTCCAAGATCTTCCTCTTCAGCAATTGAAAAGCCTCCTCACGCGTCCTCCCCCACTTGAACTGAACCTTAATCTTCGTAAGGCCATGTAAAGGTGCTGTATAAGTCAAAAAATGTGGAATAAACTTGCGCAAATACAGGAAAGCCCCCATGAAGCTTCTCACCTCCGTTATTGTCCTAGGTGTCGGCCACTTTGTGATCACCAACACCTTACCTGGATCTATCCTCCGCTGGCCCTTCCCCACGATAAAGCTGAGATACACCAACTAATCCTTTCCAAATTTGTACTTCTTCCCATTGAGCTTCAGTTATCTATTCTGCAACACTTCAAACACCTTCTCGACATGAACAAGATTCTCCTCCCAGGTCCTGCTGTACACCAAGATATCATCAAGGTAAACTATCACAAAATCCACTATAAAAGGTCACAATAAATTATTCATGAGTCTCATAAGGGTCGTCGTAGTGTTGCATAATCCAAACGGCATCACCAGCCACTTGAACATGTCCTGCTTGGTATTGAACACAGTCTTCAAAGTGTCATCCTCTCGAATCCTCACCTGATGGTAACCAGACTTCAGATCCAACTTCGTGAAAAACCTCACTCCCTCCAACTGGTCTATTAGATCATCGATCCATGGTAGTGGATATCGATTCTTGACCGTTATCTTGTTAAGCATCCGGTAATCCACGCACATGCGCTAGCCTCCATCCTTCTTGGGAACCAACAAGACTGGCGACAGCAAGGTGAACAACTCGGCACTATCACTCCTGTCTCCAGAAGCTCCTGAGCCTGCTTCTTTATCTCCTCGGACTCCTGTACAGATGTGTGGTATAGACCTATATTCGATAAGGAACTCTCTCCTGTTAGCATAATCTCATGCTCCACACCCCATCGTGGTGGTAGTCTTGTGATCTCTGAAAGCAAGTCTGCATACTTGGCCTTCAACCTGTCAAGATCTCCCTCCTGAAGCTTGCTCAAGGTGGTCAAGCATATCCTACTCAGCTATTCCTCAAATGGCCTAATGAATAACAATACAAACTTCTTGCTTGCTTTAATTAGCCTTTTCGCCTGAGTCGCCGTCACCAAGATAGTCTCCTGTGGAAGAGATGCCAAACAAAATAGGAACTGCTCATCATCCTTGGTGAACGTATACTTCTGGGCCCACTTGTCATAGACTGCATACCTATCCCACAAATAGGGACTGCCCAATATAACCTGACAAACATCAATAGAACGACGTCGTACGTGACCTCGTTAATATACGACTCGTGGAGTGTAAATCTGAAAGTGCATTGGTTGATCACACTTAATTCCACCTCCTTCTGAATCCACCCTAAAGGATAGCGTATCGGATGTTTTACCATCTTCAATCCTAACTTCTGAACCAATGCCTCGGATATCAAATTCTTCTGGCTCCCTGGATCAACGATGGCATCGACCAAACTAGTCTTCACCTGTAACTTAAAAACAAAGAGCTGCTCCCTGGGGTCTTTGTCTTAATTCGTGGCGTGCTTACCTGCTATAAGGTTAAGACTGCTATTGGGCTCTATAATCCTGAGAACTTCCTTCAGACCCTGTGCTATCACATATGTTTTTTTTCTCATCCTACTTCTTCAACCCCTTCGGTTTTAGATGAGAATACTTCTCCCAGCACCGATCAGCCACGTGCCATGTCTGCTTGCAATGATTGCAAGTTAATTTTGCCTTCCCTAGATCACTATTCTTTTTCTCTTTCTTAGGTTGAGAGACACTAGACTTGCTCCAACTTGCTTAGAATTTCCCTTCGTCTCGTTGCTCTTCTTCTGTTTGCCCTCAATGGAAACAGCCTTCATACTCGCTTCTACAATGGACTTGTCCGTGAACAGCTTCATCTCCTTCAGGATGTATTCATTCAGTCCCTCCATAAACTTCATAAAAATTGAGTATTCCTCATTCGCTATGTTGAGGACCATCGCTTGTTGCTGGAACTTCGTTGTGTATTCTTAAACGGTCTAGTTGAATCTTTGGCGTAAGTCATACCACTTGTACCAACGCTCCTTAAGGAATACTACCAGATATTGCTTCCTCGGTAGCTCCTTGAACTTGTTCCACGATATCGCCTTCTTCTCATGCTTGCAGTAGGATTTCCACCACATTAATGCATATCCTAAAAGCTTCAATGTTGCAAAAACAATCTTCTCTTTTGACAAATAGCCATAAAGAGTAAAATAAGTCTCCATCCACTCGATCCAATCATTAAGCTTCTCGATGTCAACACTCCCATCATAAACATGGATCTCTATCATGAAGTCAATCTTCAGATTCTGATAAGGATCCTTACCCCCTTGATGTGGAGTAGTCTTGACGGTCTCGACCTCCTCATCGGAATCTAAATCTTCACTCTCTCCATCAGACTCTAAAGGTTTATTCTTGGACTTCGAAGAAGATTCACCCTTTTTGTTTCTTCCATGGATGAGATCGACGAGTTGTGTGAGAGTCGACCCGATTGTTTCGATTTGTTGCTCCAACGCATGAAGCCTTGTTGAATTATCACTTTCTGTCATCTTATTCTTCCTTAATTTCTAGATTTCTTCTAAGGAAATAAGAATCTCGCCTAGCTTCTTGTACTGCGATCGAGTAAGGACCATACACAAGATTTCCCTTTCACAGGATCTGATCGCTCTGATACCAACTTGATACGAGTCTCTGTGCGAGCACCTTTGATCGTGGAATTATCAAAATGTGGATCGAGAAGAAAACAATAGAAAACACAAGAAAAATTTAGCTAGCGAAGGAAAATACCTTCTCTAGATTATGAGTAATAAAAGATTATAAATCTCTCACTCACAATCTTACTAGAATAGAGAACAATCTCTCTATTCTCTTTAAATACAATCTGATTGTCTAGGAACTCTAAAACAATCCTATTTATATCCCTAATAACGTGGATGACAATCTTGTAAATAAACAAGTTCAAACAAACCAGGAAAACACATCAAAAAGAGTCCCAGATAACTCAGGAAACCCGATGCGGTCGACCAACCTGCTTGATCCGGTCGACCGGCCAGAGAGGTGATTTCTCACCCTATAGTCGGAACCACATCAGGTCAACCGCCAAGTACGTCGCGGTTGACTAGCAAGAGCGCACGAATATCACCCTATAGTATGCACGAATCCGGTCGACCGTGTTGAGCATGCGGTCGACTGGCCAACACCTGAACACCAGTTCCCTGATTTTATCTGTTTTACTGCTTTTGACTTCTTTCGTCGCCACCGACGGCTCCATCCACGCTTCCATTCTCACGATACCATGAGAATCGTCTATCTTCAAGATCCTATGAGGATCACTAAGCTCCCGAAGTGAGGAAGAAGATACAACCGTATCAGTTGATTCCCTATGACCATCGATGGCTCCTTGAACACATCGATGAGTGCTTGTAGATCATTGATGTTTTAATTTTGAGTTTCTAAAAATCTCCAATTGATAACTATACACCATCTATGGTATGTGATGACCATCAATGGTTCACTGTAGATCATCGATGATCCAAAATCATCTTTCCGCAACTTTTACTATGGTTCACTGTAGACCATTGGTCGTTTCTAGGCTCAAATCAACGAAAATGCTAATTTTTACGTCGTTTTGCCTTGTAACCTTTGTATACCTATTTTTACCTATATTATATCATCTCAAATAAATATTGGTACCAAATGAGAGTTTATTATATACTCAAACAGAGCTATTGTACGGACTATGTTCTAAGAGATGGAGACCATCAATCCTTGATTAAAGTTGGAACAACTCGCACTACAGCAAATTACACTTTTCCTGACGCTTATTCCCGACGCATGGTTAAATACATCGCCAAAAATTATGTTTTTCCCTACGAATTTAGTTAGAGTCGGCAAAACATATATTTTTCCCCACGTTTATAATTAGTGTCGCTAAAAGTGTATATTATTTGCGATGTTTTAACTTAGCGTCGGTAAAAGTGTATGGATTTCCCGATGTTTTTTATTTTCGTTGGTAAAAAAATATATTTTTAGCGACGTTTTAGGGTTGCCGTCGCTAATAGTATACATTTATCGCGACGTCTTATGTTATCGTCGCTAAAAGTGTCTTTTTCTCGACGCCCCCGCTTTGTGTGGCTAAAATGTGTATGTTTAACGACGCTGTTTTATTCATCTGTGTCGCCAAAAATCGTTCCCTCCAAAATTCATTCGCTCCCCTTCCCCCCAAAAATTCATTCGTTCCCCTCCCCCCTAAATTTCATTCGTTCCCCTCCCCCCTAAATTTCATTCGTTCCCCCAAATTTCACAGCCGCCCCATCCCGCCGATCCCGTTCCCCCACCCCCTCGACGTCCTCTCTCCCCTCGTTCCGCCACCCCATCCCGCCGTCCCTCACCGCCCTCGTTTCCCCAACCCCTTGACCTCCTCTCTCCCCTCGTTCCCCCCTACCCGACCTCCTCTCTACCCATGCCACCGCCGCTGCTTCCCCACGCCACCGCTGCCTCACCCCAAAATCAAACCCATGGACAGGTTCTCTTCCACCATTTCTATTGCAAGAAATTGTTTACTCGCTTTAGCATGAAGGTAATGCCCTTTAATCATATCTTGGTGTGCAATATTGTATCTGAGGATTTTAATATTTTGTATGTTTAATTTTTCTCTTTTAGAGGGTTGCTGCTAGCCGTGTTTGGCTTGCATCAAAGTTAGAGGAGAGCCCGAGAAAAGCAAAACAAGTCCTGATCGTCTTCCATAGAATGGAATGTCGGAGAGAGAATCTACCAGTAGAACATTTGGATTTCTTATCTAAGGTTGTCCCTTTTCCTGTCCTTTCTTGTTCCTTGAGGATTAGTAATATTGATTTTTCATGGATATTCTTGTGCTCCTTCGTATAGAATTTGCTGTTATTGAGATTAGGTCTCATTACTTAAGTTCACTTATTTGCTTTACTGGCATGTTTGTTCTTTTTTTTATTGACCAAAGAGGTATTCAGAGTTGAAGAAGGACTTGATAAGGACGGAGTGACATTTGTTAAAGGAAATGCGCTCCTGATGAACTGAGACAAGAAGCTTGGAATCTCGCCAATGATAGGTACTATTCTCAAAATAGTGGCTAATTGGCTTTTCCTATTTTATCTCAACCAAGCATTACATTGCTGGTTGCTGGTCTCTTATTTCACAGTGTCCATCATAGCGGTACAATTTAAATTTTCTGTTAACTTGTTTACAACTTATGGATTGCTTTAATAAGGCCATTTAGCAACATCAGTTTTGAGTCTTAAGCTTGAAGGGAAAGGAATTATGGCACCGAAACTTTTTTCCATGGGCAATCCTTGCTTATGTTTATTCTTCCATAAAAATTTGTCCAATTTTTCAAGGTCTACCGGTAACTTAGTCCAGGTCATTCATGTTTGTGACATGATTGGCTTCACTCACAAAATTTTACTTATGGCGTGCATTTGTGTGTCCTGGGACACACTTGATTGTTCCTTTTTTTACCTATTCTTCCCCTTATGATCGTTATTATCATCTCCCAAATTTTTATTGCGTCTGAGTTTCTGAGCTTCCATTCAACAGATTAACTTGATCTCTTTCATTTTCATCGTGCACATGTCCCCTTAGTCTTTGTCACAGAAAGAGAGAAAGTATTGTGGGATATGTTGGAGAAGAAATAAGTTTCCATTTAAGAGGATATTAAAGCTATAACTTTTAGCATGATATAGGAATGTGGCAT
>BQKN01065422.1:74745-197013 GCA_022839385.1 Asparagus kiusianus
ATACATCCGAATCGCATCCCTTTGCCGAGAAGAATCCAGACCCATCAAAAGCACAACAAAAGCAAACTCCCGCCCACTAAGGACCCTCATTAAAAGAAGGATGATTAATTATCTAAAACACCTTACCACATAAATATTTGTGGTTCCCTAATCACATCAATGTTTTGAGAAAATTCAAAATACTGATGACATAAACATCAAGAGTTCTAACTTTACTACGTGTTGATGTATTAGTGATCATACGGTCAATATGTACCCATGTTTAGATGAGTTTGTTGGGGATTGATGAGGGGCCGCTTTCTTCCCCAACTTTATGTCTGGTTCTTTGAATAGGGTAGATAAATCTGCACAATTAGAAGCTCGTGAGAGGATGGGGTTTGGTTCCCCCGTTGTACCTCCGACGATCAAGTTAGATGATGAACTTAAGTGGAGTAAGGAGAGTTCTTGTGTGCAATGTGATTGCTAAAGGGTCAGATTTGTGAATCAAGATCTCGATCAAAATCCAGATCAAAGAGAGAGATCTTCCAAGGTAGAATAGTACCTTTATTTATACCTAGGGTATAAGGGTAGATCGGTCACTAGCACTGAGAGGCGGTGGCGAAGTATGGGCTGACAGCTGCGTCAGCACCTGCTTTATAGGTGTCGGCTGACGAGTGGGGGATGGATCACTTCGGCATTAAACGAGAAGTGATTGGCGGCATGGTAGTGCCTATGTGGTCCGATGAGTCATGAAGGCTATCAGGGCTAGAGGTATGATGCACCTAACATGTATTAAATTCAATGTTGACACATTGCCAGAAAGGATAGGCTCTGTTAGGTCTCATGTTTATGAGCCTATTATCTAATCTAGTTTTGATGATTAACAAATAATTCCTAACATCGTTTGTCGTGTGTTTTTATTTGATTGTTAGGTATCCTATACAAAGATCCTTGTCGGAGGTTGGATGGACTTGCGCTTTCACGATCATATTCAAAGGAGGTTGGAAGGAAATCGAAATGAAGTCGTTGCAGTTCAAGACAAATACGAGATCGTGCTTCATCCCTACTACCAAGCTGAGGATCGTCCTAGATCCATATTCATGCAAAACAAGCTTGGGCATAGTGTTTGCTACTCTTGGTGTTTACTTTATTTGTTATACTTAAAAGCTCAAATCATACACACACACAAACACACACACACACACACACAATATTTTTGATTTATCGCTGTTTTTGGATTATAGACTTTACGACACTATTTTATATCTTTCCTAAAATCTATAAATCTATTTAAGTATTTCAAAACGTGCTTGAAATGATTTCATTAAAATCAAGTTTTAACGTTTTCGTATTTTTGAACGACTTACAAAATACTTGTGTTTTCACAAATGGGAAATGCAATCTGGAAAACATTATAACATGTTCATATTCATATATATAAACATTTTCCCAAGTTTTATTAATTTTGGAGTTGTTTTGTTATTTTAAATTAAATTTACAAAAATAAGTTTGTAGCAGTTTTTAGAATCTGGAATATCTGTTTTCAAAAGAGTGAGTTTTTACAAATGCAAAGTGATATTTCATAATTCTTTCTCTAACATGTTTATCTTCATGTATACAAATGTTTCCCCAAATTTTACTATTTTTGAAGTTGATTTGTTATTTTAGATTGAATTTAGAAAATCAGCTCTGCAAAACTTCAGAATTTTTCGTGCATGTTTTCAGTCGACCGTGAACAGTGTTTTTAGTCAATCGACACCATTCATCAGTCGACCGAACAGAGGTATTTTTTAGCCATATGTTTCATAGTCGAATCAGTCGACCGAAGTAGTTTATTAGTCGATCGTTAACGGTCATATTGCACAACAATGGGTAGTTTTTGGATTATTTTGTTATAAAGGCTATATATATGCCTCATAACTCGTTTGTTTCACTTATGAAAGTTTATAAAAGTGTTTTATCAGTTTGTTTAAGAGTTTTTTTAAGGAAAAATCAAGTATTTGTTCATGTAAAGAAAGTTTCATAAAGAGGAGGATTTCAATTTCATTTTTGAGGAGCTCAACCTCAATTCTTCATCCCTCTTTGTTTAGAGAAGTTTTGCTAAACGCATTATCTAGCTTATTTACATTTTGATTCTTATATATATTTGCTAGATTAATTTGAGTTTAATTTTTATTATACTCATTGTTTACATAAACAACCACTTGAGCTTAAGTATTTCACATATCGTATACTTGGGTTGTAGGATTGTATAATTGAGTGAGCTTTCAATTTCGTTCTCATCTTGTTAGAGAACAAATCATTTACTTGAGCTTATTATCATATTACATTGTAATACACAAGGACATTTAGAGGAGTGGTTGGGAGAAGAACGGGATCAATTCCAAGAGGAGTGGCTTGGTTGTAAAAGCCTAGGGAGAGGGAGATGTAGTAATTCCAAGCACTTGAGGAAGATAACACAGGTCGGCCAACACTTGCAGCAGTATATTATGTGATTATCAACGTATGAATTGTAAAAGTTTTCAGTGATCTATTGAAACTGATTGTGTAATTATTATGTTGATAGTGGAGAACCTGCTCGAGGTGAGGAGCGGAGACGTAGGTCAAGTGTTAGACTGAACTCCGTGATTATATTTGTTGTTTACGATTGCCTTGATGTTGTAGGCGTTAAACATTGCCTATAGGTTCCCAAACATAGCTCGAGACGAAAAAAGACAAAGAACGTCATCATCTAATTAAGTCGGAGAGGATCATCCAATACAAAAAGAAGCAGAGGAACACGCGAAACGACGAAATGACAAAATGACAAAATGACAAACGGCAAAACTATCTCACAATCAGTGAGACAGTCTAAAGTGTCTCGAAACTCAAGACACATAAATGTGTCTCGGGTGCCGAGACACCTTAGTGTGTCTCAAGTGACGAGACACAGTAGATTGTCTCGCAAATGCAAAAGACCCATGATGTGTTTTTCGATGATTTCCTCAGTTTTCATCCACAAACACCGCATCCGATGCCTATAAATAACCCCCCCCCCCCCCGTCATACACTTGTGAAGGGTATTGACGAATTGGCGAAGTGCTGACGATTTGAGAGCAAAAACCTACGAATTTCAAAGAGAGAGGTGGAGATCTTAGCGAACTTCGTGCATAAAGAGGAAGTTTTCGAAAGATCTAAAGGCCTTCAGTTGTTTCCTCGGTATTCAAACCTTGATTTGATATCGGGAAGAGTATTTATCTCACCTTGCTAAGATATATACTTCTGTTCTTTTTCCAAAACAAAATAAGAAAATCAAGCCTTCTTCATGATTAATTCGGATCTATGAATCGGTGGTCCACGGGCTAACGCGTCTCCAGTATAGGTAAAGATCCCATGCAAGTAGCGATTGATAAACAATCTCTACGTATGTTTCTTAGAAATCCTCTTTTTTGCTTCTTTTGTAAAGAGAAATCTTATAAAAAGGCTCACTCTTGTGATTTTGTTGTATTGATAAATGATTGTAATAGATTTTGCAAAGAAAACAATTTCCAACACAAACACGCTGGTAACCACAGTGGGAACCAACGGTCTCACTGCCGATATCGGAGTGTCGCAACTGATCAAGATCCTGATTGACTCAACGGTCGAGTATGAGTTTGACCAAGAGATGTTTGAGGAGTACCTCTCATCCTCCTCCTCAAGGTCTCCTCGACCCACAAGTGCAGAAAGTTCTCTTCTTCAAAGAATGTTCGCTGGTCTTCAACTCCGATGAAGGCCCATGGTGATGAGTCTCGCCTAATTATTGTTGAGGCTACCCCTCGCAACGCCTCTCCGGCGTCTAACCACATCGAAGACTCTACTAGCGGCAACTCCTCCTCAGTTAAGGAGTTATTTGATGAAAACTCGCCAACTCTGACGAAGAGGGATCGTCAGAGGCAGTGCCAACGTCTTGCTTGTCAGCTCACCAAAGCCTCGGAGCAGGTTGACAGATTTCTCTATTATGCGGATCTGGAGTCCAGGAAGCGTCAAATGTTACAACCGTCTTAAAGAAAAGTTACTAATGTTTCCTCTAAACCATCAACTAATGAATGGGTTTGTGTCAAAAGGACTCGCTCAACTCTCAAGTAATGCATCCAGAATTATCACGCACATGTCACACGCACACGTACTCTTGTGCAAACGATATAGGAAATACAAAAGGAAGAGGTGGATAATGAACCATCGAAATCCCACAAAATCTGGATGCCAAAGTCAGAAACTACGCCAAAACCAAGTGCAAAGACAACAGGAGCTGTCTCTAGCGACCGAGATAGCTCAGGCTGTCTCGCCCATGGCCGAGACAAGCTAGGTTGTCTCACCTAAGGAGGCCCCTCCATAGCCGCTTCCTCATCTCCATCAACGTTCGGTCCTGGTCCATCTGTTGTCGTACCTCTGGTAAAACCTCAGGGAAGCCTCGACCTAACAAAATTCAAGATTATGATAGCAGATCACCATTGTCCTTTGCATGAAGATCGAGGCAAAGCTCCTATTGAAGAACGTTTGGGTTCAGTGAACAAAACCCAAGTAGTTCCATAGACTAGGGGTCTTGAATGTCCTCCCGTCAAGTCAAAGTCCTCCTGTAAGGACCATGAATTTTGATTCTAGTTAAAATAATTTTCTGGTATTTTAAAATATTTAATTATGATTTTTAAAAGAGTATTTGTATTTTTCTCAATTTCCTATAATTTTCTATGATTTAAAAATGCGATTATATATTTATAATGATTTTGATATTTATAAATTTATTTTGTGCGGTCAAAATTCCTAGAATTAATGTGTTGTGTTATCGGTACTATTACGTAATATTTTAAGTAACATATTGTATTATTAATATTATTACAAATTATTTCATATAATACATGGTATTATTAATTAAGTGTTTTGGTATAATTTATTGTATTATTTCTGTTGTTACATATTATTTATCGTATTAGTATAACTTGTACGTTTTACTGTGTACATAATTATTCCATAATTATTTGGTTTTAAATTTAAGTAAAAATATTTTTATTATTAATTATTCTTATTTAATTATACAATATGGGTATATTTCAACTATTTCGTATCAATTGTTGTATTAGAACAACATGTACGTTTTTACTTGTAGATAATTATCCCATATTTATTTTGATTTTTAAATATCATTAGTTATTTCTTTTTAATTATTTTGTTTTAAATACTTAACCCTAACCCTAATTACCTATATATATATATATACATATATATGTTTTCCTATTCACAAAAAAAAACCCGCCGCCCCACCTTTCTCTTCTCTCTCTTTCTTCTTCCCTGCAACCCACGTCCGCACCCCCTTCCCGAGTTCGCCACCACGAGGTTCGCCTCCCCGACGCAGTCCTCTCCTCTCACCGCCGGCATCCTCCATTACCGCCCCACCTCCAGCAGCCGTCAACCAACAGATCCGCCGGCTGTCCACGTCCGACCCCCTCTCCTCTCTTTCCTCGTCGCCGCCGTTCAACCACGCTGTCGACCTCCGGCCTGTACCGCCACCAACACCTCCTGCAGCCCCACAGAACCGCGCCCAGAGCCACCCCTAGCGCCGCTCGCCTTGGTTGTCGCCGCCGACGAACCCCAGACCCGACAGCCGTGCCTCCACGCTCCGAGCACTGCCTGAACCCGCTGCCAACGAGCCGAGCCGCCTACAGCCATCAGATCCGACCACCTGCACCCCTGTTCCCCGCTCCGAACACCCCGTCGTTGCAACCTACAGACTCGTCGCCGTCGTCAGCATCGATACGTTCGATGAACCCCGAGGCAAGATCCTTCTTGCTCAGATCTGAATACTATACTTGTTATAATTTATTTGGATAGTTATTTGTGACGTATTTATCTGCGTGGGTTGTTGATGAATAATATTAGATAAATCATGAATTATGATACATAGAATTTTCAGAATATTTATGATGAGTTAAAAGAATTTATTTTGGCAGCGAAATCACTTTTGGATAATTATATTTATTAAAAAGAACTTATTTTGAGAACGGGATTATTTTAGGAAATTTATAATAATTTAAAAGGAATTATCTTAGGAAAAGAATCATTTTAGAATAATTATAAATAAATTAACGGAATTTGTTTTGAAAAAGAGATTATTTTGAAAGAATTTATTTTGCGAAAGGATTATTTTAAGTAAACAAATTTATTATTTTAGAAGGTTATTTTAGAACAATTTTATGATTCACAATTCTTAAACTTAATTATCTGATATGTCATGATGTTATTGCTCATGATCAGTTGCATTGCTTGTTGTGATTGAGAATCATTAGTAGTTCATGACCTTAGTGGCTTATGTATGACGAACGAGACCTAGAGACATGTTTATATTGTTGACTTAGAAATACTAGAGATGCTAGGGTAGGCCATTTTGGTTCATGTGATTGTGATTATTACCAGGCTCGCGCCAGTGTCTTGTTTCGGCCTGGGGTGGGTCTGAGGAGCAGTGATATTGTGGTTGTTGATTATTTCCAGGCTCGCGCCAGTGCCTTGTTTCGGCCTGGGGTGGGTCTAAGGTGTGCGGTGTTATCGAGATTATTATTTGTTTTCCAGGCTCGCGCCAGTGTCTTGTTTCGGCCTGGGGTGGGTCTGAGGTGAGGTGATATCGAGATTATTATTTGTTTTCCAGGCTCGCGCCAGTGTCTTGTTTCGGCCTGGGGTAGGTCTGAGGAGCAGGAGTATTGAGATTGTTGAGATGAGTGATGTGATGGTTAGTTACATGACCTTGATTCTTAGCTAAGTATGAGTCTTGTGAGTTGTAGGCCGGTTGTGTTTCTTTCCATACATAGATCGGGGTTAATATTTAATTATTTACAATTCGAGATATATGGTATATACATGAGGGTTTCCTTGTTTGGATTATTTCGCTCGACGTACTACGTCTCGAGTTGTAGATTTTTAAGTATTAATTCCATCTATTGTATGACCGTGTTGCTTGGATGTTTTCTGATCGTTACCTGCATGATCTTGTTACTTGGTTGATTTTTGGATTCGTCTGATTATTAGTATTCCAGTTGCACGCCTCCAATGTTATTACTATCATCACATGTTCTATTTCTATTTCTGTTATCGCATTGACCACGCATATGTTATTATTACTATTATTGTATTTGTTTCTGCCTTGGGGGATCTTGCCGTGTGTTTCACACGCTGACATACTCCTATTTTCTGGATGTACGTCAGATTTAGGAGATGAGCAGCCTCAGTTCGGGATAGTTCAGGAGCCAGAAGATTCTTAGCAAGTGTGTCTTGTAGAAGGAGTAGAAGTACCAGCTGAAGCGTAGTGGTTTTCTTTCGTAGTAGTAGCTAGACATTAAAACTCTTTTACCGTACTTTTCTTTAGTTAATGTTGGATTTAGTATTTTAACAGTATTTTCTTTATGGACCATGTATTTCTTATTTTCTAGTTGAACTGTTGTTGTAATAAGGGTACGTTTGACCCATATTTTTATGTCTGGGATGATTTACCATTGATGATATGTTATTCTTGTTCTGGGTTATCATTATATTCTTGCTATGTGTGATCGGGGACCTGTGACTTCGTATATTATATTGTTTCCAGACGCTTAGCGTATTAGGTTGAGAAGAAAGGAAAAAAAGAAGAAAAAAAATGATAGCGTATATTTTTTCTCAATCTAATACGTTGCGGGCTTGTTCACGTTCCGATTCCCGGGTATTTTGGGAAGCGGGGCGTGACACCTCCCTTCTTGGGAAACTTCCCGTCATCATCTGCTTGGGAGTTCGTGTCAAAGTCTAGAAGCCCATTAATATTCCACACTCATAATAGTGTGGTTCTAAATACGTAACTCCCAAGAATGTCAATAAGGCGTCACATCCCCAGAAGAAAATGTGTCCGTCAAAGACGACTTTATACCTAGCAAATCACACCAACCAACGATAGGTTACTTCAGTCATCACACCGATGTGTTGTACTACCAGGCTGGGTGTGTGAATAATTCCCAAAAGAGGACTCTTCAAGAAACAAACTCTCATTGTTTATATGAGAGGCTTATCATAGCAGTATTATCAGAGTGTAGCTGCACCAAGATCGCTCTACAGAGGGTCTCGATATTCTAAAGGCTTTGCACCGAAGCGTCAAAACCCAAATCAAGATGCTTCCGCAAGAGAAGATCAGTTGTCCAAGATGATGAACTCCCAGAAGTCACCATCAATATGGCTGATAAAAGGAAGTCAAAACAGCACCCAAATGACTCCGATCCTGATTTAAGATTGTCCCAATGAATGTCTCGACTTCAACTAAGAGTTACTAGACGCAGAGATTATAGAAGAATGCATGAAGGGTTGTCTTCTGATGACGAAACTTTGGATGCTTGCTCTACAATCGCCTCTGACGATACAATGTCCAGCATGGAGTGAGCTAGGGAGGCATTCACCATCACTCCTGACTAGTTAACTCAAATGCTTCAAGAAGCTCTGCCTAAGCAACAAGAAGAAATCAGAGCTAAAATGAAAACGCAGATGATGTTGAACATGCAGTAGATGAGGGAATTGCAGGCTCAACAACATCAACCTGAACCTAGTCAACGAACTGAGTCCAGCCATCACAATACCAAATTAATTCAGGCCAATACTGAAGACAGCGATGTAGATGTGGATGAGCATATTTTTGTTGACCTTCCTCCCAACAACAATAATGCTGAGGTGGTCTGATTGACTCTTCTCAACATCGCCCGAAGAAGGATGTTGGCCAGGATAAGAAGATGAAAGAAGACTAGCATTTCATTCCCATACCCAAGAGAGTGGGAGTTAATTTTGTACCCGACGAAGTTTAATATAATTAACTTCATGTCGTTTGATAGGAGAGGCTCACCTACTCAGCACTTAATTTATTTCAAGTCTCATTTGGGCATAATCTCTGGACACAAACCCTTGATGGTCTGGTCATTCGTAGGCACCCTTCGTAAGGCCGCCTTCGATTGTTACTGACGTCTCAAGCCAGGGAGCATCAATAGTTAGGATGACATGAAAAGCTTGTTCCTCAGTAACTTCTTTGACATCGATACTAAAGTGTCGATCGAAACTCTACTAGATGAGAAGCAGAAAGGCGGAGAGTCGGTTGACAACTTCGTCAAGCGCTTCCAAAACAAGGTGATGAACTGCCGAGATCTGGTCACGGAGGATTTCATCTTGCAGACTTACCATAATAACCTTTCTGTGGATGTACTGGAAGCTATGGAAGTGGTGTCATCCAAAACCTGGAAGGAATTGAAGGTGCACGAAGAACAAGACGAACGCTTCCTCAAAAGGAAGAAGGCCAAGAGAGGCTAACCATTGACAAGCATTCGAAAATATAACTTTGTTCCTCGAGGTAGAGGAAAGTCACCTGCGACTAGGATCGATGCTTATCAAATATCACGACGACAGCCGCATCAGCCATCATTCTAGTTGCAGCACCAAGCGCAGCAACCACAAAAGTAGCAGAGAACTTCAGAACCGAGATTCCCAAAGGAATATTTATTTAAGGAAGATGAAGTGTCTACCATCTTTAAGTATCTCTTGGACAACAACAAAATCAAGTAACCGCAAATCATAGACCATGAGGAAGCCAAAAGGACCACGGATCCTAAGTATTGTGCATACCACAGATGGGTCCATCATCCAACCAAGATGTGTTATCTCCTTAAAGACAAAATCCAAGCCTTAACCGACACCGACATTATAACTGCAAAGAAACCAAAGGAGAAGAAGGTGGGTGCGAATGCAGTGTCTATCAGCTTCGGCTGTGTCCCTCTATCGTGGTTTTAGCCAGAGCTTGTGGTAAAGGTAGAGATGAAGAATGTTAATGATGGTCCTCATTAGCAATGCCAGAAGGGGCTTGTGTCACATACGGCCTCTAATGGTAAAATTCTTTAGGTCCATCCAGAACTACTCGAAGATGAACAATGGGCAGGACCTTCTTCCAAGAAGAAGTCTAAGAACAAGGGCAAATCTTGTTGCCCCGCCTTAGCAATTACAGAGAAAGATGAAGAAGATATCCCAACTTTGCTACTTTCTGAAGATGAGCATGAAGCCTTCACAGCCGACAGAGAACCGGCCTTCACCACCAGGAGTGGAAATGAGTACCGGTACGGATACCCGGAAGCTTTTGACCCGAATGCCAAAACTATGGCTGAGCTGGGGGTGGTTTCAACTCCTCCTAAGCCTTCTGAGAAGCCCGAGCAGCAACCAGTTACTAAACAAAAGGAGGTTGAGGCCAAACAAAAGGAGAAAGAACCCCAGCACAAAGAGGTTCGAAATCCGAAGCAGTCTCGATCCAGTCGTCTGATTAGGAGAGACATACTAGAGAGCTCGAACACTCCATACTAATTTGATGTTATGGCTCAACTGGCCAACATCCCAGTGAGGATAACTCTATATGAGTTACTGCATCTTTCCAAAGACACCAGTGTTGCTTTGCAAGAAGTTTTGGCTGATTCTAATGTGTTCCTTACTCAGATTAAACAAGCCCCTGAAGAGCCAAAGTCGTTAGTTCAACACTACAATCTCGCGGCTAAATAGTTCCCTTGCATCACCTTCACCAGGGATGACATGCAAGTGAGAAACTCAAAGCATGACATGCCTTTGTATTTTACTGGATACATTGGCTCAAGCGTTATCAACCGGATCCTAGTCGATCCAGGTTCTGTAGTGAGCATCATGCTACTCTGATTGATGTATCATCTCAGAATCTCCGCCAGCAAGTTGGCTTACACGGGTACTGTTATCTATGGATTCAAAACTAGTGGGTCCAGGCTACTAGGTAAAATCTGAGTGAAGTGCCAGTAGAGATTTGAAGTCTGAGGTCACGTTCTATGTGATTAACGCAGCGACCTCATATAACTTACTATTAGGTTGACATTGGATCAGTAGTAATGTTATAGTACCTTCTACCCTCCACCAGTGTCTAAAGTATATGGACACTAATAATAAGGTTAAGACGGTGGTCATGGACAAGCAACCATTTAAGGGGTTGGAAAATTATTTTACTGACTCCCTTCTATATGGTGCCGAATACGATACTGAACCATCGACCAAAGGCACGGATAATGGAGAGGAAGCTGATATAGAAGTCGGGCTCGATTACGATGAAGGTCTTGTATTAAATGATACCAAACCCTTTGTAATCAATCTTGACGTTGGTGAAACGTCAGATGGAAGTTGTAACTGGCAACTTTCCGATCATGTAATGAATAATGATTTAGAGTACTCACATTGTCTTGATGATGTAATGCAGGGTTGTATAATAGCCTCGACATACACATGCTACTTTTATCATCTTGCATGACAAAGAAGTGTGTCCAAGACTCCTTCGGAATAACTCCTGTCCTTCCTACCAAGGCAAGGGGGAAAGAGATTGTCTTCAATAAACGGAGTCGTTTCTGCCACTAAGCCCCCTTTGAAGGATGACGGTGATGATGAAAAACCTAGTCACTATTTATTCAGATACAACTCACAAGCGCATAACTGCATGAATAAATGGGGATACAACTTCACACTTGAAGAAGGACTTTGCTTTGGTCGAGGCCCTCGAGTATTACCCTGGCTTGCCTATGTACCGAAGGAGAAACCTGACAATTATTACGGACATAGAAGAGGCCTAGGATATACTTCTTCGTCCTCTAACGAATGTTGTTGGTAGATTAATAACCAGTCATCTAACCCGAACAAAGAGGGATCCTTGTCAGATTCTTCAGATTGGGAGACTATTATGTTAGCCTCACAGAATTATTCAAAGGTTTGATGTCAAATATGGTCACAATCAATCCTGCAACGATACAGGAAGACGATCAGTTGCCAACTTTGGAAGATTCTTCGGTCCATCACTTGAACATCCAGTACGGTGACAAGTTCGAGCAAAGGGAACCTCCTACCGAGGACAAGATGGTTCAGGTCAACATAGGAGACGAAGTAAATCCGAAGCCCATATTCATTAGTAATAGTATCCCTCCAGAAGAGAGGGAGGAGTTGATTGCCCTCTACAGGGAATACATCGATGTCTTTGAGTGGAACTATGAAGACATGCTAGGACTCAACCCAAATGTTGCGATGCACCACCTTAACATCAAACTGGATGTCAAACCAGTCAAACAACAACAAAAATGGTTTCATCCGCAGATTATGGAGGTAATTGAAGCAGAAGTTAAAAATCTGATTGACTCAAGCTTCATTAGATAGGAACAACATCCTGATTGGTTAGTAAATATTATCTTAGTCTTTAAAAAGAACGAGAAAATCAAAATCTACATCAACTTTAGAGATCTGAATGCTGCTTTCCCAAAGGATAATTTCCCTCTTCCTATCACAGATATCATCATCAACAACACCTATGGATTTGAGAGAATGTATTTCAAGGATGGATTCTCTAGTTACAATCAAATCAAGATGCACCCGGATGACGAGAAGCACACCTCGTTCAGAACACCACTTGACATCTTCTGCTATACGGTTATGTCCTTCGGCTTGAATAACGCGGGTACTACCTACCAACGACCCATGACGAAGATTTTCCAAGAGCACATCCGAAAAACCGTCGAGTGCTATGTTGATGACTTGGTCATGAAGAGCTACATCAAAAACAACCATATCAAAGACTTGAGAACAATGTTCGATCTCATACGGAGCCACCAATTAAAGTTGAACCCTACCAAGTCTTTCTTAGGAATGTCCAATGGCAAATTCCTCGGATTCATTGTCACCACAAAGGGTATCCACATCGATCCTGATAAAGTGAAAGCAATCCATGAGTTGCAACCTCTGAGAAATCTCAAAGAACTCAGATGATTACAAGGTCGATTAGCTTACATCCGTCAGTTCAACTTGAACCTATCTGGAAAATACCAACCATTTATAAGATTACAAAGAAAGGTGTGCCGTTTATCTGGGATGATGCTTGTTAGAAAGCATTTAAGGATATCAAAGCATATCTGTCAAATCCTCCTATTCTCTTTGCACTGAAGTCGAGAAAACCGTTTCTGCTTTATGTTAAGGTGACAAATCACTCGTTGAGTGCTCTACTTGCACAAGACGATAACAATGGTCACGAGAAGGCAGTATATTACCTAAGTCGGACAATGGTAGGCACTAAATCTCGATATTCGATGATCAAGAAGGAGTGTCTCATCCTGGTGTTTGCAATTCAAAAGATGTAACACTACCTGGTTCGATAGACAATATACGTCATTTCAAACGTTAATCCTATTCGAGTGTTCATGATGCAACCAGCTTCCATGAATTGCTGGCTAGCGAGATGGGCCCTGCTCCTTTCCCAGTACGACCTTCAATTCAAACAACAGAAGTCGGTCAAAGGACAAGAAATTTGTGATCTTCTAGCGGTTAATCCTATGAAAGATATAGCCAAATTATATGAAGGATTGTCGTATGAAACCAATGAAGTCAACACTACCTCTCGGCAAGAGGTGTGGCAATTGTACTTGGACGATGCTTCTTGAGCAACTAATATGGCAAGCGCTCCCGGATGTTCCAAAATCTCTTCAGGAGTTGGAGTCGTCTTAGTTTCCCTGGAGAAATACATGATGCCTCGAGCCTATTCACTGATCGAGCCATGTTCCAACAATGTGGCTGTATACAATGCACTGCTCATTAGGCTTAGTTTCGCCAAAGAGCTAGGGTTTGAGATTCTTGAAGCTTTTGATGATTCTCAACTAATAATCAACCAAGTTCTAGGAGAATACGAAGTCAGGAAGCTAGTCCTAGTCCCGTACCACAAGGCGGCCATCGAGATGGAAAACTCATTTGAAGAATTCTTCATTGAGTACATCTAACGCCTACAGAATGCTTACGCAGATGCACTAGTGGCATTAGTAGTATCTCTGGCACAGCCTCCCGAGATAGAATAATTGATCACTATGAAAACTCACCAACTCTTTATACTGGACTACGCCTTGGACAACAAAGAGGTGCACGTGACCAGAGTCAGATTCGAACCTCGAGATTGGTGTTTCCCCATTATTTATTATATCTTGCAAGGTATATTATCGGAAGACATAAAAGAAAGAGACTCGGTCCGACGAAGAGCACCGAGAATCTACTACAATGCAACAACTTCAACGCTTTATCACTATGCATATGATGGCTTGTTACTCCAATGTCTTTCGACCAAAGAAGCAGAGGAGGCTCTCAAAGAAGCAGACGATGGAACTTGTGGTGCACACCAACCTGATCCTAAGTTATGTGATCGTCTCAAAAGAATGAGATATTATTGGCCAACCATAGTCAAAGACATAGTCGTGTATGCCCGACGATATCACGCGTGTCAGATACATGCCAATTGCATGTATTAACCTCTGAAGCACATGCAACCTTCGACCACATCATGGCCATTTAAGACATGGGGAATGGATGATGTCGGTCCTATTTTCCCTCCGTTAGCCAAAGGCAACCACTTTATTCTAGTAATCACCGATTACTTCTCCAAGTGGGTCGAGGCAATTCCACTCAAAGAAGTAAAGAGAAGCGATGTTGTCAGGTTCATCAAACACCATATTATCAATCGATACGGTGTTCCAAAGTGAATCGTGCATGACAACGGTCCTCTGTTTGTCAGCAACGCCTTCATCAAATTCTGTGGAAAGTTTAGAATTTAAGATGTCTCATCGACGGCCTACAATCCCACCGCAAATGGTCTGCTCGAGGCCTTCAACAAGACCATCATTAAGATCATGTCGAAGCTCGTAAAAACAAACAAATGAGATTGGGATGACAAACTTGGCAAAACTCTCTGGGCCTATCATACCATAGTCTGCACGCCTACCAAAGCAATCTCATATTTCCTAATATATGGGTGCGAGTCGTCCTTCCCTTAGAAATACAAATTTAATCTCTTTGCGTTGCCCTAGCAACGGGGATGATGACGGATGAACAACATCAGAAATATCTTAAAGAACTCAAGACGTTAGATGATAAATGCCTGGAAGCTCAGCAACAAATTGAGTTTTACCAAACCAGAATATCCAAGGCCTTTGACAAGAAAGTCCGACAACGGAGCTTTAAGGAAGGAGACTTGGTTCTTGCCATCCGGCGACCAATGATACTCGATTTCAAGAAGAAAGGCAAGTTCTAGCCCAAATAGGAAGGGTCGTTTGTAGTAGAGACAGTCTACTCAAATGGTGCATATCGTCTGATCACCCAAGATTGTGACAAAATCATGATGCCAATAAATAGGAAGTTCCTGAAGAAGTATTATCCCTAGTATATTCTGGATAACCTATTTGACATATGCAACTTAAGTTGTTGTACAGTGTTACCCCTAACGGGAAGTTTTTGGAGAATATTACTCATGGTATTCTTAAGGATAACCCGAGATCAAAAGATTATTTAAAATGAAAACCTACCATCTGAATAATTTATTCTTAATTATTATAAAAATGATTAACGTTCTCCAGATGTGGTTATTAATCATTAATAAGGTGATTAAAACTCTCTCACTATGACCCTAAATTGCTTCAAGGATGAAGCACAACCCATTTGCTTCAACCCACTAGGAACAAATTGCCAAAAACCTTCTTAGTCATCGGCATCTTCCTGATAACCAGGATTTTCTTACGAAGTGAAATATAACAAAATATCTTCTTTCCTCCATCCATTTTCCTGGTTACTTTCATTCACTAGGATCAATTTCGTCAACCTTCTCACTGTGACTTATTGAGCACTCTTTCGTTGAGATGATATTCAATGACTTTATCTCATCAATCTTCCCTCACGAAACTCCTACCATGTAATTATGGAGTACATGATGATTCACGGTCCTCCACCATCAAATCCCTCACTGATCAAATCAATTGATGATGGGTCCATCAAACCAGAATTGTCAAGCATAAAAGAAAGCGAGAGATAAGAAAACATCTTCTTTCCTCCTTTTATGGTTAAATCCACTCAAACCCCCCACTGTGTATAGGCCTTTAACACTCCCACTGTTGAAGGCCTGACATAGTACTTGAAATTTTAACTTACCGATACATAGCGATTATCAAATCCCTTCGTATTAATTTCTCATAACTTGACACCAAAATGTCCCACTATATTGACAAAGTGATTTATGCAAATCAACACTCTCACTGTTATTTGTACTATCCTATTTCCATTTGGTCAAACATTTCGACAGGTAAGGCCAAAACCAAAATCCCCTCTCGATTCATTCTACGGACAAGAGGTCCACTCAAATCAAGTGATCAAACATTTCTACAATTAAGGTCATCTCAAACTTCCATTTGGTCAAACATTCCTACAGTTAGGGATGAAATCAGAATTCCCTCTCGATAAATAAGAGGTCTCCACTAAAATCAAGTGATCAAACCTTCCTACACTTAGGATTGTCTCAAACCCCCCTTGGTCAAACCTTCCTACAGTTAGGACCAAAACTAAAATTCCCACTCGATAAACGAGAGGACCACCTTCAAATTGGGTAATCAAACCTTCTAGCAGTTAGAGTTATTCGGATCTTTTGATTCTCAGAGAGTGTTTGTGGAAAATTTGATGTAAATAAAATGAAAGAAAATTTGATTTGTATTCTCTCAAAATCGATTATAATTTGGATTCCGATTACAAAAGAGAGGAGAATGAATTTGATTCTTCCCTTTATTTAAAACTGGGTTCCTCTTGGTAGCGATGGAGTGCCTCCTTCGAATGCTCGCGTCGAATTTGCTCTCCGTTGACGACCCAATCGTACTATCTCATGAGAACGATTGACTTATGTGATGGATTCGGTTTACAACTCTTAACGAGTGTAAGAAACTCAGAACGAGTTGAAAACTCTGAAAAGAGTTGTTGAGAACCGAATAACTGATTGGTGTAATTAACTTGCGTTGCATGTTTAATTAAGAACTCTTCACGAGTTTTAGAACTCAGAGCAAGTTAAAACTCTGTAACAAAGTTGTTAGAACCGAAGATTCGGTTAATAGCCAAGTTGATTTGCCGGTGATGAAGGGATCCCTTTAGATTTGATGTGCTAACTACTAAGTAGTTTGTTGATCTTCAGAGAAATCTCCTCCTCCGTGCGGTTTAGCTGCTGAGATTTGCTAACCTTAAACGGTTTTAATGCCAGCACACGTCAACCCCTTACTTAGTTGAGTAAGTCGGTTATTTATAGGGGGATTAGGGGTTTAACCAACCCCTAAATCCGCTCCTAAGTGGGCGAAAATCCCTCAGAACGTGGGATAACGGTTTTGAGGCCGTTCGGCTTGTGTTTGAACAAGTCAAACGCCTAATTTGGCGTTCTGGGCCTTAACTTTGCGTCTAAGGCCTGAGACGCAGAGTTCAATCTTTGTCAAAGGTCTGAAACGCACAGGCCACATGTGTTCTGGAATTGGAGACGCACAGGTCGCTTGTGCATTGAAATTCAACTCTGCGTCAAGAGTTCGGGACGCATGGTTGAGTCTGTTGGAGAACGCACATTAGGTGTGCGTTATATGCTTTAACTCTGCGTTACAGAGTTTGATGTCTGCTGGAGAACGCACAGGGTGTGTGCGTTTTGAGTTTGAGAAACGCAGAAGTGAATTCTGCGTTTAAGAGAGGTTGTTGACTTGTAACCTCGTCCATTATAACATTGCAAAGGCTACTGCTTATTGATCTTTGCTTGTTATAGGATGTGAAAGTCGTCAAATTATAACTCTCACTATTGATTATGAAGGCCACTGAATAGAGTTTTTTTCATCAGCTGTCGGAAGCGTCGTTAGGGTTTGCCCTGCATGAAATGTTCGATGTCTCGGGTCTTCCTTTTGGAGATTTACCCTATGAAGAGTTCATCCCCGGATCAAGTGAGCTGAAGATTTTGAAGGAGACGAACCCCGATGTATATGACACTCTATGGGAGGTGATGTGTCATTTTCAAATCTGCAGCCAACTGATAGGATCGCGTGGGCGTGGTATAAAACAGCTATCTTGGGCTGAATACCTTTTTCAGAATTTGTCTCATAAGACTGCTACCGTGTCTCATTGGGAGGTGAGCACCCCTGAGGCCATCCAAGCTTTGATTAATGACGCCATCGTTTACTATGTCAGCGAGGGGGTAGAAGATGATTTCCAGGCACAAACCGAATTTGAGAGCTTCCACCACCAAGCAGCCACGCCCATCTCTAACATGGCTTTATTAGCAGGTTTTCTCATGCTATGGCTAAAGCGGTGTGTGGTCCCTATCAGGCCGATAGATGCTGTGATGATAGAAGTAGCCTATCCGGCTATCCTCTTAGCTCACGGAAGACCTGTGAATCTACTTTCAGCCCTGACGTGTTGTTTGCAGCATGGTTTGAGGGAGTTATGTCTTGAGTTCATTCAGGTGAAGGAGATAGACTCTGAAGGAAAGAAGAGTTTGGTGACTCCGAATCCTCGAGTACCCTTACCGTATACTTACTTAATGGCTTGGTACGTATCCCACTGTGCGCATTTGATGAGTGCTCCATCTTCCACGGATGAAGGCTTCTTCCCTTCGTGCAGAGATTAGAAGAGGCTACTTGGATAGGCACCTATGTAGTGAAGGTCCGTCAAATTCTGTCGAGAGACCTCAATTACAACATCTTTCACTGCTTCCCAGATTTTGATGGTGGAGGATATGGGCAGGTATTCCAAGATACCGCTGGTCCTAACGGTTTTACCCGTTTAGACGGGGGAGTTTTCCATTGGCTGTTAAACATTAGGCCTGGTTATCTCCTCCTCAGGCAAAATGACAAATGTATAATCGAGCCGTATCAACCGTATCGATTTGCTCGCCAATTTGGGTACGACCAATTATACGTTGGAAATCTGAGGAGCCAACTTTCAGTTACGGGCAACATATATGAAGGAGCTCGGGCCTGGTATTATTCTACCATAGGTTGCACTGGGGCTACCTTCAGATTACCCCACAAAACACCTAATTCTCTTCTCTCCATAGCTTTCTGTAACTGGTATCACATAGCTTCAAGGATACCTGATTACAAGCTGAACCTATCCTGTTTACGGGATATTAGAAAGATGTACTCGTCCCGGAGAGGAGCTCGAGTATCTCGTTTGAAGGGGATCGACGAGTTTTTATATTTTGAAGATGAAGCTGAGGAAAGAGTGGGAGAACTGGGACTAGAAAGTGCCCCGGTAACGAACCCCACGGCTGCTGAAACTCTAAGAACAAAAGTAACTGAAAAGAGGGCTCTTACTGAAGAAGAAGAAGTTCAGTATGAGAAACGTACTCGCAGGAAACTACTAGTAGATTCTCCTGGCCAAAAGCTAATGGCGGATGCTTTTAAATCTGCCGGTGGAGGGGAAGAGCAAGAACCAGCTGCTGCAAGTCATCCCGATCGCACAGGTCCTCATTCTGGGGGTTCTACATTTTCCGAAGAATTTTCTTCTCACTGTCCTTTGGACCCGGAAGAGGGTGGAGATGAATCCCTGATTGGGGATATGGAGGCTTCTCCTGATATTTCACCATTTCCAGAGCAAGCTCCAGGTGCTCTTCCTTCATCTGTAGGGACACTGCCTATAACGTCTCCCTCTGATGGGATTAGATCACCTACAGATGAACCGTTAGCAGATGAAGCTGCAAATTTTAACGAGAACCAGTCTCCTACTTCTTCTGCGTTATTACCACGCTCGGGGGCTGTTATTCCTAGCCCTACGACTGGTATAATGGCCAAAGCAGATATGATTGTGAGTTCTCCCGGTCTCTCGACTGCAGATGATGAGGAACCGTTAGATTATGGGACCTCTTCTCACAACAAAGATGCTGATGAGGAGGATAGCGATGGTGACAATGATTTTGCTGGTTGGGCTGATCCGCCACCACCCTCTTCTGACAAGGCGTCCAGTTATCTTCCTTTTTACCCTACTGGTAGAAATTACAAACTCTGATTTCTCTGGTGTTTCTTTCTTTTATACCGACTGCTCTTTTGTGTAGGTTCTCCAACTCGTGAGGCTGCCGATATGTCATCGTCTCTCCACCCACAAGCAGCAGACATTCCTCCCTCTGAATCATTGCCGGTGACGACAAGTTTTTTGCCAGAAGAACCTCTTTCGCTAACGATTCCCCTCAAATCTGTGGGGACGGAGAATATGCCGGGCTCAGGCCAAACAGGAGCACTCATGGTCCTTCCTTCTAGTCCTTCACAACTGGACATCACGATGGCTTCTCCGGCTTCTTCACGGTCGTCACCCACCGTTCTTGCATCAGGATCTACGATTTTGGGCTCCCCCACAATATCTCCTGTGAGATCTCTAAGTCCAGTAGTCCTTCCCTCCATGCTCAAGATTCTTGTACGACCTTTGGAGGATATGATGAAGGTGGCTATTGAAGAAGTTGGTGCTGGACGAGCTTCGTTTGATTCTTTCAAACTAATACTCACGCCTTTCTTGAGCGGCATCCGATATGTAAATGACGCTCGTTGGTTTCAGCACTACTCTAAGAGCATCTCTCGATTGGAAAAAGATCTGAGGGCTTTGGAGGAATTACATCATACTGATCTTGCTGCCCAGACCACATTAGTTTTTGATGATCTCCAGGCTGAAGCAACCCGACAGTATGAGACTCTTCAGGAAAACATCGCTGAAAGGGAGCTTGAGATTGCATCCTTACAGGGGCAATGCATTCATAAACAGCACACTGTGGATACTTCTAATGCTGCCATACAAACGTCCTGGGTAGAAATTGATCGCTTCATGGTGGAGTTGGCTCGACACGAGGCTGAGCTCGCGCGAGAGGAAGAGATCTTGAAAAGGCTCACATTAGAAAGCGTGAAGACTTATGCTACCTATCGTTCGTCGGTGCAGGACCTTGAACTTATCCAAAAGGAAGCTAATGCAATTGCACCGGACAAGAGCGCACTTAGGAAGAAAGCCGAGGTGATGGTGCAAGCTGCTCACGAGGAAAGACTATCTGCTATAAAATCTCGGCTTGTGTCTTTCACTTTTGCTGGTCCAGAGGCTTAATTATGTATCGTTCTTTTTGCTTGATAAGAACAGGGTTTTTGTATCACTCCTTAATATTTCTGAGTAAAATAAAAAGAGTGATTTTGGCTTGACTCTATTTATTGCATGTGTCGTGTTCTGACTTGTAACAATGAAGTTATATGGAAAATGCCCAATTTTTAAAATTTTCTTTATTATCATCTAAGATAATTCCAGAAAAATTTTAACTTGTTGGGGATGGGTATATGAACACTCGTTATTCCTTTGTAGAAGAATTAACTGGTTCAAACAGGTAAGAACTGTTAGAGGTGTCTTGTTAACATAACAGAGATTTGGGAATCTATCGCTCTACTAGAAGGAGTCAATAAATTAATTTTGTCAGCGGTATGATTTTAACATGACATGCGAGAAATTGCGATCAGGGCAATTTTGAGGGCTTATCGCTCTATTGAAGAGAGTCGATAAGTGGATTTTTGTCAGAGGTGTAATTTTAACGTGACAAGAAGAATATTGCGATCGGAGCAATTTTGAGGACTTATCGCTCTATTGGAGAGAGTCGATGAGTGGATTTCTGTCAGAGGTGTGATATTAACGTGACAGGAAAGATATTCGGAGCAATTTTGGGGACTTATCGTTCTAGTGGAGAGAGTCAATAAGTGGATTTTTGTCAGAGGTGTAGTGTTAACGTGACAAGAAGAATATTGCGATCAGAGCAATTTTGAGAACTTATCGCTCTATTGGAGAGAGTCGATAAGTGGATTTTTGTCAGTGGTGTAGTGTTAACGTGACAGGAAAGATATTGCGATCGGAGCAATTTTGGGGACTTATCGTTCTAGTGGAGAGAGTCAATAAGTGGATTTTTGTCAGAGGTGTAGTGTTTACGTGACAAGAAGAATATTGCGATCGGAGCAATTTTGAGGACTTATCGCTCTATCGGAGAGAGTCGATAAGTGGATTTTTGTCAGAGGTGTAGTGTTAACGTGACAAGAAGAATATTACGATCGGAGCAATTTTGAGGACTTAGCGTCTCGCAGGGGAAACTTGCTGAACGATTTATCATCGGAGTGATGATTTACAATACTTGTGATTCGAACAAGATTTTGAGAATTTTATCACTCTATTAAGGAGAGCCGATAAATTGGATATTTACTACTTCGTTGGGGAGAGTTAGTAAATTGATCATGATTTGAATGATTTGGAGACTTATCGTTCCCTTGCTGAGAATCGATAAGTGGATTTTGACAGAGGAATTATCGTTACAATGATGTAAGCTAAATTCAAGCTCTGTGGGGATGACATTCGTCTGAGGTGTACTATTAACCTGACGAGGATTTAAACTCTGCTGAGGAAATACAGAGGTTTAACAATGCCATGTTAAAAGAGTTCATGAACTTAAGGAATAAGTATCATGTTTTGCGAATACAAAGGTGTGTCCTTTGTTTCAAATAATCATAACGCAAGGGTGACTTTTGCGTTTGAGATTCAAAATGTAGAGTTAAGAACTTCTTATAACGCAGGGCTAGGCCTGGCGTTTGGGACTTGAACGCAGAAGTAAACTCTGCGTTAAGATCTAACCGATCTTATCAATTAACGCAAAAGATTAAGTTTCAGAATTGGTTGGGATTCTTTCTTAGAGTCCCGAACCGATTTAACAGCTTGACGGCTATTATAAATAGGCCTGTAAGGTCACATCAAGAGTCATTCGACTCTTTCTGCCTTGCTTAGTTCCAAGAACGAGAATTCTCGTTTTAATTGATTCACCGACGAACTTCGTCTTCTCCAATCAGCTGCACTCATGGCGCCTAGGAGGATGAGCTCGGGCTCCAAGAAGGTCGCTAAGGCCGCTTTGGAGGCGTCACCAACCGAGAACGCCGGCGGTGTTGCTGCTCTCACGGTCGCTTTGACATTACCGCCGCCGCTGCTTGGACCTTGTTGCTGTGGTTAGTGGCGGCCACAGTAACTTGTTTCGACAAGTTTTCTAAAAAAAACCTAGATGGGTTCTTGTCAACGAGGAAGATGACTCGTTTCTTTGTAATTGGAACGCATAGTTGGAACTTTGCGTTAATTATGAACTATGAGCATGAGTTTGAACTCTGCGTAAACCTTGAATAACGTAGAGTTTGAAGTCTGCGTTGAAGATTTAAGAACACAGATCTTGAAGTCTGCGTTTAAGACAAATAACACAGATTTTGATGTCTGCGTTTAAAATAAATAACACAGAATTTGATGTCTGCATTTAAGATAAATAACACAGAATTTTGGTGTCTGTGTTTAAGATCAATAACACAGAATTTTGATGTCTGTGTTTAAGATCAATAACACAGAATTTGATGTCTGCGTTTAAAAGAGATAACGCATACCTTGAAGTCTGCGTTCAGGATTAATAACGTAGATTTTGAAGTCTGCGTGCAGATTTAGAAACAAAGATTTCAAAGAGTGTTCAATCTGGTTCTTTTCATTAGCAATTCTTTTTTATTACTAATTTTAGTTACTTGTTTCGCAGTGCTTTTTCCTAATGTGCCGCTTCTGTCGGAGCAGCACTTCAGCTATACCGATGATCCTGAAGTAGGGAGACCTTTTGGTCTTCGCAGGGAGATTCCCTTATGCACTTCCCCTAGCTTGGAGCGGACACATTTAATTAGGTTTGCTGGGTGTTCCACTCTTAGAGCTCTGATCACTGATGTGGATCTAGAAACTCCCGCGGGTCTAGATCAATTCGTCAAACCCTCGTTCTTGTTCGGAGACCATATCTTAGCTGATGGCCAAGTTGGGGATGTAGAGTATTCTCGTATGCTGCGAAAACTCGATGATCGTTTATTCTTTCTTCCAAGCATGAAAAGGATGTACCCACTTTCATACTTTCTGACTGTTGGTGGTCGTAGGGGCTTGGCCTTCGACCTTGTCAAAGAGAAGGAGAACATATCATTTGGATCAGGTCGATCATCTCGTGTTCAAATTAGTGGACAACTCAAGGGTTTGAGACCTGGCAGATTTGAGAAGAAGGAGCTTGCTCGGAAAGCGCCTCTTCCAGCGAATGTCTTCATATGTCAGTTTATTGCTGCTCGAGGTGAATTTCCCGTGCAAGCTTTTCGTTCCCCAGGTTTGGTGTTCTCTGGAGAAGATGGATGGTGGACACGTATAGTGGACTTCGTCCTTGAGAAACTTGAGGGGCCTCTTGCTCAGTCCGGTCTGACAGTACCAATACAGGCCACGAGGCGTGGGATCACTCAGAACTATTCCTCTTTCTTTGCTATGTTGGAGAGGTATAATCCGGATAGCTGTACCTTCTTCACGCCAGTCAGGGGGTTAGGATTTGCTCTCCATGAGATGCATGCAGTATCGGGACTATCCTTTGGGCAAATGCCCTATGAAGAATTAGTTCCAACCACTGAGGAACTATCCATTCTTAAAACTGCTCATCCGGAGATATACGATACTTTTTGGGAGTTGATGTGTCATTTCCACATCTGTGCTCAGGTCGTCGGGATGCGTGGGGGTGGCCTCATGCATACTACTTGGGTAGATTATTTATTTCATAACTTGGGTCAGAAAGATTCGAAAGGGACCCGTCTTGCTGTCAGTTCTGCTAAGAGCATTAAAGCACGCATCAAGGCTCCTAATGCCATTTATAAGAATCGGTGTCTAGAAGATGGATTTGAAGCTGGCAGCGAGTTTGAGAGTTTTCATCATCAAGCCGCCATTCCTATTTCTGACATGGCACTCTTTGCTGGTTTCTTAATGCCTTGGCCGAACCGGTGCGTTGTACCGTCGAGACCGGCCGAATCGATCTTGGTTGAGGTTATCTACCCAGCCATTCTCTTGGCTCATGGAAGACCACTAAATCTTCTCTCTGCGATGACAGGCTGTCTGCAGAGAGGTTTACGAGATTTGATTTCAGAATTCCTTGATGTCAAGGAGATGAATGTTGCCGGGAGGAAAGTTTGGAAGACTCCCCAACCCCGTGTACCAATGCCCTATACTTATCTAGTGGCTTGGTTTGTGCTGCATTATCCATCGTTAATGACGGGGATCGTGCATGATAATGAAACTTCTGTTCCTTTCACCCAGAGGCTTGAGTCGGCCACATGGACAATTGTGTACATAGTCCGGGTTAGACAACTCTTATCTTTGGAGAACAACTATGATCTCTTTTGTTGCTGCCCTTGCTTTGATGGGGCTGAAGAAGAAGGTCCGAAGTTTGGCGACGTGGTTTTCGAAGGATCCTCGCTTTTAAACACGGGGACTTTCCAATGGCTTCTTGCTATCAGAGTGGGCTACTTGGTCTTCCGACTAGGCGAGAAATGCATCATTGAGCCATATATTCCTTTGCGTTTCGCTCGACAATTTGGGTATGACCAGCTTTATGTTGGTAACCCTAACCCGCGATTAGCTCATATTAGGAATTTATATGAAGGGGCTCGTGCTTGGTATTTCTTCTCTGCCCGAGGGACTCATGCACAGTTTAGTTTGCCCAACTTGCCGCCTAGTTGTTCCGCCGTAGTGGACTTCCGCGATTGGTTTGATGAAGTCTCTCGAATCCCAGAATACGACGTGTATACATCTTGCATAAACGAAATTCAAGAGTTCTATAAATCTAGGAGTAGTTCCGCTCGGACTCGACTACCGAGGATTGGCGATTATTTATCGTGCGAGCGGAGGATGGTTGGGGGTGAGGAAGCCACAGAGAAACCACCAACTACTGGGTCTTCTGAGGAAAAGATCACTGATGAAGTCCCAGAGGAGATACCCACTCTCGAGCCTCGCTCTTTGAGGTCATCCGGGAAGAAGGCCCTCACTGCCGAGGAGGTATGCGAATATGACAGAAGAATTCGCAAACGAAAACCTACTGCAGCTAAGACTTCCAAAATGGCCAAGTTGATGGGAGATGCTATAAAGTCAGCACGTGCTACATCTCCTGAGAATAAAGAGGATACTATGCTCCAGGCTGTTCCTCCCGGTCCTGAAGTGATGGCGGCTGGGTAGGGATCAACCATCCCAGGTTCAGCATCAAATATGCACGAAGGGCCGTCCTCTCAAGCTATTGACCGTCCCATTCGCACTGATTATACGAATTGTTTTACTTATCCGATTGCTCCACCCCTAAGCTTAGAAACTTTGAGGAAGATTGTCGAACAATTAGAGCATTGGATGCAAATGACTATTGACGTCGTCAGTCTCGGGGACGTGAGTTTCAAGGTTTTTGAACCCCATCTACTGGAGTGTCTCACCAAGATCGGGAATTAGGGGAATGCATTGTGGACCGATAATTGTCGCGAGAGCATTATTATTTTGGAGTATGAGCTGGAGTTCCTTTCCATGCTGCAACACGACGACATAGGGCCGGAAGTGGATCGGGTTCTTTCTGAGGCTAGGGCTTTGAAAGCACAACAGCAAGAGGCTCTTCAGAAGAGTCTATCTGAAACAGAATCTCGTATTGCTCGCCTGCATGGGGAACATCTCCAAGTGCAAGTAGACCTGGGCAGTTTTGCTACAGGTATTCGGGATACTGCAACAAATCTTACCCGTGCTGGTGTTGAGCCATCTCAGATAACTGCTCGATTAGCGGGCGACATGGAAGTTATAAAGGGATTAGCTGGTTACTGTGACGGGCTTTTCAAAGGCTATTGTGATGAGGTTGTCGCTGCTGACAAGATTCGGCGAGAGATTACAAAAGCAGCTCCTGATGAGGAGGAACTGAAGCGCAAGATAACTGAAGAAGTCAGAAAGGCCCGCGAGGACAACATAGTGGCGTTGAAGTCTAAACTCAAGTCTTTCAGGCTGATGAGTCCCGACGCTTAGGATTTGAATTTCTTTTTGGCTAAGGAATAATTTTGTATCGTTTTCATTTCAATTGTCTTCAATTTGTATTTACATTAACAATATTGAATGAAAATGATATCATTTTGCTTTTCATCATCTCTTTCATTGAAATCTAGTTCAGGACAATGAAAAGTAATGCAAATGCCATAGGTGTAGTGTTAACTTGGCATGAAAGCTGAAGTTCTCTTTATTATTACTTAGAATAACTCCAAAAAATTTCAATCGTCAGAGGTGTAATGTTAACATGACGCCATACAAGATAGGAAAATTACAATTTATTCCCAAAATACACTATGAACTGGCAACCCCCAGCCCGACTCGGCTGGAACTTACAAAAGAAAGAAGTGGGATACATGATTTACGAAAAATATCTCTTAAGGAACTTCCCATTAATTGGCATCATGAGCCTGTCTCTTTTTTGATTAATAAGGCGGTAAGCTCCACCCGAATAGACTGACTCTATTACGAAGGGCCCTTCCCATTTAGGATTGAACTTCCCTTTGGTTTTGTGCATCATCACCATGGGTCGTCTGTTGGCCAAAACCAAATCACCTTTCTTGAAAATCCGTTCCTTAACCTTTTTATTGTAGGCTTTGGAAATTCGAGCTTGATATAATTCGATCTGCTGCTGAGCTTGAAGTCGTTTGTCATCCAAGGCTTCAAGTTCTTGCAGACGTCGTTGATGTTTCTCCTCTTCTGTTAGTCCAGTTGTGATCGCGACTCTCAGAGAAGGGATTTGGATCTCTAATGGCAATACAGCTTCGCAGCCATATACCAGAGAGAATGGTGTAGCTCTCGTAGGGGTCCTTACCGTTGTACGGTAAGCCCATAAGCATTCGCCGAGCCTTTCGTCCCAATCATGTCGGCTCTTAGAAACAAATTTTTTGAGAAGCTTCACAATGGTTTTGTTAAAAGCTTCTGCAAGGCCATTTGCTAGTGTATAATAAGCCGTAGATGCGACACTTTGGATTCTAAATTTATCACAAAATCTTTGAAACCCAAAACTGACAAATTATGTCCCGCTGTCGTGAACTATTCGTCTTGGGACTCCAAAGCGGTAAATAACGTGATGTTTGATGAACTTAATCACATTTGAAGTCTTAACTTCTTTAAGAGGGACAACCTCCGCCCATTTGGAGAAATAACCGGTTACGGCTAGAATGAAACTGTGCCCTTTGGAAGTCGGAGGAGAGATTGGTCCCATGATATCCATACCCCACATTTCAAATGGCCAAGATGCGGAAGTGGGGTATACGTTACTTGGTGCTTGGTGGATAAAGTTCCCATGAATCTGACACGCGTGACAACGTTTAACGTAATCAACTGCGTCTGAGAACATCTTTGGCCAGTAATAGCCAATTCATCGGAGGCGATCCCCCAATTTAACCCTGGGTTGATGAGCTCCGCACATTCCGTCGTGGGCTTCCTTGAGGGCGTCTCTTGCTTCCTTACGAGAGAGGCATCAGAGCAGAACTCCATCATGTGATTTACGATACAGGATTTGAGAAATTGTATAGTAATAGAATCGGAGGGCCTTTAGCTTGATGGCGGTCGCTTCTTTAGGATCGTCGGGCAGAATTCCGTAGAGAATGTAGTCGATATACGAAAATCACTAATCTCTAGATTCGAACTCCATGGAGGTTGTACAGACTTCTTCTGTCATTATCTTATCTGAGCTTTCTTCCATAGGAATCTTGGAGCAGTATAGTTCACGTCCTGTGACTGGGATCGTTGTTTCGGCACCTGGCGGTAATGCCAGCGAAGTTGCTAATGAAGCCAAAGCATCTGCGTAAGCGTTCTGGGCTCATGGAATGTATTCAATAAAGAATCCTTCGAACTTCTTAGCTTGCTTTAGCACTGTGAAGTAGTACGGGATTAAGTCCTCATGACGTACTTCATATTCCCCTCAGACTTGATTTACGATGAGCTGAGAGTCACCGTAAGCCTCGAGATGTCGAATATTAAGTTCTTCGGCAAATTGCATCCCTAGTAGCAGAGCATTATACTCAGCTACATTGTTGGTGCAAGGTTCGATTAGGGAGAATCCTCTTGGGATCACGTGACCGTTTGGGGAGACGAACACCACCCCTACCACCGCGGTAATTGCTCCATGAGGATTTGCTCTAGATGCACCGTCGAAGAATAATTTCCACACTTGCGTAGATTCTCGAGTGACACAAGCTTCGGCGACTTCGTCGGGTAATTCTTCATACAATTTAGATGTCCCTGGCACTGGATAATCGGCTAAGAAGTCTGCCAATGCTTGACCATTGACTGCCTTTTGGGGCATGAATTGCATGTCATATTGTGATAAGAGAATGGCCCATTTTGCGAGCCGGCAGTTTAGAGATGATGGTTTCGTCATCAGGACTCTTAAGGGATTTACCTTAGAGATGACATGAATTGTCTGTCCAACTAGGTGTAGGCGTATAAAACTGCCTATAGGTCCCTTAACATAGCTCGACGACGTCAAACCAACCATCGGGCAACGTATCCAAACACGATCGTTAGTCCACAATACCGAAGCCAAGTGATATGCGACGAAGCGGATTAACGAAGCTACGAGGCTAACGAACCACACGCAAACAACGGAATAAATCCACTCGCGTGCGGAATCAAGCTAACGGGTTGAAGAATCAACGAGTCATCCAACCAAGAGCGGACTCGAACGAATCAAGATCGAGTCAAGATCAGTTTCGGACTCGAACTCAAAAGTGGATTTACTGCCAAATCAGGATCTAGATTTTCTGCCAAATCAGGTCAGCGAATGAAGTCCGGATAAACCAACCACAGAACCGAAAAACTGACACAACGGCGAAAAACCAGCACCAAGAGAGGCTCGGCCGAAATCGAGCCACCTCTTGGTGGCTCGGCCAAAGCCAAGCCACCTCGAGGTGGCTCGGTGGCCGAGCCACCTCATGGTGGCTAGGCGGTTCGGCCACCTGTGCCCGGGCACAGTGACGAGAGGCTATAAATAAAGAGGGTTGGCTTATTTTTCAAAGGTTGGAAATTTTGGAGGCGAAGCTCTGCTGGATTCAAGAATCAGAACTAAAAAAGATTGAAGCTTTGGGACTTTGAGGACTTGCTCTTCCAGATCCGATGCTCGGCGATCGTCAACGCCAAATAAGGCAAGAGTTCGAGAGGGACCGGATCTCAGATCTACACAGTCATCCTCCGAATCAAAGCTTGGTCTTTGATCCCGAGAAGAGTGTCGATTTCGCTTGGTCGATTTCGATTACTTCGGCTATTATTTCCTTGGCGAAATAACACCCGTCATACTGCGTAGATCCGACCGGATCTAGATCGTGTGGTGGTCCACGGATAAACCCCGGCGCAGGCAAAGGACCCACGCAAGCGAGTGACCGTAAAACAGAAGCTCGTGATTTGTTCGACAAACAAGAGAAAAAGTTGTAATTTTTATTTCTTTTATTTGATCTTCGTTGTAACCGGATCTTATAAAAAGATCGGATCTTTGTAACCGATAAACTGTTATTTAAGATAGCAATGGAATTAATGAAGAAAGCAACGATTTTTCCCGCGAATAATCTGGCGACCACAATGGGAGCCGACGATCTCGCTGTCGAGATCGGAGCGCCGCAGCCGCGGATCTCAATCCCGGTCGTGGAGGAGGTCGAGTATGAATTCGACCAGCAGAAGTTCGAGGAGTACCTGTCATCCTCGTCCGGATCTACCTCCCCCCGTAAGTCCAAGAAGTTCTCCTCCAGGAGAAAAGCTCGTTGGTATGAAGATGTAGAAGACACCAACGAAGATCTCACCCCGGTTGATGCCAAAGTCGCATCGGGTGAGGTTCCAACCTCCAACCAGGTCAGATCTGTTCTGGCCAACTCTTCCGCCGCAGAGGGCATGGTGACTCTCTCGAAGAGAGCCCGTCAAAGGCAACGCCAGCGCTTGGCGCGACAGTACGCGAAGGTGATGGAATCCGTAGACGAAGTCCGCTACAAGACGGATTTGAAGAACGGAAGGGGCATACAGCCTCAGCAACTGATGAATGGTAGCTTTTCCAAGCCGCCAATGAACGAATGGGTCCGTGTCAAACGGAATCGTTCAACGCTAGAGGAGCGCATTCGCAAGTGCCGCGCACTATCAGCGCAGGCACGGGCTCAAGTCGAAGAAGCCCGTAGAAAGCTGCAGAAAGAAGTGGCCAAGAAACCACCACCAACTCGCAAAGTTTGGAGGCCGAAGTCTGAAGCGGCGAGTCAGACTAAGGAACGACAACTGCAGCCTTCAAAAGTTCAACCTCCGGCGAACCAACCCAAATCGCCGATGATTTCCACAACTGCTCCGGGAGATCCCGCAGGACCATCCCAAGGAAGGAAGTCAGTCTTTGAGCGCCTCGGTCCACTTCCCGAGAAGCGATGCAAAGCTCCAGTTCAAGAACGTTTGGGTCCAATAAAGAAGCCCCGAATGATTCAACATGCTGGGGGTCGCCGCAACCCTCAACATGACAAAGAGATCAGGGCAACTAAGCGCACTACTCTACGCATTGAAGTCCAGGAGCCCGCTGAGAATTCACGCCCACAAAGGCATGTTTCGAGGCGCGTGACTCTCGAAAGCCCGAAGAAGGCAGTTCGCCCTCAGAAGGAGACATTATCGTCTGATGACGATGACGTTATACCTGAGAAATTATGCCAACACACGATAGGTTACTCCGACCTTCAAACTGACGAGTTATACTATCGTGTTGGGGGTACGAGCAAAGCTAGAAAGAGAAGTCCTCGAAGGCTAGAAACTCAATGCCTTTGTTCCAAACTCATCCGGGCGGTATTGTCTGAGTGCAACTGCATCAAGGCAGTCCCCGAAAGAGTTTCAGTTTTCGAAAGGCTTAGTACCGAAACGCCAAAACCAAGGCATAGGCGTTCCGACGAAGAAGAACGGTGGTCGAAGATGGAGAATTTCCGAGGGTCACCACCAATATGACCAGCAAAGGAACATCGGTTCAGGACAATCCCGAGGCGATTCCAGAAGTACCCCGACGTGTAACTCGTCTGCAGTCCGAAGCTATCATTCGTGCAACATATGGTAGGGTTCGGACAAGATTATCTTCAGGAGATGAAGAATCGGATGTCGGCTCGGTAGTTGCATCTGACAATACCGTATCCAGCAAAGGATAACCCCGTGAGTCATTCATGATAAGCACGGAACAAGTGGCCAAGATGCTCAAAGAAGCCATGGCCAAACAACAGGAGAGCTTCAGGTTCGAAATGCAGATGGCCATACAGAATATGAGAGAAATGCATGAGCAACAAATCCAAGCACTAACGAACCAGCAAGGCGAACCAAGCCGCCGTAACCAGGTTATTCAGGAAGATGAGCACATGGATACGGATGAAGCTCGCAATGTCAATAATCCGCCCGTCAATGCAGGGGGTGGTAATAAGGATGCTAGTCACAACGCCACGCTTCTACCTCAGAATCGTGCTAACAAAAACACGGGTGAAAGTTTGAAGATCAAAAACCTCGAGAGCAAGATCAATACGTTGATTTCTGCTCAAGAGGTGAAGAAAACGGGCATTCCTTGTCCATACCCAAGAGAATGGGAATCAATCCCATATCCGGCGAAGTTCAACCTAATCAACTTCACGCCGTTTGACGGGAAGGGTTCACCCACTCAGCATGTGATTTACTTCAAATCACACTTAGGGGTTATTTCTGGTAACGAACCTCTGATGGTACGATCCTTCGTTGGCACTCTTCGTGGAGCTGCCTTCGATTGGTATTGCCGCCTCAAGCCAGGTAGCGTGAATAGCTGGGACGATATAGAGACTAAGTTTCTCACCAATTTCTTCGATGACGACACCGAGATATCTATCGGGTCGTTGCTCGACGAGAAACAGAAAGACGGGGAATTAGTGGATACCTTTGTCAAAAGGTTCCGAAACAAGGCGATGAATTGTAGGGACCCGATCACGGAAGAGTTCATTCTCCAGACTTGCCACAACAATCTTTCATTGGACGTGTTGGAAGTGATGGGGACAGCACCATCCAAAACATGGAAGGATCTGAAGGTCCGAGGGGAGCAAGCCGAGCGATTCCTCAGAAGGAAGAAGGCGGAGAGAGGCCAGCAAACAGCGAATGCTCCAACACAGAATTTCAACCCAAAGGGGAAAGGTAAGGCACATGCTAATGCAGTTGATGCTAACCAAACTTTTGAATTGCAACCTCAGCAACAGCAGCAGTGGCAACAACGGCCTCAGAAGCAAAAATCTTCGGAGCCAAGGTTTCCCAAAGTTTACTCCTTCAAAGATGATGAAGTTCCCGGCATCTTCAAGTACCTGTTGGAGAATAACAAAATCCAGCTGCCGGCGATCGTAGATCAAGAAGGGGCCAGCAAAGTAACGGATCCGAAGTACTGCGCGTACCATAGAGCGGTCCATCACCCTACGAGGTCATGCTACCACCTCAAGGATGAGATCCAGGCATTAATTGATGTGGGCGTTATAGCCCCGAAGCCGTCCAAGAACGTAGGAGCAAATGCAGTATCAATCAGCTTCGGATCGATGCCCACAACATGGTTTGAACCAAAGCGCGTCACCAAAGTAGGAATGAAGACGGTGAATGATGACCCATATGGACAGCGCCAAAAGGGACTTGTGCCACACACAGCCCCAAACGGCGAAATCCTCTGGGTTCATCCGGATCTTATTGAAGATGATCAGTGGGCGACTTCCTCGACCAGAAAGGGTAAAGGCAAGGCCTGCAACGCTACTTCCGCAATCTTCGAAGAGGATGGTGATGAAGCCCCTACCTTCCCACTCTCCGAAGAAGAACAAGAAGTGTTTGCCACTAGAAGCGGAAATCAATACCACTTCAACTATCCATCGCCTAGTGATCAGTTAGCTGAGCAGGGGGTGACTAAACGGGGACCAGCCAAAACTCTCATGGAGCTGGGGGTGATTACAGTTCCTAAACCGGTTGAAGATGCTCGACGAAAGCCGGCGGATAAACAGAAAGAAAAGAAGTCCCAGGAGGTTCAAAACCCGAAGCAGTCTCGTTTCAATTGTCCAATTGGAAGAGATAAACCGGGAAGCTCAAATACTCCGCACGTCTTCGACATTATGGCTCAACTAGCCAACATTCCAGCACGGATAACGTTGTATGAGTTGCTGCGGTTGTCCAAAGAAACAAGGGAAGCTCTGCAAGAAGCCTTGGCCAATTCAGAAGTGTTCCTTACTCAAGTCAAGCCGGTACCTGAAGAGTCAGAGCAGTTAATTCAACACTGCAATATAGCGGCTAAGAACCTTCCCTGCATTACCTTCACCAAAGAGGATATGCAGACGAGGAATTCAAACCATGATCGACCCCTATACTTTATCGGGTACATTGGCTCCAGCGAAGTTAACCGAATCCAAGTGGATCCGGGTTTCGCTGTGAGTATTATGCCGCTTCGCTTGATGCATAGCCTCGGCATTCCAGTCAGTAAATTGGCGTCTACAGGCACTGTTATCTACGGATTCAACACCAGCGGGTCAAGATCTTTGGGAAAGATCCGGATAAAATGTCAAATGGGTGCTCTGAAGACGGAGGTCACATGTTACGTGATTGATGCTAAGACATCATATAACTTACTACTGGGTCGGCCTTGGATCCATAGTAACGTTATAGTTCCCTCCACTCTACATCAGTGTCTGAAATATGTCGACACTGATGGTAGGGTCAGGACGGTGGTCGCGGATAAGTAACCATTTAAAGGGTTTGAGAATTATTTCACTGATTCTCTCCTTTATGGTAACGAATCCGATACTGAACCATCGGCCCAGGGCACGGACAGCGGAGAAGAAGCTGATTCCGAAGACGGATTCGATTACAATGGAGGTTTTGTTTTTAATGACATTGTACCCTTTGTAATCAATCTTGACGATGAACAATCGTCAGATGGCAGTTGTAACTGGCAACTTGCCAATAATGAAATAAATGATGATTTAGAGTACTCACTGTCTCTTGATGATGTGATAAAGGGATTGTATGATAATCCCGATTTATATATGCCGCTTCGATCGTCCTATATAGCAAGGAAAAGCCTCCAGCATTCTTTCGGGACAAACCTGGTTATCCCTGCCAAGATAGGAGGCGAAAAAGAGGTGATTTACGGTAAAGGAGAAATTTTTCCATTACCGGATCATTTCTTTAGAGAGGATGAGAATGATGACAAATCTGGTCTGCATTTATCTAAGTATAGTCCGGAAGCGCACAAGCTCATGGAAAAACAGGGATATGATTTCACACTCGGAGAAGGTTTATACTTCGATCGAGGTTCCCGTATCCCAGTCAAAGCGGCATATGTACCAAAAGGGAAACCGGATGATTATTATCGTTACAAAAGAGGCTTACGCTACGTTTCCTTGTCTGATGATGAATGTGGTTGGCAAGTTATCGATCAAATTGCTAACAAAGCTAAGGATGGGTACTCGTCAGATTCCTCAGAATAGGACTCCGATACAAGTTTGGGGGAAGTATTCAAAGCCCTAATGGCGAACATGGCTACAGCTGATCCATCTACAATGGAGGACGACGATCAAATACCAACATGGGAAGACCCATGGGTTCATCACCTGAACATGCAGTATGGTGATAGGTTTGAACAGAGGGAACCCCTCACTGAAGACAAAGTAGTCCAAATTAATATGGGCGATGAGGTTAACCTAAAGCCTATATTCATCAGCGATAGTCTTCCCCCAAATGAAAAGGAGGAATTAATTACTCTCATCAGGGAATACATTGACGTCTTCGCTTGGAACTATGAAGACATGTCAGGGCTCGACCCTAATGTGGCAGTGCACCGCCTCGATATCAAGTCGGATGCCAAACCTGTCAAACAACAGCAGAGACGGTTTCGTCCGCAAATTATGGAAGCCATCGAGGCAGAGGTTAAGAAATTGATCGACTCAGGGTTTATCCGAGAGGAGCAACATCCAGACTGGCTAGCCAATATTGTTCCAGTCATGAAAAAAAATGGTAAAATCAGGATTTGCATCGACTTCAGGGACCTGAATGCGGCATGTCCAAAAGACGACTTTCCTCTCCCAATCACGGATGTCATTATCGATAATACATGCGGATTTGAGAGAATGTCCTTTATGGATGGCTTTTCAGGATATAGCCAAATCAAGATGCACCCGGATGATGAGAAGCATACAGCGTTCAGAACACCCCTCGGTGTCTTCTGCTACACGGTGATGCCTTTCGGTCTAAAAAATGCAGGCGCCACGTACCAACGAACAATGACTAAGATTTTCCAAAAGTACCTCAGGAAAACGGTCGAGTGCTACGTTGATGATTTGGTTGTAAAAAGTCGCAATAAAGGAGATCACATCAAGGACTTGAAGACGATGTTCGATCTCATGCGGAGTCATCAATTGAAGATGAACCCCACTAAATCCTTCCTGGGAATGTCCAGCGGAAAATTCCTTGGATTCGTCGTCACCACTAAAGGTATACACATCGATCCTGACAAGGTGAAGGCGATACATGAATTGCAACCCCCGAGAAATCTAAGAGAACTCAGAGGATTGCAAGGGCGTTTAGCTTACATCCGGCGGTTCATCTCAAATCTTTCTGGGAAGTGCCAACCATTCTCTAAACTAAACAAGAAAGGTGTGTCATTTATTTGGGACGACGCCTACCAAAAAACACTCGAAGATATCAAGACATATCTGACGAATCCTCCTGTTCTTGTCGCACCAAAATCAGGTAAACCGTTCTTGATTTACATCAAGGCGATGAACCATTCGATAAGTGCTTTATTAGCACAAGACGATGATAATGGTCACGAACAGGCAGTCTATTACCTAAGTAGGACTTTGGTAGGTGCCGAGTCTCGATATCCAATGATTGAGAAAGAATGTCTCGCATTGGTATTCGCAGTACAAAAGATGCGGCATTACTTGGTCGGACAGACGATTTACGTTATTTCTAACGTTAATCCAGTACGGGTATTTATGACGCAACCAGGTTTGATGAATTGGCGGTTAGCGAAGTGGGCCCCTTCTCTTGTCCCAGTATGATTTGCACTTCAAACAGCAGAAGTCGGTCAAAGGACAAGCAATTTGTGATCTTTTGGCGGCAAGCCCGACAACGGATACGGCAGAAGTATATGATGATTTGCCGGATGAAACCCACGAGGTTAACACTATGTCGCATCAACAAGTATGGCAATTGTACTTCGATGGTGCTTCAAGAGCAGCTAATGTGGCAATAACCCCTGGATGTTCTAAAGTCTCCTCCGGAGTCGGAGTTGTCTTAGTTTCCCCGGGGAAGCATGTGATACCTCGGGCTTATTCATTGACAGATCCATGTTCCAATAACGTAGCCGAATACAACACACTCCTCATTGGACTCAGTTTCGCCAAGGAGCTGGGGGTCGAATATCTCGAAGCATTCGGGGATTCTCAATTGATAGTCAACCAAGTCCGTGGAGAGTATGAAGTCAGGAACCAAGACCTGATCTCATACCACCATGAGGCCGTCAAAATGGCAGATTCTTTCGAAGAATTCTTTATTGAATACATCCCTCGTCTCCAGAACGCTTATGCGGAAGCACTGGCAGCGCTAGCAGAACTGCTAGTCACAGTAAGATCACATCAACTCTGCATACCCATATATAATGTGGATATCAAGGAGGAAGATGACAGATATATGAAAGCCAAGGAGGTGAACTCAACTCAAATCGGGTCTGAGTCCCGAGATTGGCATTTTCCCATCATTGACTACGTCCAATATGGTATTCTGCCAGAGGATGTAAAAGAAAGGGAATCAATCCGCCGAAGAGCACCAAGGTTCTTCTATAATACCGAGACCCGTACATTATACCGTCGAGGGTATGATGATTTGCTACTCCAATGCCTTTCGAACGAAGAAGCAGAAGAAGTTCTTAAGGAAGCACACGAAGGAGAATGCGGTGCGCATCAGCCTGGTCCCAAACTGTATGATCGCATCAGAAGAATGGGATATTTTTGGCCAACAATGGTACGTGACGCAATCGAATACGCCCGAGGATGTCATGCTTGTCAGGTACATACAAATTATATGCACCAACCACCAGAGCGGTTACACACGTCAACAACATCCTGGCCATTCGAGACATGGGGTATGGACATTGTCGGTCCTATTTTTTCCCCTTCAGTCAAAGATGATCGATTTATTCTCGCAATCATGGATTACTTTTCAAAGTGGGCCGAAGCAATTCCGCTTAAAGAAGTGAAGACGAACAACGTCATCACTTTTATCAAGCATCATGTCATATACCGACACGGCGTGCCGAGACGGATCATTCATGACAACGGTCCACAGTTCATAAGCAATGCTTTTGTCAGGTTCTGTGACAAGTTCAAGATTCAAGATGTTTCGTCAACAGCTTATTATCCCGCTGCGAATGGATTAGCTGAGGCTTTTAACAAGACGATCATTAAGATCCTGTCAAAGCTCGTGACGACCAATAAACAAGACTGGGACGATAAACTCGGTGAAGCACTCTGGGCTTATCGCACCACCGTACGCACACCTACGGGAGCCACCCTGTATTCGTTGGTATACGGATGTGAAGCTGTGCTACCGTTGGAAATCCAAATCCCATCCCTTCGGATCGCTCTCGCAACAGAGATGACGACGGAAGAGCAACATCAAAAACGTCTCGAAGAACTCGAAATGTTGGATGAAAGGCACTTGGAAGCTCAACAACAGATTGAGTTTTATCAAGCCAGAATATCTAGGGCTTTTGACAAAAGAGTCCGACAGAGAAGCTTCAAGGAAGGAGATCTGGTCCTCGCTGCTCGCCGACCGATAATCCTCAACTCCAAAAAGAAAGGTAAATTTGAACCCAAATGGGAAGGACCGTTTCTGATAGACACAGTTTATTCAAACGGTGTATATCGCCTCATTCCTCTAGAGGGCGTCAGGCAATTAATGCCAATAAATAGGAAGTTCCTTAAAAAGTACTATCCCTAGTACATTCGGGATAACCCATTTATCGGGAAGTTCCTCGAAGAATATTACACCTAATATTCTAGAGGATAACCCAAAATTATTTCTACCACTAAAATCTCTCACTGATCGATTTCAATTGACAGTGAGTTCACCAAAACTGTCTTTCTGGTTTAAGCCACCCACAAATTCCCCTCTTGATTCTTTCCACGAACAAGAGGTCCACTTTCAATTCAGAGTCTCCTTTCGATAAACGAAAGAACTCCCTTCGTTTCTCTTTGGTTAAACCTCTTCATGGTTATAACCAAAGCTGAAATTTCATTTCGATAAACGAAAAACTCATCTAGATAACCGATCCTATAAAAGGTAAGCTTATTTAGATCTTCCGGATTCTCAGAGTGGAGATCCCACTTCTAGTTTCTTGCACTGGAAATAGAATATAAAATTCTTCCTTTCCAGAATCAAGGAATAGAATATAAAATTCTTCCTTCCTTGTTCAGGGAATAGAATATAAAATTCTTCCTTCCCACACCAATCCTTTTCTAAGAATTTAGGATTCATCCTAGGAAGTTTATCCCGAATCCTAAGCAGGGATAAGTCTGCACCTAACACGCGCTGCCGGTTTAGTCTTTTTCCGTAGAAGAAGACACCAGAGTTCGATTTTGGGGTATTTTATCCTGAAACCTAAGAAGGGATAAGTCTGCGCCTAACCAGCGCTGCCGGTTAGTTCTTAACCGTTAAAAAGAACACTCGCCCACATATTCAACATTGTAGCAGGTTATTATTAATAACACCAAAATGCACGCCTTACACGCGTGGGGAATTTCATCCGGAATCCTAAGAAAGGATATGCCGGCGCCTAACACGCGCCGCCGGTTTGGTCCTTTTTCGCAGAAAAAGACACCAGAGTTCGATTCTGGGGTATCTTATCCTGAGACCTAAGTAAGGATAAGTCAGCGTCTAATACACGCTGCCGTGTAGCCTATTCCCATAACAATGGCGAAGTCTACGTATTCAAAGTCGTAGCAAAGAGTCTAAGGGAGTTCATTCCGTTAGCACAACGTCACATGCGGAACGGATTAAAACAATCCGCATGTAAGCCCGCTTCAAACGGTAATCGGTAAGAGCACGTCAAATCCGTTGAAGGCTGAGGATTTGCCAAAAATCCTAAGTCAACGTCTCATACACGTTGCTGTTTAGTCTTTTTACAGGAGAAAGACGAAGTCTACGTATTCAATATCGTAGCACTAAAAGGGTTAACTCTTTTAGCTTAACGTCACATGCGGAACGGACTTAAATAATCCGCATGCTAACCTGACTCAAACGGTAGTCGGTAAAGGCTTATCAAACCCGTTGATGGCTGAGAATTTATCAAAAATTCTATAAATACGAGTCATTGACGTATCAATTCTATGGATTGGTCTCGTGACTCAAGTATCTGCCACGCTCCAATTCCTTAAGAGCTCAAACTGTGTATACTCCAGAAGACGTACGAGTATAAACTGTGTCGAACGCCGGACAACGTGTCGTACTGAAGCTCGGACGCCGGACAACGCATCACAAGGAGGCTCAAACGCCGGACAATGTGTTGCAAATGAAGATTCAACGCCGACGATCGATGGTCAGTTCTATGTTGAAACAGCAAACTCGAGCTAAAAGTCAGGAAATCAAGAATCGACTTCAAATTCAAAATTCTGACAAACGGTCAGACAATAAATGCAGCATCGAAACCCTTACAGACATTCGACAAAGCACCGAATAGCCTGGAGGACTGAAGGAATCAAGAATAGAAGCTATTCCAAATATCCCGTCGTAACCGATTGAAGGATGGGACAATCATATCCAAAGTATTCCAGACTCTTCTATAAAAGAACGAGGCTGAAATACTTTAGAGGGGGTATCTGTAGGCGTATAAAACTACCTATAGGGCAACGTATCCAAACACGACGTCAAACCAACCATCGGGCAACGTATCCAAACACGATCGTTAGTCCACAATACCGAAGCCAAGTGATATGCGACGAAGCGGATTAACGAAGCTACGAGGCTAACGAACCGCACGCAAACAACGGAATAAATCTACTCACGTGCGGAATCAAGCTAACGGGTTGAAGATTCAACGAGTCATCCAACCAAGAGCGGACTCGAACGAATCAAGATCGAATCAAGATCAGTTTCGGACTCGAACTCAAAAGTGGATTTACTACCAAATCAGGATCCGGATTTACTGCCAAATCAGGTCAGCGAATGAAGTCCGGATAAACCAACCACAGAGCTGAAAAACGGACACAACGGTGAAAAAACCAGCACCAAGAGAGGCTCGGCCGAAACCGAGCCACCTCTTGGTGGCTCGGTGGCCGAGCCACCTTGAGGTGGCTCGGTGGCCGAGCCACCTCATGGTGGCTAGGTGGTTCGGCCACCTATGCCCAGGCACAGTGACGAGCGGCTATAAATAGAGAGGGTTGGCTCATTTTTCAAAGGTTGGAAATTTTGGAGGCGAAGCTCTGCTGGATTCAAGGCTCAGAACTAAAAAAGATTGAAGCATTGGGACTTTGAGGACTTGCTCTTCCAGATCCGGTGCTCGGCGATCGTCAACGCCAAATAAGGTAAGAGTTCGAGAGGGACCAGATCTCACTTCTACGTAGTCATCCTCCGGATCAAAGCTTGGTCTTTGATCCCGAGAAGAGTGTCGATTTCGCTTAATCGATTTCGATTACTTCGGCTATTATTTCCTTGGCGAAATAATACCCGTCATACTACGTAGATCCGACCGGATCTAGATCGCACGGTGGTCCACAGATAAACCCCGGCGCAGGCAAAGAACCCACGCAAGCGAGTGACCGTAAAACAGGAGCTTGTGATTTATTCGACAAACAAGAGAAAAAGTTGTAATTTTTATTTCTTTTATTTGATCTTCGTTGTAACCGGATCTTATAAAAAGACCGGATCTTTGTAACCGATAAACTGTTATTTAAGATAGCAATGGAATCAATGAAGAAAGCAATGATTTTTCCCGCGAACACTAGGTAATGTCGTATTTTTTGAATTGCGAATACCAAAGCGAGACATTCTTTTTCGACCGGGTTATATCGATGTTCGGCTCCCATCATGGTCCTGCTTAGGTAATAAATGGCTTGCTCTTGCCCTTGAATTTTGTTCTGGGCTAGTAAAGCCCCTAGAGAATGATCCATAGCCCTTACATATAACAGGAATGATTTTCCTGATATTGGAGCCACGAGAACAGGTGGTTGGGTGAGATATTTCTTAATCTCTTCAAATGTTTTTTGGCATTCTTCATCCCAGACAAAGGATACGTATTTCTTCATAAGCTTCGAGAAAGGTTGGTAGCGCCCCGAGAGATTAGATATGAATCTTCGGATGTATGCTAATCTGCCTTGCAGGCCTCTAAGCTCTTTGAGATTCTTTGGCGGCGGCATGTCTTGGATGGCACGCACCTTCTCTGGATCTAGAGAAATTCCCTTGGACGTGACAATAAACCCCAGAAATTTTCCACTTGATACACCGAGGAACGATTTAGTCGGATTCATTTTCAGTTGGTGTTCTCGCATGATATCGAACATTGTCTTCAAATCTGTAAGATGATCACCCTTACATTGGCTTTTCACTGCTATGTCGTCGACGTAGCATTCTATCTTCTCACGCAGATGTTCGTGGAAGATGGCGTTCATTGCTCGTTGATAAGTTGTACCTACGTTTTTCATGCCGAAGGGCATCACTGTGTAGCAATACACCCCCAGCGGTGTTCTGAATGCAGTATGCTTTTTGTCTTCAGGATATATCTTGATTTGATTGTACCCGAAGAATCCATCCATGAAAGACATCCTTTCATATCCGCAGGTGTTATCAATCATAACATCCGTGATAAGAAGCGGGAATTCGTCTTTCGGACAAGCTGCATTAAGATCGCGGAAGTCGATGCATATACGGACCTTACCATTTTTCTTAGGCACTAGAACAATATTGGCCACCCAGTCCGGATGTTGTTTCTCTCTGATAAAGCCTGAGTCTATAAGCTTTTTTAGTTTAGACTCAATTGCTTCCATGATCTCTGGACGAAACCGGCGTTGCTGTTGTTTAACGGGTTTGGCATCCAGATCGATGTTGAGACGATGCATGGACACTTTTGGGTCGAGACCCGGCATATCTTCATAATTTCAAGCAAAGACATCTATATATTCTCGGACGAGAGATATAAGATCTTCTTTCTCAGATGGTGATAAGCTTTCGCTTATGAAAATTGGTTTGGGATCAAATTCATCTCCCATGTTGACCTGGATTACGTTTTCTTCAGTGGGTGGTTCGCGTTGTTCGAAACGCATATCCCATAAGATGTTAAGACGTTTGATTCATGGGTCATTGGTTGATTCAATTAACCCTTCATCACCCCCTGCATCTTTATCTGGGTGACTAGTTAAAACCATGTTCACAGTCAAACTTTTAAGGAAAGGTCCGACACTAATGTCGGATTCCCAAGAAGACGTTCCAGATGAATGATCCTGCCGTAGATAATTACTGATTTTATTTTCTGAGACAGAAGGAGTTGTGACATAACCCAAGCCTCTTCTGGTTTTTTGATAATAATCCGGAGGTTTTCCTTCGGGGGTTAGAGACATTCGGATCGGTGTTCGCCTACCTTTCCTAAAATTTAAACCCTGTTTTTCATTAAAGTTATATCCCATTCGTTTCATTAAATGTATAGAATTGGGTTCGTGGTAATGGAATTGGGGAACTCCATCATCTTCCTCTGAACTACCTCGTTTGAGTGGTTCGGGTTTGACTTTGCCAAAACAGATCGGCTTCTGCCCTTTCCTTTTGGATGGGACTTTGAAGATAGCCTTTTGTGCATCTTCTACTTCTTCATTTGAAGTGAAGGAAGACTTAATTGGTAATGTGAGGGATGCTTCTGCACACAATGTACGCCATTGGTTGGTACCTGCATTAAGATCATTCTCTATCTGCTTATTTTTAGAGGACACATCAGACAAGTACGCCAAAATAAAATCTTCATTAATGCACCATTCACTCTCGCTCGGTACATTATTATTACTCTCATCCTAACCCATTACATCTAGATTCAGTTCCCACGGGTAATCTTCTTCAGGATCTGGTTCAATGTCGGCTTCATTACCACTGTCTGCATTTTCTTTCTCCTGGTATTTGTGATAGAAGACAGAGTCGGTATGAAAGTTTTCCACTCCTCTGAAGGGATATTTCTCCGCAATTAGGGTTCGAACTTCTCCTTCATCATTGGCATATTTCATGACCTGATGTAGGGTAGACAGGACAATGCGGTTTGCATGTATCCAGGGCCTCCCTAATAATAAATTATAGGAAGTGTCCGCATCTATGATGTAGCATGTCACCTCGGACTTGAGGTCTCCAATTTGGCATCTGAGCTTGATCTTTCCCAGGGGCCGAGTGCTGTTTGCATTGAACCTGAAGATGATAGTCTGAGTAGTGTTTAGCCAATGCATGGGAATCCCTAAGACTTGCATGACTCTGTAGGGCATGATGTTGAGTGATGAGCCTGGGTCAACTTGGACATGACTAATTTCGAAGGATCCAATATACCCCGTGTAATACAGTGGCCTGTCATGCTTATGCTTGACCTGCATATCCTCCTAAGTAAAGGATATGCAAGGTAGACTTCTTGCTGCTTGCAGACATTGCAGGCAAGGTTGGTCTTCAGAAGCTTCAGGAATTAGAGCGACTTGTGTAATGAAGCTCTCCGTATTCTTTAATGCTTCAATTAGAGCTTCCTTAGTGGTTTTAGACAACCTTAGGAGCTCATATAGTGTAATTCTGACCGGTATGTTAGCCAGCTGTGCCATGACATTGAATTGAAAAGGAGTGCTCGAATCTCCGGGTTCCTGGTGAAGATTTTTGTTGAACTGGAGCTCCTTTTGTTTCCCTTTATCGGCCGGCTTCTTTGGTACAGAACCCCCAGCGTCTTGGGGCTGTTCTTCAGCTTCTTGAGCATTCTGGTTGTAGTCCCTCAAGTAAGCTTTTCCTGATCGAGTGTCAGGGTTGCCTTCTGGGTATGCTGCTAGGACAATCCTTTCTTCCTCTGAATCCGTAAGGGTCTTGAGGTAGTCATCGTTCTCAGTAATGGAGGGGCTAATCATGTTGGAAGACTTAGCCTTGCCTCCTTTCTTCTTGAACGAGGTGTTCGTCCACTGTTGGTCTTCCACCAGATCAGGATGGACCCACATGATTTCTCTTTTGGGATGGTGAAGGGTACCAATCCCTTGTCTTTCTGACTGTGCAAGTCAGTATTCTTCAGGTGCATTTCTCCTTTGTGGATGGGAACAATGCCATCTGCAGTCGCCACTGGAGGGAAGTCACCGAACTGGACTGCTATCATATTGGTGGATACAGTCTTTTGCTCAGGTTTCAGAGTGAGCACATTGGCATTCACCAAATTTTGGAGGATGTCCTTAAAAACATAACATCTTCTGGTAGGATGTCCTAGGAATCTATGATAGCGACAGTAATTAGGGTCATCTACCTTCCCTGCTTCCTCCGGCTTCCTGATTTCGGGAAGCTGTAACTTGTTTTCTTCCGCAGTAACTGGAACAAGGTGTCTACATGCTCCTCCTTAAAGGAATATTGTTTGGGCACTCTTTGTTGATTGGGTGCCTTGCCTTGCTTAGCAGGTGGCGATGCTCGCGTGTTGGCGTCAGCAGCCAAAGTCTCCTTTCCCTTAGATCGAGGAGCATTGTTTTGATTGCGCTGCTGTTGCGGTTTGGGTTGTGCAACTTCTTCGGCTTTTACTCGAGAAACAATCTCTTTGACTTACTCTCCTTGCGACACCAGTTGCCTCCAGGAGTGACACTCCGCTACCCCCATCTGGGTAAGGAGCTGAGTCTGCAGGTTGTCCTGCAAGTTTCAACCAAGGTTGATTGGGTCATACCTGAGGGCCATCATAATGCCATGCTGCGAAATCTCTCCACGTAAGCCTTGATGGACTCTCCCTTCTTCTGTTTGGTGGCGAGAAGAGTCGGGACCGAAACTTCTGTATCGTCCTCAAAGAACCTGGCCAAGAATAGTCTTTCCAAATCCACCCATTTCTGAATAGATTCAGCAGGCAGCTTCATAAACCACTCAAAGGCGACACCTTTAAGGGTACCGATGAACAGCCACGTCAGAATAGCATCGTTCGTTACCACATATCCAGTCTGTGACTTGAAGTAGTAGATGTGCTGATTCGGTGATCCGGTGCTATCGAACGGTTGCAAGGTAGGTGTCTTAAACTTCGGTGGGTAAGGGGCTGTGTCCCATTCAGCGGGATAAGGCCGCACGACCCCTTCTTCGCGGAGCTCGCTTCTATTTGCGATTGCATTAATACGAGCCTCCAGTTCATCCACCTTAGAGGACTGAGGGTGTAGCTCTTTTTCCATCTCCTTCTCATTTTCAGAAGAGGACTCCAGGTTGTGAGTTTCACGATTTGAATGTTCAATCACTTTCGGCAAGGAGCTGGGCCAACATATCATTCATCTGAAGAAGGGTCTCTTGTTACGCTTGGAGTATGACGTGATGTTCGTCCACTCTCTTAGCCAAGTCTTCGGGGTTTCCCGTCATGTAAGTAGAAACCTCTTGTGCTCCAACAGAGCTTGAAGATTGAGATTCGGCAATTGCCGAATGTTCATCTCTTGTTGTAATCCCCTTGGCTAACTTTTGATAGTCAACTAAACGGATAGCTCCTGTTCGAGTCTGCGTGTGACGGTATACTCCCTCGAACTCATCACAAATTTCATTGACAGTCAGGGAGTGACTTCGTTGTGACTCGTCAGAATTGGGATGCGAGGCTTTTCCTCTGCCTATCATGTTTATCGTGACCTCGGGATATTCAGCTTCAGGGGCCTTCTTATGACGACGCTGTCATTTAGGAGGCCGAACGACATTCGTCAATCTGTTGAACACCGACTGTCTAGGCGTAAGTGCACAACAGCTGCATTCGGAGAGGACAGCGGAGATGAGCTGCTCACATTGGCATGAATGAGTTCCTTGCTGTGTTGGTCTTCCTCTTGACAGTAGCTCACGCAAGTCAGAGACCTGGGAAAGATTTCATGATGGTGGAGATGGAACCCCCTGCCTTTGGATGGGTCGGGCATGATTTTTAAATCCATGCCGTCCCTCTTGAACCTGACGGACCGTGTCGTGTTCTTGAGACGAAACACGAGGGTTGCGTTTTGGTTTATAAACACGAGGTCGAGGCCTGTGTTCAACTGAGGAAACAGACCCCTGCGGGTCTTGTCTTGGTTGAACGCACACTTGTGGTGTGCGTTTTGATGTTGAAACAGACCCCCGAGGGTCGTTTTTTGGTTGAACGCACACTTGTGGTGTGCATTTGGTTGACGAACCAGACCCCTGAGGGTCAGGTTTTTATTGAACGCACCCTTGTGGTGTGCGTTTGAATGATTGAACAGACCCCTAAGGGTCGTGTTTTGATTGGACGCACACTTGAGGTGTGCGTTTAGATGATTGAACAGACCCCTGAGGGTCAGGTTTTGATTGAACGCACACTTGAGGTGTGCGCTTAGATGATTGAACGTGCCTTTGAAGGTCACGTTTTGGGATGCACTCTTGAGGTGTGCGTCTATGTTGAACAACGCGCCACTGAGGGTCGTGTTTGAGTTGGATCACCCGAGGTTCATAGTCTGGTTCGTTGCCCTGAAGTGTGCGTTCTGGAGCAGAAACGCACAGTTCAGGCAAAGGCTCAGAAACGCAATCTTTGCGTTGGGCAGTAGCTCAGCTATTCCACAAATATGCTCGCCGTATGGATCTTCTCCTTCATCGAGCAGTGTTTTTCTTGGCCTGTTTCAACGCCTTGGTCGCAGCGTCGTCGGCGTTTGTTGGATTTTCCTCCAACATAGGTCTCTTCTGACCTATTATACACCGTAGTGACATGGGTGTGGAATCTTAAACTCGCAGAGCGAGTTTAAGGTCTTGGCCAAAGGAGAGGGCTTTCTTTGGCATCTCAGCAGTAGTCGTGACCTCCTTAGAGGTCTTGCGAATATCACGCTTAGTTTTAGGGCTAAGCGATCCAGAGGAGAGAGCTTCCTCGTACTTGGCTTGGTCGAACTCTATGACGAGAGTTTCGACGATGGTTCCAGTGAGGTGGACGTCGGATTGCGCCACCACTTCATCGTCAGAGAAGCTAGTCCCCAACGGAGTCACCATCTTTTGTTTGTGAAAAATTTGATGTAAATGAAATGAAAGAAAATTTGATTTGTATTCTCTCAAAATCGATTACAATTTGATTCCGATTACAAAAGAGAAGAGAATGAATTTGATTCTCCCCTTTGTTTAAAACTGGGTTCCTCTTGGTAGCGATGGAGTGCCTCCTTCGAATACTCGCGTCGAATTTGCTCTCCGTTGACGACCCGACCGTACTATCTCACGAGAATGATTGACTTATGTGATGGATTCGGTTTACAACTCTTAACGAGTGTAAGAAACTCAGAACGAGTTGAAAACACTGAAAAGAGTTGTTGAGAACCGAATAACTGATTGGTGTAATTAACTTGCGTTGCAAGTTTAATTAAGAACTCTTCACGTATTTTAGAACTCAGAGCAAGTTAAAACTCTGTAACAGAGTTGTTAGAACCGAAGATTCGGTTAATAGCCAAGTTGATTTGCTGGTGATGAAGGGATCCCTTCAGATTTGATGTGCTAACTACTAAGTAGTTTGTTGATCTTCAGAGAAATCTCCTCCTCCGTGCGGTTTAGTTGCTGAGATTTGCTAACCTTAAACGGTTTTAATGCTAGCACACGTTAACCCCTTACTCAGTTGAGTAAGTCGGTTATTTATAGGGGGATTAGGGGTATAACCAACCCCTAAATCCGCTCCTAAGTGGGCGAAAATCCCTCAGAACGTGGGATAACGGTTTTGAGGCCATTCGGCTTGTGTTTGAACAAGTCAAACGCCTAATTTGGCGTTCTGGACCTTAACTCTGTATCTAAGGCCTGAGACATAGAGTTCAATCTTTGTCAAAGGTCTGAAACGCACAGGCCGCATGCGTTCTGGAATTGGAGACGCACAGGTCGCTTGTGCATTGAAATTCAACTCTGCGTCAAGAGTTCGGGACTCATGGTTGAGTCTGTTGGAGAACGCACGTTAGGTGTGTGTTATATGCTTTAACTCTGCGTTACAGAGTTAGATGTCTGCTGGAGAACGCACAGGGTGTGTGCGTTTTGAGTTTGAGAAATGCAGAAGTGAATTCTGCATTTAAGAGAGGTTGTTGACTTGTAACCTCGTCCATTATAACATTGCAAAGGCTACTGCTTATTGATCTTTGCCTGTTATAGGATGTGAAAGTCGTCAAATTGTAACTCTCACTATTGATTGTGAAGGCCACTGAATAGTGTTTTTTTCATCAGCTGTCGGAAGTGTCGTTGAATTGTAACTCTTCTCGATCTATGTGAAAAGTCCTCTATTTGCAACCTTCATTTGTCGGCACGAAAGCTATTTGATTGTACCTTCCATTATTGGAACTTGATGGGAATCTGTGATTATTTGCCCACAGCTCTTTACCAAGCAACTCACCAACTAAGTCCAACCTTTTATTTCTAAAATTATTACACTGCTCATCAGCATCTATAATAGTTGGTACTATAATATTGGTCATGTTGTTGTCGTAGCCATCAAGATCAATCATCTCAAATATGAGGTTGTATTTGTGGTGATTGTAGAGCCGCGGATGCAGTGATTTGGAAATTGCTTATGTTTCGATTGCAAGGACGAATTCTGCTTCTTGATTTGAAGGAATCATCACCTCGTAATCTCTTCTTAATCCATGGGGATCAACTATCCATCGTGATTTTTTAGATAGCCTACAGAGAGGAGACCGCACTCTTAGTTTCCTTTACAAGAATCTCAGAGTGGAGCTCCTACTCCGAGTCTCCTTTGGAGCGGAAGATAAGAAAATATATTTTTCTTCTTCAACACCGGGTTCGTCTTTGCCCTAAGAGAAGACAAAACATAGGGTTCGACTTTGCCCCAAGAGAAGACAAAACACCGGGTTCGTTTTTGCACAAAAAGAAGACAAAATACAGGGTTCGTATTTGCCCCAAGAGAAGACAAAACACCGGGTTCATTTTTGCCCCAAGAGAAGACAAAACACAGGGTTCACCTTTACCTAAGAGAAGACAAAACACCAAGTTCGTCTTTACCCCAAGAGAAGACAAAACACCCCCAAGAGAAGACAAAACACAGGGTTCATTTTTACCCCAAGAGAAGACACAAATTCTTCAATGACAAAATCCATGCCTTTCACGCATGGGGGACTTTATCTTGATCCCTTACTAGAGATAAGCCTATATCTAACACGCGTTGCCGGTTAGTCTATTCTCGTGAGAAATGACAAAGTCTATGTATTCAGTATCATAGCAATAAGTCTAAGAGAATTCATTCTTTTAGCACAAAGTTACATGTTGAACGGACTTAGATAATTCACATGCTAGCCCAATTCAAACGGTAGTCGGTAAATATTTATCAAATCCATTGATAGCTGAGGGTTTGCCAAAAATCCTATGAGTATTATGGTTAATTATTCCAAACAGAATGAGAAATCATAATAATAATGCACTGAGCAAAAATTTCGTTATATTAATAAAGCGAAAATGAAAGATGCAAGAGTGTTTGTAGAAAATTAGTTTATTTATTAAACTCATTACAACTCGTTTATCAAATATAATGAATTCTAAGAATCAAATCTTTTTATAAGACTTCTCGTTACAAACAAACAACTTCTTAGAAATACACGCAGAGGATGATTATCACCCACTGCTATAGGGTCGAAAAATTTATGTTGAGATTGATCTTCTTGTTTTAAGAAATGGGTTCGATCACTTGGTACGAAACCCTTACAATCACAAACACTCTCTCTCTCGATTACAGATGAAGAGAAGATTAATTCAGCTTCTCTTTTGTTTAATGTGGGTTCTATGTGGCGAAAGGATGCTTCCCCCGATGCTTGAGTCGAGCTTGCTTCTTGTTGACGATCAGACCAAGATCGCAAGACCTTCTGACGTAGGTTAGAACATGAGAATACGAACGTCGATTTCTCTTCTTGCGATAGCCAAAGATCTCCAAATCTGAGTATCAAAAGCCAAAGTCTAGTCCTCCTCTTAATAGCTGCTCGAGCTATTTATAGGAGTTTGAGAACGTAACCGGCGTGCTACAATCGTGGAGTTGTGGGCGTAACTGATGCGTTGAACTTGTGGAGTCGTGGCGTAACTGACTTCTTGAATCTAGCCCACGTGGCTGATTGGGTCTTCATGACCGTTACAGCCTGATTTAATGTGGGTGACGAACTTCACTGCATTAGCGAACCTCATCCTTGATGTCGAACCTCACAGCATGGTGAGCCTCGTCTGTGATATCGAGCCTCGCTACATGGCGAGCCTCATGAGCTTCGTCTTCACTGACGAACTTCACATCTTGTTTCTAACGACAAGGTTTGTTGTTTAAGACGAGGTTCATCATTATAATGACCCTCGTCATGCTTGTTATGAGCTTCAACATTCTAAGGTCAAATGATTAGCCAATGATCTATGAAGATCCATGAGAGTGGAGGAGAGATAGGCTTTTTCTTTACTAGCCTCTCAAGCCCCTCCCTTCTTTTCATGTTAATCATGCCTATTTATAGGCTTAGGGCCATTATGGAGTGAGTTAATGGGCTTTAACTCCCCTTATAATGAGGGAGTTAATGGTCATTAACTCCCATTAAAATGGATGATTTAGTGGTCATTAACTCTCCTTAAAGTGGTGAGTTATTGGTCATTAATCCTCATTTAATGTACCCCTTTGAAACGGTACCTGACGAGGTTTGTTTGTCAGACGAGGTTTGTCTGCCTGACGAGGTTTGTTAGCCAGATGAGGATCGTTTGCCAGATGAGGTTCGTCCGCCTGACGAGGTTTGTTTGTCAGACGAGGTTCGTTTTCCAAACGAGGTTCATTTTCCAAACGAGGTTCGTTTTCCAAACGAGGTTCGTCCACCTGACGAGATTCGTTCACTTTGTTATATCTTTGGTGAGCTTAACTGTGGCTTCGTCTTCGGCGAACTTCATCTGTAATGACGAACTTCATTTCTAGACGAACTTCGTATTTTGATGGGTAAGGTGTGGTTTGTCCTAATGAACTGAGATAAACTTCATGAATTGAGGCTCAGGTTCGTCGTAGTGACGACCCTCGTCGTGCTTGTAGTGAGGTTCGACTCTCCTTCGTTTCTTGGCACTTTTTAGTGTCTACAAAACCCCATTCAAAGTTTTCAGACCTAAATTGGGTTGTATGGGTCTGGAATACTTTGAACTCTCTTGGTTGTGGTGATCTTGGCTTATATGACGAGCTTGGCCTCCTAGCGAGCTTGGCCTCTTGGCGAGCTTCAATGCTACGGGGTGAACTTCATCAAACTTATGTAGGACTGACAATCAAGACTTAGGATTTTTAGCAAATCGTCAGCTATCAGCGGACTTGATTTGTCTTTACCAACTGCCGTTTGAGTTGGACTAGCCATGCTTTTGCTCTTAGCATGGTAAGTTGTTGATAAGTTTCTCTTAGACTTAATGCTAAGATTTCTTCTCTATCCTTTGTCGTTCAAGGCATTAGATTGAGTGTTAGAGTTTGGTTGTGTCGTTCAATATAACAACTCAACCTAGTATTTTGAAAGTGAGGCTCATCACATGGTAGGCCTGCTGGGAAGATGTGGTATCATTGATTAATAGTGACTCATCGCATGGTAGGTCACTAGTTGGAAACAATAGGAAAGATAGGGGCTTATCGCTTGGTAGGCCACTATCGATGAACAACGTCATTTGCGGGAATGACGGTGTAGAAATGATCAAGTCATTCAGTGATATGAGAGTATAATGACTGTGATCGGGACAGTGGCACATCGCATGGTAGGCCAATATCATAAACAACACCATTTGTTGGAATGACGGTGTGAAAATTATCAAGTCATTCAGTGACATGGGAGTATAATGACTGTGATTGAAATAGAGGCACATCGCATGGTAAGCCACTATTTGGAAATAACGTCATCGGTAGGAATGACGATATAGAGATAATCAAGCCGTTCAGTGGCATAGGAGTATAACGACTATGATTAGAATAGTGACACATTGCATGGTAGGTCATTATATTCGATCGTTCTAAGGAGATAGAACATTTGAAAAAGATTAAATAGTGAATCATCACATGGTAGATCACTATTTTGATCGAAAGACAAGTAGGGACTCATCGCATGGTAGGTCATTACTTGACGAAGTTGACTATCAGAGGTAATCAATTAACATGATAGTATTGTGGTCTCATCATCCTATTGGAGAGGATTAGCGAGGGAATTTGGAGGAAGTGACTATCAGAGGTAATCATTAATATGATAGAATTATGGTAAGGGGCCAGATGCTCACATCTGACTTCAGACTCACCTTGGAGTTGATTTACGAAGAGCTTCAACTCATTATGGCTCCGCCAGAAAGCTCAATGTAGTATATGGTTTTGTAGAGAAATCATGACTACCCCCACTCCAGCGATAGCTGTAAATCAGGATTGAAGGGTAAAGACTCTTGCATCCAATAAGGTTTGGATCTTATCCTTCAGCGTGTAGCATTTAGAGGTGGGATGATGAACCATTCTGTGGTACGCACAATAGTTAGGATCATCCATTCTCGACATCTCCTCAGGTCGCGTCAATTCTGGGAGCTTGATCTTTCTCGCATTGATCAAGGATTCGAAGATTGGACGACTTGCTCATCTTGGAAGTCGTACTTCTTCTGAAAGTGGCTATCAGAAGATTTGCCCTTCTGCTTTGATGAAGATTGGTCATCATCTCCATGAAAATCACATGGCTCTTCAGCACCTAGCCTTTTGAGCATGGTTTTGACCTATTCTCCTTAGCGAACAAGCTCTTTCTGAGTTCGGGTCTTCACTGCTCTAATCTTGGATAAAATACAGATCGATAGGTTATTGTGATATATCTCGATCAACGTACTTCCAGAGACTTGATCACGGCAACGTAGCGACTGATTTCTTAATCTTTTGATGAACTTACTGACAGACTCTGTCTTCTTCTGCTTTTCTGTTAGCAGGGTGGCCATAGATACTTCTGTGTCGTCGTCGAAGAATCTGGTCAGAAAGAGCCTTTCCATGTCCTTCCAACAAGTGATGGATTCAGCCTCTAGTCTGCAAAACTATTCAAAAGCGACCCCCTTGAGAATACTAATGAAAAGGCGAGTCATAATGGGATCCTTCCCCACTATATGTCCAGTCTGCGCTTGGAAATAAAAGATGTACTGGGTTGGAGAACATTTTCCATCGAACTACAGGTGGCTGAGTGGCTTGAACTTTGGAGGATAAGGGACGGAGTCCTATTCGGCAGGGTATGGCCTGACGACCCCCAATTCTCCAAAGTTCCTCTGAAGCTTTAAAGCCTCAAGCTACTTCTGAAAATCGTCCAACTTCTGATCTCGGTCATTCTTACGCGGATTGGACTCAGCTTCGGATGATTCAGAATGAATATCAAAAATATTTTCTTCCTCATCTTCTTCATCATTATCATCTTGATTTCGATGGCTAGATTCCCGAACACCGGGTGAAGGTCGCTGGTGCCTTGATCCTGAGGATTCAGCGGTAGCTTTCTTCTTCTTCTCCTTCTCCTTGAGGAGTTTGTCCACCATATTCTCCAAGCATCTGATAAACTCCTGTTGTTGGAGTATGGTTGATTGTTGCTCTTCCACCTGCCTTGCTAGGTCCTCCTCACTTCCGGCCATGTGAGTACTTGCTTGTTCACTTTGATCGGTGTTGGAAGGCAGAGTGGTTGCAATAGCTGAGTTTTCAGGCTCTTCCTCAACCTCATATGTGATGCCCGCTAATCGACGGTAATCAAATGAGATCACCGCACCAGTACGAGTACGAGTGTGTTGATACACTCCCTGTCCTTCGATAAGCATTTTGCCTAGTCCTGGAGAGTATTCAGGATCAGAAGATTCAGAAAAATAAGCCGAAGCTTTGCTCTTGCCCTTGCTGACCATGTTAATCGTCACTTCAATGTGGCGATTCTTGGGTGCTTGTTTCTTAGGACGAAAGCATCTTCTTCTTGATGATGAGACCATCGACGGTTCAGTTAACCATTCGAAGACTGAAGGCTTATGAGTCGATTCCCCACATGGACATTGGGAAAGCACTGCCGATATGAGGTTCTCACAATAGCAATGTGATTGCATCTGATTCATGCTATGTTTACGCGTGAGATAATCCCGAAGATCACCATCTAGACAACCCCCAGTCAATTTTGTTGTCATGGCTTTACCCGAGCGAGACCCTCTAAATGATAGAGATTGACAACCTTGGGTAAGTTAACAAACTCTATCATTTGCACGACGAGGTTCGTTTATAGGACGAGTTTGGTGAGTTCGTCTTCTCAGTCGGTTCTTAACTTGAGGTTCGTTTTCTTGATGAACCTTGGTATGAACCACTTATTGATTTTGTTGAACCTCTTTTTGAGGATGAGGTTCGTTTTCTAAGTCTACTAGGGTACGAGGATGAGGTCTGTCTTTCGGACACTCCTCATTCACCTGACCCTCGTCAGACTTGTTGACCTTAGGTTGATTAACCTTCGGTCGATAATGAAATCCGTCTAGCGAGACCAAAGCTCGAGCCCTACGGTGAGCTTAGTTCTAACGCTGACGTTGTCGAGCGCGTCTCGACAATGGAATAACGGAAACCTTTGCTTCAGTCAGAACTAAGCGAGGTTCATCATCCAAAGCCATAATTTGGCTGCTAGAAGCCGAAGTTCGGCTAGGTTGTTTAACAACCCATTTCTTAGCCTGATGGCTAGTTTCTGGAGCCTCCTCTTTGAGGGGCTTGGACTTTTCCTCGAGACTAACTCAAGTTGAATCATCAGAAGCCACTTAGGCTTAAGTCTCATATAAGACTCGATGACACTTTCGTGCCTTCGTGGGACTAGACTTACCAGAGGAGAGGTACTCCTCGTATTTGGACCGGTCAAATTTGATGACCAGAGTTTTAACATCCGTTCCTACTGCAATCTTATCTGATTGTGCCACCACCATCTCGTTGGAGAAAATATCTGCTCCCACTATGGTCGCCATCGTCTGTAGGGTCAAAAATTTTATGGTGAGATTGATTTTTTTGTTTTAAGAAATGGGTTCGATCACTTGGTACGAAACCCATACAATCACTCACACTCTCTCTCAATTACAGATGAAGAGAAGATTAATTCAGCTTCTCTTTTGTTTAACGTGGGTTCTAGGTGGCGAAAGGATGCTTCCCCCGATGCTTGAGTTGAGTTTGCTTCCCGTTGACGATCAGACCAAAATCGCAAGAACTTCTGACATAGGTTAGAACACGAGAATACGAACGTTGATTTCTCTTCTCGCTATAGCCAAAGATCTCTAAATCTGAGTATCGAAAGCCAAAGTCCAGTCCTCCTCTTAATAGCTGCTCGAGGCTATTTATAGGAGTTTGAGCACGTAACTGACGTGCTACAATCGTGTTGTCATGGGCGTAACTGATGCGCTGAACTTGTGGAGTCGTGGCGTAACTGACTCCTTAAATCTAGCCCACGTGGCTGACTGGGTCTTCATGACCGTTACGGCCTGATTTAATGTGGGTGACGAACTTCACTGCATTAGCGAACCTCATCCTTGATGTCGAACCTCACAGCGTGGTGAGCCTCGTCTTTGATGTCGAGCCTCGCTACGTGGCGAGCCTCATGAGCTTCGTCTTCACTGACGAGCTTCACATCTTGTTTCCAATGACAAGCTTTGTTGTTTGAGATGAGGTTTATTATTGTAATGACCCTCGTCATGCTCGTTATGAGCTTCAACATTCTAAGGCCAAATGATTAGCCAGTGATCTATGAAGATCCATGAGAGTGGAGGAGAGATATGCTTTTTCTTTACTAGCCTCTCAATCCCCTCCCTTCTTTTCATGTTAATCATGCCTATTTATAGGCTTAGGGCCATTATGGAGGGAGTTAATGGGCTTTAACTCCCCTTATAATGAGGGAGTTAATGGTCATTAACTCTCATTAAAATGGATCAGTTAGTGGTCATTAACTCTCCTTAAAGGGGTGAGTTATTGGTCATTAATCCTCATTTAATGTACCCCTTTGAAACGGTGCCTGACGAGGTTTGTTTGCCAGATGAGGTTTGTCTGCCTGACGAGATTCGTTTGCCAGATGAGGTTCGTTTGCCAGACGAGGTTCGTCCGCCTGACGAGGTTAGTTTGCCAGACGAGGTTCATTTTCCAAACAAGGTTCGTCCGCCTGACGAGATTTGTTCACTTTGCTATATCTTTGGTGAGCTTAACTGCGGCTTCGTCTTCGGCGAACTTCATCTTCAATGACGAACTTCATTTCTAGGCGAACTTTGTCTTTTGATGGGTAAGGTGTTGTTTGTCCTATTGAACTGAGACAAACTTCATGAATTAATGCTCAGGTTCGTCGTTGTGACGACCCTCGTCGTGCTTGTAGTGAGGTTCGACTCTCCTTCGTTTCTTGGCTCTTTTTAGTGTCTACAACTGCTTACGTAGGATCTTTACATGTGCTGGGGTGCGTTAACCCGTGGATGACAAAATCACAGATCCAATTGAACTGTGAAGGCTATTTGGGATTCCTACTATGTTTTAGAAGTAAGAAGAAAAGTGAATATCTTATCGATGGAAGATGAACACTCTTCTCAAGATCAAGTCAATGCTTAGATCTCAAGGAATCACAAAAGCTCTGAAAGACTTGCACGTGATGAAGACTCTCTCTATCTCATGCTCCAAATTCACCCAATAACTTAAGTCTCTGCTCTATTCTGCCTTGGTTATGCTCCCTCTTGCATGGTCCTCCTACATTTAGGTGATAGGAGGCTATTTATAACTCATAGGAGATGTAACTGAAGTCTAAAGTTAAAATAAAACAAGTCGACAAAATCCCTATTTCCGAGACAGTCACGGCTATCTCGGAAATATGGTCATTCCTATCCATTTTGTAACCGTTCCCACTACGCTTTAATGTTATTATTTCAGCAGTTTTTGGCATGATTTTCGATTGTAACGTCTCCTCCATGATTATGGATGGTCCTAGCAGTTATGAAGCTATGTGGATAACCTAAAACTTGAGAAAACAGTCACCAAGTCCATTCTAGTTTCTGAGATGGCCGCAAGTATTTTGGAAACTATGGTTTGCCTTCATAGCTTCTGAGACAGTCGTAACTATCTCAGAAACTATAAGTCTTCTCATAGTTTCTGAGACACGTTTTGTGCCTCAAAACTTCGATGATATGCTTCTTGGGCATTTCTTAGTTGACCTTTGAGTTGAAGAGATTCATTGACTTTTCTCAAAGCGTCGCTAAAATTGTTGAATCTTCCCTTTAGTTCCTTGCACTAATAGGAGTCGTCTGACGAGATAGGAAGCTTTTAAGTCAATTCAAGGTGTGTCGACTGACACCACCTTTCGAATCGACACGAAAGAAATCTCGTCTCGGAATTTGAGTCGACTATCACCATCTTTCGAGTCGACTATCACCATCTTTCGAGTCGGCATGGAGGGGGTCTCGTCTCTGGCCTTCAATATGTTGACTTTTATCAGCCTTCGAGTCGACAGATGAGGTGTCGTCACAGTTCGCCATTCTAGTTGACATAGGAACTGTCGTCTCATTTGGTCAGCATTGATCTCGTCTCAACTTTGAACTATCATCTCGTCTCGGTCTCGACTCAGACCGCCTCTTGAGTCGACATTAATCTCGTCTCGACTTTGAACTATCATCTCATCTAGGTCTTGACTCAGACCGTCTCTCAAGTCGACACAAAGGGGATCTCACCTTGGGTCGTCGACCGTCTTTCAAGTCGACACAGGAGGTGTCATCTCGTCTGATCGAGACGTCGACTACCTCTCGAGTCAACACAGAAGGTGTCATCTCATCTGGTTGATTCAAATGTCGACTTCTATTTAACTTTTAGGGGCTGTCGGATTGTTATTTCCATTGTTGATTTGGCTTCTTAGTTGTTCTTTAGCCTCAGATGGTTCTCTGTAACTCAGATGATGACGTTTATCACCTTCCTTTCAACTTAAGCTATGTGCGGGAACCTATAGGTAATTTTTGACGCCTAGAGATACCCCCTCCAAAGTATTTCAGTCTCTTTTTTTATAGAAGAGCGTATAATACTTTAGATATGATAGGTCCAGCCTTCAATCTCTTCAGTATTTTGTCAAAGAGATTGCGTAGGGCTATGATATTGAATACGTAGGCTTTATTGTGTTTACGGGAACGCACCACCCGATAACGTGTACTAGACGTAGACTTATCTCTAATAAGGGATTGAAATAATGTCCCTCATGCATAAAAGGCATGGCTTTAGAGTTATTAACATAATAATAATCACTGGCTATGATATTGAATACATAGGCTTTGTCGTTTCTACGGGAACGTACCACCCGGCAGCGTGTGTTAGACACAGACTTATCTCTAATAAGGGATTGAGATAATGTCCCACACGCATAAAAGGCATAGCTTCAAAGATTATTAACTTAATAATAATCACTGGCTATGATATTGAATACGTAGGCTTTGTATTTTCTACGGGAACGTACTACCCGGCAGCGTGTGTTAGACGCAAACTTATCTCAAATAAGGGATCGGGATAATATCCCCCATGCATAGGAAGCATAGATTTTGATGTTGAAATTTTGTGTATTTTCCTAGGGAAAAGACAAACCCGATGCTGGAGTATAATAATTTTACATTCTATCTCTTGCTTATCTTCTCTTGGGGTAAAGACGAACCCGATGCCGGAGAGGAAGAATTTTATATTCTATCTCCTGCTGTAAGAGAAACTCAAAGTGGGATCTCCACTTCGACAATCCTGAAAGATAAAACTAAGAGTGGGATCTCCACTTCAAGAATCCTAAAAGGTAAAACTAAGAGTGTGATCTCCACTTCGAGAATCGAAAAGATCCGAATAACCATAACTTTTATAGTATTGGTTACCTAGTCTGAAGATGAATTTCTCATTTATCGAGATGATATTCATGTAAATGTTTGACTGAAGAGGAATGAGTGGAAGCCTTTTGTTTATCGAAAGGGAATTGTAATTCTAAAAATGAACCTCTCGTTCATGGAAGGAATCGAGAGTGGATTTTAGCTTTGGCCCTAACTATATGAAGGCTCGACCAAGTGGGAGTTAAGACGATTCAAAGTGGTATTTTAGCCTTTCATTTTTTGAAGGGGGATCTCGGTTTTGAAAGTGGATCTCTCGTTCATGGAAGGAATCGAGAGGGCATTTTGACTCTAGCCCTAACTGTTTAAAGGTTTGACCAAGTAGGAGTTTGAGACGATCCTAACTGTTTAAAGGTTTGATCGTTCAATTTGAAAGTGAACCTCTCATTCATGAAAGGAATCGAGAGGGTATTTTGACTTTGGCCCTAACTGTTTAAAGGTTTGACCAAGTGGGAGTTTGAGATGACACTAACTGTTTAAATGTTTAATCACCTGATGTGGGTGGAAGACTCTCGTTTATCGAAAGAAAATTTTGTTTTTTGTCCTAACTATTTAAAGGTTTGACCAAATGGGAATTAAGATGATCCTAACTATTTAAAGGTTTGATCATTCAATTTGAGTGGACCTCTCATTCATGGAAGGAATCGAGAGAGGATTTTGGCTTTGGTCCTAACTATTTAAAGGTTTGACCAAGTGAGAGTTTGAGACGATCCTAACTGTTTAAAGATTTGATCGTTTAATTTAAAAGTGGACCTCTTATTTATGGAAGAAATCGAGAGGGGATTTTGGCTTTGGCCCTAACTGTTTAAAGGTTTGGCCGAGTAGGAGTGGGGTGGTACAAATCACTATGTCAATACAGTGGGAGTTTCTGGTGTTAAGTCGCAAGGACTTTAACACGAGGGGGTTTGAAATTTCTAATACTATGTCTGGGTTCTAACAATGAAAGTGTTGAGTGCACAGACACGGCGGGAGTTTGAGTGGATGTAATCATGAAGAATTTTGTAGATCCATCATTATTTGATTTTATCAATGATGGATTTTATGATGGAGGATTATGAATCATCAAGCACTTCACAATTACACAGTGGTCATTTTGCAAGGGAAAATTGACTTAATGAGGTCATTGAATCTCGTTTCGACGAAAGAGTGCTCTAGGAGTCACAGTAGGAGAGTTTTAATCATCTTGGAAATAATTAAATAGCCACGGTAGGAGGTTCTTAATCATTTTTTATCATGATTAAGAATCAATTAGTTTTGGGTTATCCTTAAGAATACCCTGTGTATTATTCTCTAGGAACATCCCATTGAAATGCATTGAGATATTCCACCCCCAGCTCTTTGGTGAACTTGAATCCAATTGTATTCGGTCATGATGCCGGGTTATCCTTAAGAATATTATGTGTAATATTCTTTAGGAATTTTCCATTGTTGGAAATAAGGAAAGTAGTTTAACCTCGTATACCCGTCGGAGGAAAAGGAGAAGCAGTTTATACTTTTATACTCTTTGGAGTTTCATTGTTCTCATTTGGCTTGTTTCGCCATTACGATGCCGTGTGTCAATCAAGGTTTGGATTCTGTTTTTGAGAACGAAGCAAGCCTTGGTGGAATTAAGAACTCTCCTATGGTACACACAGTATTTTGGGTCCGAATTCTTATTAGCTTCCTCCTGATTTTTAATGGTGGCAACTCGATTTTGTTGTTGTTCAATAGGTACTTGAAGATGGCTGGAACCTTATCGTCTTTGAAGGAATATTGCTACGTTTGAGGTGACTGTTGTGGTGATTGTTGTCGTGATTGTCATTGTAATGTTTGATTAGTATCCACAGTAATTACAGGCACCATCGGTTGGCTTCTCTTAGCCTTCTTTCTTTTGAGAAAGCGTTCGTCCTGTTCACCGTGTAACTTTAACTCTTTCCAAGTGGCTGAAGGCCCAACTCCTATGGCTTCTAAAATAGCCAAGGAGAGATTATTGTGACACATTTGGAGGATGAACTCCTCCGTGACCGGGTCTCGACAGTTTATTGCCTTGTTACAGAAGCATTTGATAATATCGTCAACTGACTCCTCATCCTTCTACTTCTCGTCCACCAGAGCTCCAATTGATACTACGGTATCATCATCGAAGAAGTTACTGAGGAACAGATTTTCCATGTCGTCCCAGTAGTTGATGCTCCCTAGTTTGAGATGTTGATACCAATCAAAGGCGGCCCCATGAAGGGTGCCTACGAATGACCAAATCATCAAGGGTTCATTACCAGAAATCTTACCTAAGTGAGACTTGAAGTAGATTAATTGCTGAGTAGGAGAGCCTTTCCCGTCGAATGGCATGAAATTGATCAAACTAAACTTTGACGGGTATGGAATTAACTCCCACTCCCTCGGGTATGGGCACAAAATACCGGCCTTTTCACCTCTTGATCCGACATCAAGGAGTTGATCTTATTCTCAAGCTCTTCCATCATTTTATTATCTCTGTCCCTATTTTTCTTCGGAGGACATTGAGGAGGATCAACCGGACCACCCCCAGTGTTATGGTTATTGGGAGGAGGATTAGCAAAAATATGTTCATCCACATCTATGTCACTATCATCTGCATCATTTTGAGCACAACGGTTAGATTCACTCGCTGACTTGCCTTAGGTTGTTGAGACTGAGTCTGTAGCTCCCTTATCTACTGCATGGCTAATTCCATCACCATCTTAATTTCAGCTCAAATTTCTTCTTACTGCTTAGTCGGAGCTTCTTGAAGTATTTGAGCTAATTGATCAGGTGTGATGGTGAATGGCTCCCTAGCTTGCCTTATACTAGATGTTGTATCATCGAAAGCAACCGTGAAACAAGTATTTGAGGCCTCATCATCTAAAGATAGCCCTTCGTGCATTCTCCTATAATATCTACATCTAGTTGCCCTTAGCTATAGCTGTGACATCCTTTGAGATAATCCCTGATTGACTCTTCCCCCTAGAGAAAAGTCAAAGTCAGAGTTGGTTGAATGTCGCTTTCCTCCATCTGCCATATTAATGATGACCTCTTGAAGCTCATCATCTTGAACGGTAGATCTTCTCTTAAGGAAATGCCTCGGCTTGGGCTTGGACGTTTTAGTAGAAAGTCTTTAGAATACAGAGTCTTGGTGGTGAGTCTTTGGAGCAGCTACATTCAGATAACACTACTTTGATGACCCTCTCACATGCACAATAAGGGCTTGTTTCTCGAACAGCCCTCTTTCGTGATTTATTCCCACCTTTAGTTTGATAGTACAACTCATCGGTTTGATGACCGAAGCACCCTATCTTCTGTTAGTGTGATTGGACCTTGTTGAGATGATCAAAATGACTTGTTGTCGACTTTGAGTGATCCAATGTTACGTCAGGAGTCGCACATTTTGAACCACCCCCTTGAGGGTGCAGAGTCTTAACGGGCTCCTGAGTTTTGATATGAACTCCTAAGCATGTGGAAAGTGGAATTTTCCCTTCCTGGGATTGCTTTGACTTGGCGGGAGCACGCGAACAGCCCCCAGCGTGAGAAGTCACTTAGGATTTATTCATCGGACCCAAGCGTTCTTTGACTAGAGCTTTGCCTCGATCCACATGCAAACGACCAAGGTGATCTGCCATTGTAATTCTAAAGTTCGATAGGTTGGGACTGACCCAAGGCTTCACTGGTGGCTTAGCAGATGTAGTTGCAGCAGACGAACGAGGAGCGAACGTCGACGGAGTCGAAGGAGAGTCCTTGGGAGTTAGCCTTTGTCCTAAACACTTGCATGTATATCAGATATGGCTTCCTTTGCCGAAACAGCTGCTAGTGTCTTGGATAAGGCCCCTTTGGCCGAGACACTCGCAAGTGTCTCGGTTGAAGGAGGTATTCCGCGATTCTGATTTTCATGCAAGTTTAGATTTTAGGATCCAAACTTTGCGAGTTCCAAGTGATTCTTTGGACACTATTTCCTTCTTCCCATCTTGAGTTTGTTGTAAGAGGGCACAAGCACGAGAGGCGTTTACACGATGCTTTTGAATGCGCTCTTTGAGGGTCGAACGAGCTCTTTTGACGAAAACTCATCCTCCGTCGATAGTTTGGCATAAATGCGAGTGGTTTGTTGTTGAGGCAACTAGACCCCTCGATGTTTCCTCGACTCTAGATTTGTGTAGTAGCAAACCCATCCACTTGTTCTAAGGCCTTAGCCAATTAACGAGCGAGACATTGGTGTTGCCTCTGATGAGCCCTCTTCATCAGAGTTGGCGAACCTCAATCAAACGACTCCTTAACCGGGGAGGAATCATCGTGAGTAGAGCTTCTGGCTTTAGAGGTAGCTGGGAAAATGTTGTGAGGGGAGGCCTTCTTTGGCGTGTAAGCCTTCTTTAATGGTGAGATCCTCATGTACTTACAAGGTGAGGAAGATTTTGACAAAGACGAGGAGAGATATTCCTTGAACTTAGTTTGGTCAAACTCGTACTCGACTGTTGAATCAATCGGGATCTTGATCGGTTATGACACGACGGTCTCGGTAGTGAGACCATTGGCTCCCACTGTGGTTGCTAGCGTGTTTGCGTCAAAAATTAGTTTATTCATTAAACTCATTACAACTCATTTATCAAATACAATGAATTCCGAGAAACAAATCTTTTTATAAGACTTCTCGTTATAAACAAATAACTTCCTAGAAACACACGCAGAGGATGTTTATCACCCACTGCTTGCGTGGGATCTTTGCCTGTGTCAGGGTGTGCTAGCATGTGGACGACCGAATCACAGATCCAATTAAGCCGTGAAGGCTATTCGGGATTCTTACTTCTTTTTGGAAGTAAGAAAAGAAGTGAATATCTTATCGATGTAAAATAAATACTCTTCTCAAGATCTAAGCTGAATCACAAAGGCTCTAAAAGACTTGCACGTGATGAAGACTCTCTTTCTCTTGCTCAAAATTCACCCAATAACTCAAGTCTCCGCTCTATTTTGCCTTGGTTATGCTCCCCCTTTCTTAGTCCTCCTACATTTAGGTGATAGGGGGCTATTTATAACCCATAGGAGATGTAACTAAAGTCTGGAGTTGAAATAAAACAAGTCGAAAAAACCCTTATTTCTGAGATAGTCGCGGCTGTCTCAGAAATAGGGTTCGTTCCTGTCCATTTTGTAATCATTCCCACTATGCTTTAATGCCATTATTTTAGCAGTTTCTAGCATAATTTTCGCTTGTAATATCTCCCCCATGATTATGGATATTCCCAGCAGTTATGAAGCCATGCAGATCACCCAAAACTCGAGAAAATAGTCACCAAGTCCATTCTAGTTTCCGAGATAGTCGTAAGTATTTTGGAAACTATGGTTTGCCTTCATAGCTTCTGAGATAGCCGCAACTGTCTCAGAAATTATAAGTCTTCTCATAGTTTCTGAGGCACATTTTGTGCCTCGAAACTTGTGTGATATGCTTCTTGGACATTTCTTAGTTGACCTTTGAGTTGAAGAGATTCATTGACTTTTGTCAAAGCATCGCTAAGATTGTTGAATCTTCCCTTTAGTTCCTTACACTATTGGGAGTCGTCTGACGAGATAGGAAGTTTTTGAGTCAACTCAAGGTGTGTCAACAGACACCCACTTTCGAATCGGCATGAAGGAAATCTCGTCTCGGAATTCGAGTCGACTATCATCGTATTTCGAGTCGACATGAAGGGGGTCTCGTCTCAGGTCTTTGAGATGTTGATTTTTATCGGCCTTCGAGTCGACACATGAGGTGTCATCTCAGTTTGCCATTCGATTCAACATATGAATTATCGTCTCATCTGGTCGATATTGATCTCTTATCGACTTCGAACTGTTATCTCGTCTAGGTCTCGACTCAGACCGCCTCTCGAGTCGACATTGATCTCGTCTTGACTTTAAACTATCGTCTCGTCTTGGTCTTGACTCAGATTGTCTCTCGAGTCGACATGAAGGGGATCTCGTCTCAGGTCATCAAATGTCTTTTGAGTCAACATTGGAGGTGTCATCTTGTCTGATCAAGACGTCGGCTACCTCTCGAGTCGACACAGAAGGTGTCATCTTATCTGGTTGATTGAGACGTCGACTTCTAGTTAATTTGTAGGAGCTGTCGGATTGTTATTCCCATTGTTGATTTGGCTTCTTAGTTGTTCTTTGGCCTTGGATGGTTCCCTATAACTCAGATGAAGATATTTATCTTCTTCCTTTTAACTTAAGCTACGTGTAGGAACCTATAGGCAATTTTTGACGCCTATAAAGAGATAGTGCGATCAATCTACATAGAGCTTATGGCTACAAATTTGTTGCTCTAATCTAGAGAGCTCTTCTGCATAAGCATGCTCGAGCCCAGTCTTCAAATCAGTCCTGATGGAATCCTTGGTAGTGGCCAATACCTTTGCTGCCTCTTCCTCTATCTGGGCTAGCTTTTCTCTCGATAGCTCTAATTTCCCGAATACTTGGACTCGAGCACTTTCCACACGGACCATCTCCATTTATAGGATGACTTGAGCATCCTTTGGTGCCTTAAGCTCCTGTTCAAGCCGAGCTATTTCTGCATGACCTGACTCGAGAGATGAATGCAAGTCACGAAGGGTTGTTAGCCTATTAGCAAAATTTGTTTCCATTTGTCTTACGTGAACCCATTGTGCTTGAAGCTCAAGTCCGGCGAACACTCGGGTATCGTGCCATGCCTTCAGCCGGGATTCCATATGAGCAGCCACATATGAGGAAGTACTTGTAGCCTGAAACTCTCTCAACTTTCTAAGCTTGTGCTCAAAACGCCCTAAATCCGCAACAATAGAATTAGCCAGATCAGGATATCCTTCTTCTCTAATGCTCATCACCTGATGATCTAGAGAACACCTGAATTGGTTGAAGGAAAACCCTTGGTGAAGGAGCTTGTCAATCATTTCACTCACGAAGGAAAAGAAGTGACGGAGTTCCATGCAAAGTATAGCCCGGTCTGGGTTATTATCTGATATCAAGGCCTTGATGGAATCATATAGAGATGATGAAAGATCTGCAAGGAAAGGAGGAGAAATTAATACTCCAAACATTTGTTTAGAATTTTAAGGCGATCACGGGATAAAACTTACCGACGCCGACGAATGGGTCCTTCGGGTTGACACTCTATGCTTGGTCCCGCTGACCCAACCTCGTGAACTGCTAGAATTGGTGTAGTTGTAACAATCACAGATGTACCAACCTCATCGGTTGGCCTCGTGACTAGAACAATAGGACTAGCTTCCATTCTGGTTGTGACTTTCGTAACCATCGAGTCCGAAGAAATGGCAGTCTCGGGCTGAGAAGTGGAGGATAGAGTTGAAGTGATAACTCGCTACAACATCCAAAGACCTAAACCCTCAGGCCGGTCTGAAGCCCAAAGAGTTGTAGCCGTATCAGCTCTAGTGGGTGGCCCTATAACCGAAATTCCCCTGTGGTTAATTAAGAACTAACAAACAAAAAATGATGACGCCAAGATAAGATCCATACTTGCAGATGAACCAACCCCAATAGTTGGTCCTACAGCTTCGCGATGTGCTTGCTCCGATAGCATATCAGCAAGCAATCTATGGTCAGCCTTAGAGAAGCTCGTCACTTGATTGAGGGAATGTTCGTCGAACTCCCCGATATTGACATCAGGGAAAGCTTCCTCATTGGCTCATCCCTCCATCACAACATCTACAGAGAACTTGAGTGTTAAGTACAATGAAGGAAAGCAAAATTCACGACAAGTGAAAGTCAGATTTACCTTCAACGAATGCAGCAGGTTCCACGGCCTCGACACTTAGGCCCACTTCCTTCAATTTCTCTAAAAGAGCATGAAGCATAGAAATGATTAAAGAAGGCACAGATTACGAATCGTTCAATTCTCTCAACTGCCACCTAAATGAGGAATTATTTATGTTAGGTATACCTAGGCTAAAGGTTTTTATTGTAGTTTTAATAGCTGGGTCGGGTTGAACCCCAGTATCCATGCCAACTTTAGTGCTTAGAGGATCCTCACTAATAGCTTCACGCATTTGTTGAGTAAAGCCTGATCGTTCAGAGTGACTGAAGTCGAGAGAAGCAGGCACATATGTAACCTCACCCTCTTCAAGACCCCCTGTAAACCGACAACGAAGGATATATTTTTAGCGAATTCGAAGAAGAGGTATAAAAAGTGACATGAGAGCGAGATATTATCTCCCTTCTTAGCGGGAATATCGCTGGATGGCTCCTCTTCGAAAATGAGGAGAGGGGTGCGAGGCCTACTCACGAACTTCTTTCTCCTCTTCAATGCACCATGTTCTTCAGAAGAGATGGCACGTTCTTGTCAGAAATTAGTGCACAATTCCATCCTAGGAGAAGATTCAAAGGGTCAAGATCTCTTCCGGTGCACAAGACCAATTTCAACAGGTTCTTCTTCTTCTTCGTCAGCAACCCCACCGGAAAGATCAATGGTCCTTATTAGTATGAGTAAACAAGACCTTCTGCCTTGGCTTCTTCGCAGTTATTAGAGACTTGGGCGGATCAGATTGACGAGTCCGACAAACAATTGACAAACTCGCACCCCCTTCGAAAAAGAAAGAGACTGGCAGGCCTATCACTTCTTCTTCATCATCACCCCTACCCTCCATGCCTTCACCTCCGGCTGCACCCTCAAGTCTCCTCCTCTTCACTTGGGAGAATCTTCTCTTCCTCCTCGATCATCTGCTTGCCTTTGCCAGATGGTCCAGCAGGCTCTTTCCCCTTCCTCCTCAAGAGCATAGCCTCTCGAACTATATCAGCCACCTGTTTGGTCACCACTTCAGCCTCTAACTCTGAGATATCTCTCTTTCTTGTGGATGTGTTGGCGGGGATCAACCACTTGCAGCAAAGGAAGGTCAGTTGTCGCCGAGTCTCTAGAGCGAGAAGGCTAAATCAGGCACCGGTACAGCCCACAATGCTCCAGAACCATGCACGAGCCCCATCAATAAGGCCTTCGTGAACCTTCAGAGCCTTGTTAGGATTCACAATATACAGTTAGTCGTAACCAAATTGACGGGTGAACTGGCAGGGAAAGTAGGGCTCGATCTTGCAGTCGCTCTTCACGCGAAAGAGAAGGTAGTCGGGTTGGATGTTCATCAGCCACTGGAAGCAACCCATATCGAGAACAGTTCAACTCATCCTTAGCTCTTCATCATCTCCTAACAGCTCGTCATATCAGCCGGATAATTCGGGAAAACACTTGAAGAATTTCTAGCATTTCTGAACCTAGAATTGTCGCCTCACCTTGTGCCACTAGCGAGCATGCCACTTGCAATCCTCTAAATTTTACAGCAAGGGGACGTTTGGATTGGTGACGGTGGGCACCGACATCAAGTCTAGGCGGTGAAGAACCAACCAAGCCATCAGATATGTGTACGGCAGCTTAATCTTGGTGGTGAGGATCTCACTTGAAGGCTTGCTTCCTTCTTGCGTAAATCCAGTGACCAAGTGACGATGTCCTCTATGGATATCAGCAACAATGGCCGGAAGCAAAGAGATCATGCGTCTAATCACGAGCTCAATGGCTAGAAATAGAAGTTCGATGGGAAATTCGTCAGATAGCTTGTGTGGCACCAAACACTTCTTGAGCCAGATGGCTAAGTATCCTGCCACGAGGGTCATCGGCTAGATTTGCCTCTATGTGTGCCATAAGAAGGTCTCGAACTTTGTGCCTCTCGGGAATTTACCCTTAGCTGTATGAGTGGTGTAAGATTGAGCACAGATCTTCTCAATCAGTTTATTGATATCTGAGGGAGTCAGAGGCGCTAACTCACAAACCATCTTGCCAAAGTGATCTTCCAAGTGCTTGAATAAATAGTCTACAAACTGCTTCAAGCTGAGCTGAGGGAACTTTTTCTTGGCCTTGATATTAACACCAGCTAAGGCTGTTTGATAGTGACACGTCAGCTTCCATAATGTGTTCTATTTGGCGGAGCTCATCTAACTTATTTGGTGGTTGGTTGGGTAGTACTCCTGATATGGAAGATCGTCCATTGGCAACTCTGAGACTTTCATCATCTCATGCAACACCGACCCCAACTCTCCAATCCGAGTCAAGAACGTATTATTATCTGGGTTGTAAATTTCTAGAAACATGAAGAAATAGCTTGCGCTCAAAACTCCTCTCACTTGAACCTGGAGTCTTGCCTTAAGTAATAAACCTATAATGTACTCGCTCCTGGTCCTCAGTCAGACACTAAGCCAACTGTCGTCCCACTGCCAAGTTGCTTAAGTGTGTTAGGACGTAGTGACGAGGAATCGGAGGGAGGAATCTGCGGCCTCCATCATACTCATTCAGCCACTATTCCGGGCCACAATTGATGCTTGGATCCTTGACTGAGTCGCCAAACATAAATTCGGGTTTCCTTAATGGCTCAGTCATGGTTGGATCTCTCGTGACAGGTGCATCAGTCATCAAACGTTGCATGGTGTGATGATCTCCCTCCTTAACAAGCCCAGGGATTTCTGCAGGCCCACCTCCATTAAATTAAGGGGGGCCATTGACAATGGTCGCTTTGTCAAAAGAGGCGTAGGAAATGCTACTGTAGGCGTGTAAAAATGCCTATAGGTGTCCGTACATAGCTCGAAACAAAGAGTGAACGATTCAAGAAGAATTGTCCAATTGGCCGCTGCGCACGTCAGTCAGCTCGTGCACGTCAGTCAACGCGCGCACGTCAGTCAACACGCACATGTCAGTCAGCCTGCACGCGTCAGTCAGCTACAAGTGACCAGACGCACTCGTCAGTTAGCTCGTGCCTGTCAGGCGGATCCAAAGTGCCTGACGCGGCTATCAGGTGGATCCAAAGTACCCACCGTGCCTGTCAAGCGGATCCAAAGTGCCCGCCACGCCTGTCAGGCGGATCCAAAGTGCCCGACGCGCATGTCAGGAGGATCCAAAGTGTCTGATGCGCCTGTCAGAAGGATCCAAAGTGCCTGACGTGCCATTCAGGCCGATCCAAAGTGCCCGACACGCCTGTCAGGCGGATCTAAAATGCCCGACGTGCCTGTCAGGCGGATCCAAAGTGCCCGCCGTGCCTGTCAGGCGGATCCAAAGTGCCCGACATGCTTGTCAGGAAGATCCAAAGTGCCCGATGTGCCTGTCAGACGGATCAAAAGTGCCTAATGTGCTTGTCAGGTGGATCCAAAGTGCCCGTCGTGCTTATCGGTCAGATCCAAAGTGACCAAACGTACTCGCCAATCAACCCACGCGCGCCGGTCAGCTCCAAGTGACCGAACACACTTATCAGTCAACTCGCGCACATCGATCAACTCCAAGTGCCATAAAGAACCTAACGAGCACATGAAACAAGTTAACAAAGTATGCAAGTCAATGGAATGACGAAATACGCAATACATGTCCGGAGAAGTCAGAAAGTGTCGAACACCTCTAAGTGGCCTGCAAAAGAAGAGGCATTTAGACCATGCTGCAATTTGAATCTAAGGAAACTAAAAAATAAAAGTTATAGGTATCTTTGTCATCTTTCCAACGTATCTTGACCCGGCTTAATTCGAGGTTGGACGAGAGAGTTAATACCAAAATACCGAAGGTGTCTCAAACTGACCCACGCGGCGACAGGTCGGATCCATCCGATCCGCACGGCGTTGGGTCGGATCCTTCCAACCAGCACGGTGGTGGGTTGGTAAGAGCCGACCTGCGCCCACGTGGGTCACATCAGTTCGTCTGTCACGCCCCACTTCCCAAAATACCCAAGAATCGGAACGTGAACATGCCCGCGACGTATTAGACTGAGGAGAGATGAGTGCTAGACATCTTCTTCTCAATCTAATACGCTAAGCGTCTGGAAACAATATAATATACGAAGTCATAGGTCCCCGATCACACATAGCAAGAGTATAATGAACAACTCAGAATGGAAAAGATACATATCACAAATAGAATATCATCCAAGACACAGAGTTAGGACAAACACGCCCTTATTACAAAATCGTCCAAATACATAGTCCAATAGGAATAAAAGGAAAGTACTGTTAAAACAACTAAATCCAACATCAGACTAAAGTAAGATTCTGCAAAAGAGATCTAGCGCTCATCAACTACTACAGAAATATAGTCTAAGCTTCAGGTTATTCTTCTGATCCATCTGGAAGACCTCACTGCTGCAAATCCTCTGGCTCCTGTACTATCCCGAACTGAGGCTGCTCATCTCCTAAATCTGACGTACACCAGAGAAAAACAGGTGTACGTCAGCGTGTGCGACACACGGCAAGATCCCATAGAGAGAAATAGGAACGATCGAACGACCAAAGCAAAACAGTGATAATAATAATAAAAGAAGCATGCTACTGGAATACTAATAATCTAAATGCAATCTACCACTAGAATATAATAATCAGGAGTATCCAAGAAAATCAAGTAACAAGTCGATCAAGCAGCCAACGATCAGAATAATCATCCAAGTAACAAGGTCATACACTAGATGAAATTAATACTTAAAAATCTACAACTCGAGACGTAGTACGTCGAGCGAAATAATCCAAACAAGGAAACCCTCATGTATATACCATATGTCTCAAATTGTAGATAATTAAATATTAATCCCGATCTATGTATAAAAGAAACACAACATGCCTACATCTCACAAGAATCCATAATCATCTCAAGTAACAAGGTCATGCAACCAGCCATTCTATAACAGGTCACTGGTACAAATCTCACACAGAGTCAACGTTCATATCATCTTATAATTGATTGTTCGCACATCATCCAAGCAAATAAATTCATGAACCAAAGTAGCGACACCGATCTACTTTGACTCAACAACTCAACCTCAGTGGCGACACCGATCCACTGGTACGAGCCTGGAAGATATATCAACAACCATATCCAATCACATGAACAAAGACTTTCTCACCCCCAACTCTTCTTGATTTTCTAAGTCAACACAACACATGTTTCTAGGTCACACAAGGCCACTATGGTCATGACTGCTAATGGTTCTCAATCATAGCAAGGCAATAGTAATGTAACAAGTCATGTGCAATAATATTATGACATATCATGTAATAATGATTTGTTATAGTATATATATAGGTATATATGAAAATAGTAATATTATAATGCACTAAAAATGATGAAGAAGAAATCCTTCAGTCAAGTCTGATGATAGACAGATCGATGCAGAATAAAGAAACAACTACTAACTGTCAAAAAGGAAGTATACACGCTAAACAAGGAAGCGATCCAACCAAAGGAAATATAGAAAATAATCGTAAGAATAATGACGACATAACAAGGAATCCTACGACGTCAACGGGGAGAATCAGGAAACGAGGAGCGACTTCGGATTCAATTTCGAATAATTGAGCAATAGTATGAATGAAAGAGTCTAAACAAATCATTCTAGGTGTAGAGGGACTCAAATCAGGATTGTCAATAAATCAGGACGTTAATCTCCCCCTTCCTATTTTAGTGAGAATGGCGAAATCGCCTACTGTTTCCGGTAAAAGTTGCTGTTTTCATTACTTTGATATCTGTTACAACTTCGATCGTTACAACAGTATAAAATGAAAACAAAGGGGTACAACTTAAACGAAAATAAACACGAGAGCCCGGTTTGGTACGGTCTCGCTTGCGTGGGTTGTTGGCCTGTGACGGGGATGTTGATATCCGTGGACCGCCGACTCTTCAAGATCTATTCCGGTAAAATCCGGCAGAGTTTCGTCTATCCGCGTGGGATTCAGAAATAGAACTTCGTCGATCCGCGTGAGATCTCAGAAGTGTAAAGCTTATGTCTCGGTTAAACGAGGTACTAGCTCTTCTTAGTGGTCACCGCTAATGGGCAACACTAAGGATGAGAGAGGTGAATGAAGGGGGACTGGTGCAGAATCTCACTCCTCGATCCGGCAGGGCTTCGCTGCTCTTCTCAGAAATTTCAGATCTCGAGGTTAAACCCAAGACCAGAAATTTCTCTCCAAAAATCCCAGCCAAGAGAATGGAGGCCTAGAGGGCCTATTTATAGGAAACAAGGAGGGGGGGGCTGAAATAGCTAAGGACACCCCATGGGGTGTCTCAAGAAATCCGAGACACCCCTTGGGTGTCTCGGATTTTCCGAGACACCCTTGGGTGTCTCGGAATTTCCGAGACACCCTAGGGGTGTCTCGGAATTTCCGAGACACCCTTGAGGTGTCTTGGATTTTCTGAGACACCCTTGGGGTGTCTTGGACTTTTTTAGACACCCCCGGGGTGTTTCATGTCGTTTGAGACGCTACCGGGTATTCCGCCGTTGACTTTTTGCCCGAACTCGGATTTGAGTGATTTCGGATGCGTTGGAATTCTGACGGCGAGCTCTGTGGGTCCCAATGGTTGGATTATCCGTGGGGTGAACGGGACACGACGGGTGTTGGTCCGTTTGCAGTGATCACGGGGTTATCGGTCAGTCCGTATCCCTGTTGTTCTGAGATTCTGTCGGCTCACGTGGTTCGTCGGTTCGCTTCAGGCGCTTACCGACGTCAGTTGAACTCTTGTAAACCGGGTAGTGACGTTCAATCGTTGCTCGTTAACACTGAGCTGTATGCGGGGACCTATCGGCAATTTTTGATGCCTACACCTACAAGAATAAAGTCGGTTCATCTCCACAATTTGGAGGAAATCAAGGCGTATAGCCGACACAGGAATGAAACCAAATACATAGGCACAAAGGCCATCCACCGCAATGATACACAGCCATAAATGAGTCAACGAATACAATACAAGGCCATCAATAATATACAAGGCCGGCAATTTATTATACAAGGCTGCAAACAATAATACGTTTCGCGGCAGCGAATTGCAAAGCAAACCTGTATGGAACTCTAGGCTAATACATTCAAGCATAAGTATAAGGAAGCATGACAAAGATGTGATATCAGACAATAACACGAATCAAATGAGTAATCACATGAAATATAATTACGAGTCTCAATATGACATGAACATGACTGTATGGGATAACTATGAATCGGACGTGCATGTATAGTATAATAAATTCTTTTAAAAATATCTATTATTATATTTACTCAAAATAAACCATTTATTTTTAAACTAACCTTTAAAAATAATTAGCTTATTAATTCCAAATAATCTTTTACAAAATAATTTCCTTTTAAGTTATTCCTAATCTTCTAAATTAATAAATTCATAAATTCAAAAATAAGATAAATTCTCATTAATTCAAAATATTCTATTTTCCCAAATAATTTCTTTTAAATTATATTTATCATTCTAAAATGATTTTTTCCACAAGATAATTTCTAAAAATTATTATAATTATTCTAAAAATACTATTTATCACCTAATTACAATTTATTTAATATTATTCATCAAATCCACACAGATAATTAAATCATAAATTAACATAAACAGATAATTCCCAATATCATTCAACAAGTCCACGCAGATAATTATTAACAGATCTAAAATTGCTAAAAATTCATAATAAATAGGAAAATATAGATCTGAGCAAGCGGGATCTTGCCTAGGGTTTTTGTCGAACGTATCGACGATGACGGCGCGAACAATCTGACGCTGAGGAGTGCTGGGACGAACTCGAATCGGCGTCGGGCAGCGAGTGGCGGAGTTCGGCGAGGCGAGTGGTCGGCGGCTTCGAGCTCGGGAGGAGCGGTGGGGCGGTGTTCGGTGCGGCCAAGGTGGGGACGAGCTCAGGCGAGATGGGAGCGACGACGAGGGAGGAGCTCGAGCGGAGGGGGAGGTGGCGCTGGCGAAGCTTGGGGTCGACGAGTTCGAGCTGGGCGTCGACGGCGGCAGCGACAAAGGAGGGTGCGGATCTCAGGGGTTCGTCGGGGTTAAGGGGCAGGCAGCGGCATGGGGCGGAGCTAGCGGCGGCGTGAAGCTCAGGGTAGGGGAGCGGTGGTTTGGGGCAGCAGTGATGGGCCTCGAGTGGTGGTGATGGTGGGTGGTAGGAGGTGAAGGCGAGGGGACATCGGAGGGGAAGGCGGTGGAAGCTCTCAGGGCGATCGACGGCGTTGTGGCTCGCCGGAGAAGGCGGGGTGCGGTGGTCGAAGGCGGCGAGATCGGGGTTGAGCAGCGGTGAGGGTGGAAACGAGAAGCGGCGGTGGGGACTGAGCTCGAGCTCGAGCTCGAGGGCGGGGCGACTGGCGGGGCGTCGGTCGGAGGCCGGAGCGGGGGTCGAGGGGAGGACCGGCGGTCTGAGGTCTTGGTTTGAGAGTGAACGAATCTTGGGTTTTAAAAGAGGAGAGAGAGAGATGAAGAGATGATGAGCTGGAGAGATGGAGAGAGAAAATGAGATAGAGAGAGAGAGAGAGAGAGAGAGAGAGAGAGTCTGCTTTTCTTAGGGAATGGGAGAGCAGAGTGATGGTGAGTGATTGGTTGAGTGTGAGAGATTTTGTTGGATTAGAGAGAGAGTGTCACAGAGAGAGAGCCAGATTGAGTGTGGGATTGGAGAGAGAGAAGAATGGCGGAGAATTTAATGAGAGAGATTGTACGGGATAGGGTGGTTGGGAGGACGTGGGTTGAGAGCTGGGGGAAAACACGAGGCGGAGGGGTATACAGAGTGAACACCAGTGAGAGGAAAAACATAGGGAAAAATACCCCTTTAAATAATTTAAAAAATATCAAAATTTATTTAAAATAAATATTAAAATTTATGGTCAAAATAATAATAACAATAACAATGATGAATAATTAACTATTTATTTAAAAATTTCACCAAAACAATTAAATTTATAATTAGTAAAAATATTAAAATAACATAATACCGTATTTTTAAATCGTAGAAAATTCTAGAGAAATTAGGAAAATACAAATACTCTTTTAGAAAAATAATATTTAATATTTAAAAACCAGAAAAATTTATTCAAATCACAATCGAAAATTACGGTCCTTACATCGTCTCACGCCCAAAACTACCCGTAACCTCCAAAACGCGTTTTTAGGCTGTTTCGATCGGTTTCTTCTGCTCCAGAGGTTCCTAACTGCCTAGATATTATCTACAAACGTGATTAGGCCGTTATTAACTGAAGATAAGGCCAAATCACTCATTCTTATCCAAAAACCCCCCAACTAAAGCTTATAAATACAGGTCTAGGGGCTTATTTCATAGGAGCAGAATTTTATCAAGATTGCGAGGTGCTGCCGGAGTGAGGAGTCAAAGGAGCACGAATTTCAGAGGAGGCTAACTGATCTCGGTGAAGTTCTTCAGCATAAATAGGGAGAGTTTGAGAGATATGAAGCCTCGTATGTCCGTTCCTTAAGATTAGGCTTGGTCTTAATCTCGAGAAGAGCTACTGATTTTGCTTTGTCGATTTTAGAGTTTTAAGCGATTACTTCCTTGGTGAAGTAGGAGCTCTGTCAATTTTTCAATAGCCGGATCTGATCCGCAGCGGTCCACGGATATTAACGCCCCCGGCACAGGCAAAGATCCCACGCAAAGCAATAGGCGATAAACACATGTTGTGGGTTGTTTGAAAGAGAGTTGTAATCTATTTTTATTATATTGAAAGTTTTATAAAAAGGCTATCTTTGTTGTGAATTTATTGTAACATCCGAAGTTATAATGAATTCAACAATGAAAATAATTTTCTACCCAAACACGCTGGCGATCACAGTGGGAGCTGACAGCCTTTCTGCGAAGGCTAACGTGTCGCAACCTCGGATCCAGATCTCGGTTGAAGAAAAGGTCAAGTACGAGTTCGACCAACAGAAGTATGAGGAATATCTATCATCCTCCTCCTCCAGATCATCCTCCACTCACAAGCGCAGGAAGATCAATGCCCCCGTTAATGCGGTAGCTGCGTCTTGCAACGCCTCTCCGGCCTCCAACAAGGTCGGATCTGCAGATCTGAACTCCTCCTCAATTAGGGAGTTAAGTACTGAAGGCGTGCCTACTTTATTGAAAAGAGCCCATCAAAGGCAACGCCAATGCCTCACGCGCTAATTCGCTAAGGCTTTGGAGCCCGTAGACGGGATCCGCTACGAAGCGGATCTAAAATTCAAGGAGGGTCGAGCGCCCCAACAACGGACGAATGAGCAATCCTCCAAATCATCAACGAGTGAATGGATCCAAGTCAAAAGAACCCATTCAACTCTTGAGGAGCGGATCCTAAATCGTCGCGTACTGCTTGCGCATGCGCGAATTCTTGTACAAAAAGCATAAAAGATGTAGAAGAAGGACATAGCCAAGAAACAACCAAAGCTGCATCAAACTTGGAGATCAAAATCTAAAACAGCGGCCAAAAATATCAAAAACTACGGGTCACTTCAATCTGACCCTCCCAGCCGCGGGTCACTCAAGTCTAATCCGCCAAGCCACGGGTCATTCAGATCCGACCCTCCAGCATGCGGGTCACCCAGATCCGACCCTCTAGCCCACGGGTCACTCAGATCCAACCCTCCAAGGCGTAGGTCATCCAAATCCGACCCTCTAACCTGTGGGTTACCCAAATCCAACCCTCTAAACCGCGGGTCACCCAAATCTGACCCTCCAACCTGCGGGTCATCCAGATCCGACCCTCCAACCCGCGGGTCACCCAGATCTAACCCTCCAACCTATGGGTCATCCAGATCCGACCCTTCACCCCACGGGTCACCCATATCTGACCCTCCAGCCCACGGGTCACCCAGATCTGACCCTCCAACCCGCGGGTCACTCAAGTCCGACCCGTGCCAAGGTCAAGACGAAAGACGTTCTGCACCTGTTCCATCAAGTTTCACCCCTACTCTAATTGATTTCGTACCTTCGGTAGAACCCCACGATAGTGTGGATTTGTCCCGATTCAAGATAAGGATGGTGGATCGCCTGGGTCCTTTGCACGAGGATCGAAACAAAGTTCCGATCAAAGAACGCTTGGATCCGATGACTGAACCCCGAGCAACTACTCGAGCTGGGGGTCGCACCAACTCTCGCAACAAGTCAAATTCTCTCTATAATAGGAAAACTCATGTAACTGACCACCTCGGACTGCAAGTCATTATCCAAGAGCCCGTTGAGGTCCAACGCTCACAAAAGCATGGCTCCAAATGTGTGATTCTTGAAGATGCTAATAAAACGTTATATCCCCAGAAGGAAACGTATTCGTCTGACGATGATAACATTATACCTAGGAAGTTGTGTCGACACGCAATAGGTTGCTTTGGCGATCATGCCGATGAGTTGCACTATCAGGCTGGGGGTACGAATAAATCTTAAAAGAGAAGTACCTGGCAGACAAGCTTTCATTGTCCTTGTGCCAAGCTTATCAGGGTAGTATTATCAGCGTGTAGCTTCCCCAAGACCGCTCCACAGAGGGTCTCAGTATTCGAGAGGATCTCTATCGGAATGGCTAAGTCCAAACCAAAGCATCTCCGTAAGAAGCGATTGGATGTTCATGGTGACGAACTTCTAGAAGTTACAATTAACATGGCTGATAAGGGAAAGTCAATTCGACCTTCTAGTTCTGACCCTCTCGTATCGCATCGTCTGACTCGGCTACACGCAGAGACCACTAGACGCGGGGACTACCAGAGAATGCAGAGAGGGTTATTCTCTAATGATGAAGCATCGGATGCTAAATCGGCAATCGCTTCTGATAATACAGTATCCAGTCCGGGACAATCCTATGAAGTATTTATGATTAACACCGAGGAAGTAGCCAAAATGGTTGAGGATGCTCTAGCCAAGCAGAAGTAAGCATTCAAAATCGAAATAGAAATGGCTATGCAGGAGATGAGACAAATGCATGACCAACAGATCCGAGCCTTGTCGAATCAGATAGGTGAATCTAGTCGTCATAATAATGTTAGCCAGGCAGCTAGCAATTCAGATGAGGATGAACACCTTAATACCGATAACCCTCCCGTTGACCAGAACACTAGGGGTGGCCCCACTAAAAACAACGACGCTGGGGTGGTCTCACTATAAATGACAGTACTGGGGGTGGCCCCGTTATTCCTCTTAAAAATCATCCAAGGCCCGATACGAGCGAGGATGAGAAAATAAAAGATCTTGAGAGCAAAATCAACGCTCTAATATCTGCTCGAGAGGTGAAAAGAACCGGCATTCCATGACCTTATCCAAGAGAGTGGGATTCAATAGCATACCTAGTGAAGTTTAACCTGATTAACTTTACGCCGTTTGATGGGAAAGGTTTGCTTGCTCAACATCTGATCTACTTTATGTTCCACTTGGGTATGATCTCTGGAAATGAAGCCTTGATGGTTCGGTCATTCGTTGGCACCCTTCGCGGGCCCGCCTTCGACTGGTACCGCCGTCTCAAGTCTGGAAGCATTAATAGCTGGGAAGACCTGGAGAGCCTGTTCCTCTCTCACTTCTTTGATGATGACGCCGAGGTGTCAATTAGGACACTCTTCAATGAGAAACAAGAATATGACGAGATGGTCGACAACTTCATCAAGCGTTTCTAGAATAAGACGATGAACTGCCGAGATCCGATCGCAGAGGACTTCATCCTCTAAACCTGTCACAACAACCTCTCTTTGGACATGTTGGAAGTCATGGGAGTAGCACCGTCTAGCACCTGGAAAGAGTTGAAGGTGCACAGAGAACGAGCCGAATGCTTCCTTAGAAGGAAGCAAGCCGAGAGAAGCCAACCAACGGCTAACCCTCCGAAATCAAACTTCGCCTCCCATGGTAAATGGATGGCCCATGCAACTACGATTGACGCTAATGGGACATCACAACAGCAATCCCGGAGACAGCAAAAGACTTCAGATCCGAGACTCTAAAAAGAGTACTCCTTCAAGGACAAAGATGTTCCAGCCATTTTTGAGTCACTCCTTGAAAACAACAAGATCAAGCTACCACCTATCACAAATCAGGAGGAAGCTGATAACACCTCAGATCTAAAGTACTGTGCGTATCACAGGAGGATCCTTCATCCTACCAAGGCTTGTTTTGCCCTCAAGAATAGCATCCAAACCTTGGTTGAAGCCGGCGTCATAACACTGAATTAAGCTGAATGAATACTCCGATAAGTATAAGAGTATAAACTGTTCCTTCTGAGACTCCGAAGATTATACGAGTATAAATTGCTTCTCAATCCTCCAACCACTATATGAGGTTAAACTGCTTCTCAATCCTCCAACTAGTATATGAGGTTAAACTGCTCCCTGATACTCCAATATGTATATGAGTTTAAATTATTTTCTATCTTTGACAGGAAGTTCCTGGTGAATTTTTATACGTAATATTCTTAAGGATAACTCGGTCATACAACTGAGTACAATGTCAGACCCAGTTCTGCAAAGAAAGCTGGGGGTGGATGATTCATGTAACGAGAATTTCCCGAAAGAATTCTATATAGTGTATTCTTAGGGATAAGCCGGTCACTATAAGAAGGTGACGAATAAGAAACTCTCATTCAAGATCCTGCTACGTCTGTGCACTCAACACTCCCATTATTAGAGTCCGGGCATAGTACTCGGAATTTTAATCTTCTGATCATTAGAAATTGTCAAACTCCTCTGTGTTAAGTATTTGTCACTTAATATTAGGAATCCCCTTTGAGTGAATTGTACGAATCAACACTCCCATTGTAATTTGTACTCCCACTCTCACTATTCACTTGGTCAAACATTTCTATAGTTAGGACCACAATCAAAATCCCATCTCGATTCCTTCAATGAACGAGAGGTCCACAAATTGAGCGATCAAACCTATAAAAGTTAGGATTGTCTCAAAACTCCTCACTCGGTCAAACCTTCCTACAGTTAGGACCACAACCAAAATCTCCACTCGATTCCTTTCATGAACGAGATGTCCACTTTTAAATAGAGCGATCAAACCTTCCTATAGTTAGGGTCGTCTCAAACCTTCTACTTGGTCAAACATTCCTACAGTTAGGGCTAAAACCATAATTCACTCTCGATAAACGAGAAACTCATCTTTAGTTTGGTAATTAAACCTTCCGACAGTTAGAATTACCCGAATCTTTTTAATTCTCAGAATGGAGATCCCACTCTTAGTTTTACTTTCCCAGATTCTTGAAGTAGAGATCCCACTTTGAGTTTCCTTTACAAGTGGAAACAGAATATAAAATCCTTCCTCTTCATCTTTGGGAGATAGAATATAAAATTCTTCCTCTCCCGCATCAGGTTTGTCTTTACCCTAAAATGAGACCTGGAGATAGAATATAAAATTCTTCCTTTTCAGCTTTGGGAGATAGAATATAAAATTCTTCCTCTCCCGCATCGGGTTTGTCTTTATCCCAAGAGAATACACCATCTTTCAACTCTAAAATCCGTACCTTACACGCGCGGAGACTTTTATCCCGAAGCCTAAATAGGATAAGTCAACGTCAAACACGCGTTGTCGGTTTAGTCTTTCACCGATTGAAAAAAACACCAGAAACCGAGTCTGTGGACTTTTATCCCGAAGCCTAAGTAGGGATAAGTCAGTGCCTAATACGTGTTTTCAGTTAGTCTTTGACCGTAAAAAGGACAAAAGCCCACATATTCGATATTGTGACAGGTTGTTATTAATAACACCATAATCCGTGCTTCACACATTCGGAGAATTTTATCTCGAATCCTAAATAGGATAAGTCAATGTCTAACACGCGTTGTCGGTTTAGTCTTTCACCGATTAAAAAAAACACCAGAATCCGAGTCTGTGGACTTTTATCCCGAATCTTAAGTAAGGATAAGTCAGCGTCTAACATGCGTTGTCGGTTAGTGTTTGACCATAAAAAGGACAAAAGCCCACATTTTCGAAATTATGGAAGGTTGTTATTAATAACACCATAACCCGTGCTTCACACGTTCGGGGAATTTTATCTCGAATCCTAAATGGGATAAGTCAACGTCTAACACGTGTTGCCGGTTTAGTCTTTCACCGATTGAAAAAGATACCAGAATCTGAGTCTGTTGACTTTTATCTCGAAGCCTAAGTAAGGATAAGTCAGCGTCTAACACGCGTTGTCGGTTAGTCTTTAATCATAAGAAGGACAAAAGCCTACATATTCGACATTGTGGCAGGTTGTTATTAATAACATCATATCCGTGCATCACACGTTTGAGGAATTTTATCTCGAATCCTAAATGGGATAAGTCAACATCTAACACGTGTTACCAGTTTAGTCTTTCACCGATTGAAGAAGACACCAGAATCCGAGTCTGGGGACTTTTATCCCGAATCCTAAGATGGGATAAGTTAAGGCCTAACACGCGTTGTCGGGTAGTCTATTCCCGTAAGAAAGATAAAGTCTACATATTCAATATCGTAGCACTAGGAGAGTTAACTCTCTTAGCACAACGTTACATGTAAAAACGGGTTCAAACAATTCACATGCTAGCCTGACTCAAACGGTAGTCGGTAAAGGCACGTCAAATCCGTTGATGGCTGAGGATTGACCAAAAATCCTAAGTCTACGTCTAACACACGTTACTGGGTAGTCTATTCCCTTAAGAAAGACGAAGTCTACGTTTTTAATTCGTAGCACTGAAAGGGTTAACTCTTTTAGCATAACGTCACATGCGGAACGGAATTAAACAATCCGCATGCAAGCCCGATTCAAACGGTAATCGGTAAAGACATGTCAAATCCGTTAAAGGCTGAGGATTTACCAAAAATCCTAAGTCTACGTCTGATACACGTCACTGTTTAGTCTTTTCACAGGACAAAGATGAAGTCTACGTATTCAATATCGTAGCACTAAAAGAGTTAACTCTTTTAGCACAACGTTACGTACAGAATGGATTTAAACAATCTGCATGCTAGCCCGACTCAAACGGTAGTCAGTAAAGGCTAATCAAACCCGTTGATAATTAAGAATTTGCCAAAAATTCTATAAATGCGAGTCATTGACGCATCAACTTTATTAGTTGGTCTTGTGACTTGAGCATCCAACGACTTCGGGATAAGATCCATATCTGCAGACGAAACAACTTTAATAGTTGGTCCTGCAGCCTAAAATTTAGGACCGCTATGCTCTAACGCCTTAAGAGCTTAAACTATATAGAGTCCAGCAAACGTACGAGTATAAACCGTGTTAACGCTGTAGGCGTATAAAACTGCCTATAGGTCCCTTAACACAGCTTGATGACGTCGATTCGACAAACCAACCATCGGGCGACGTATGCAGACACGACCGTTAGCCTGCAACACCGAAGCCAAACGATACGCGACGAAGCAGATTAACGAGGCTACGAGGCTAACGAACCGCACGCAAACAACGGAATGAATCCACTCGCGTGCGGAATCAAGCCAACGGGTTGAGGAATCAACGAGTCATCCAACCAAGAGCGGACTCGGACTAATCACGATCGAATCAAGATCAGTTTCGGACTCGAATTCAAAAGTGAATTTACTGCCAAATCAGGAAACGGATTTACTGCCAAATCAGGTCAACGAATCGAGTCTGAACAAATCAACCACACAACCGAATCACGGACAGAACCGGAAAACAAAACGATGGAAACCCAAACACCTAGAGGGGCTCGGCCGAAACTGAGCCACCTCAAGGTAGCTCGGCCCAAGCCGAGCCACCTCAAGGTGGCTCGGTGTGTCGGCCACCTGTGCGCGGGCACAGTAAAGAGAGGCTATAAATAGAGGGCTTGGTTCATTTGTTCAAAGGCTGGATTTTTTGGAGGCGAAATTCTGCAGGATTTAAGGCTCAGATCTAAAAAAAGATTGAAGCTTTAGGACATCGGGGACTCACTCATCCAGATCTGGTGCTCGGCGATCGTCAACGCCAAAAAAGGCAGGAGTTCGAGAGGACCGAATCTCAGATCTACGCAGGCGTACTCCGGATCAAAGCTTGGTCTTTGATCCCGAGATTAGGGCGATTGTTTCCTTGGTGAAATAATCCCCCCCCCGGCTATTATTTCCTTGGTGAAATAATACCCGTCGTACTGCGTAGATCCGACTGGATCTAGATCACGCGGTGGTCAACGGATAAACCCCGGCGCAGGCAAACAACCCACGTAAGCGAGCGACCGCAAAATAGGAGCTCATGATTTGTTCGGCAAAAGGAGAAAGTTGTAATCTTTTTTTATTTTTCTTTGATTTTATTGTAACCGGATCTTACAAAAAGACCGGATCTTTATAACTCAAAAAACTGTTATCTAAGATGACAACGGAATCAACAATGAAGAAAGACACGATTTTTATCGCGAACAATCTGGCGACCACAGTGGGAGCCGCCGATCTCGCTGCCGAGATCGGAGCGTCACAGCCGTGGATCTCAACCCCGGTCGTGGAGGAGGTCGAATACGAGTTCGACCAACAGAAGTTTGAGGAGTACCTGTCGTCCTCGTCCGGATCAACCTCCCCCCACAAGTCCAAGAAGTTCTCCGCCAGGAGAAAAGCTCGTTGGTTTGAAGACGTTGAAAACACCAACGAAGATCTCACCCCGCTGGATGCCAAAGCCACATCGGGTGAGATTCCTCTAATTCCCAACCAAGTCGGATCTGCTCTGGCCAACCCTTCTGCCGTAGAGGGCGTGGAGACTCTCTCGAAGAGAGCCCGTCAAAGGCAACGTCAACGCCTTGCGAAACAGTTCGCAAAGGCCATGGAGTCCGTTGACGGGATCCGCTACAACGCGGATCTGAAGAACAAGAGAGGCAAACAGCCTCAATAACAGATGAACGGCAGCTCTTCCAAGCCACCCACAATGGAATGGGTCCGTGTCAAACGGAACCGTTCAACGTTGGAAGAGCGTATTTGCAAGCGCCGCGCACTATCAGCGCAGGCACGGGCTCAAGCTGAAGAAGCCCGTAGAAAGCTACAGAAAAAGGTGGCTAAGAAGCCGCCATTAACCCGCAAAGTTTGGAGACCGAAGTCTGAAGCGGCGGTTCAGACCAAGGAGCAACAACTGCAGCCATCAAAAGTGCAACTTCCGGCGAAGCAATCCAAACCGCCGATGATTTCCACAATTGCTCCGGGAGATCCCGCAGGACCATCCTAGAAAAGGAAGTCGTTTTTGGAGCGCCTCGGTCCACTTCCCAAGGAACGAGGCAAAGCTCCAGTCCAGGAACGTTTGGGGCCAATGAAGAAGTCCCGAATGATTCAACACGCTGGGGGTCGCCGCAATCCCCAACATGACGAGGAAATCAGGGCAACCAAGCGCACTACGCTGCGCATTGAAGTTCAGGAGCCGGTTGAGAATTCACACCCACAAAGGCGCGTTTCGAGGTGCGTGACTCTCGAAAGCCCAAAGAAGGCAATTCACCCTCAGAAGAAAACGTTGTTGTCCGATGACGATGACGTTATACCTGGGAAATCGTACCAACACACGATAGGTTGCTCCGACTTTCAAACGGACGAGTTGTGCTATCGTGCTAGGGGTACGAGCAAAGCCAGAAAGAGAAGTCCTTGAAGGTTGGAAGCTCAGTGCCCTTGTTCAAAGCTCATTCGGGTGGTACTGTCTGAGTGCAACTGCATCAAGGGAGTCCCTGAGAGAGTTTCAGTATTCAAAAGGCTTAGTACCGAAACACCAAAACCAAGGCATAGGCGTTTTCGGCAATGAAAAACGGTGGTCGGTGATGGAGAATTTTCGAGGGTCACCGCCAATATGACCAGCAAGGGAACATCGGCCCAGGACAATCCCGAGGCGATTCCAGAGGTGCCCCGACGTGTAACTCGTCTTCAGTCCGGAGCTATCATTCGTGCAACGTATGGTAGGGTTCGAACAAGAGTACCTTCGGGAGATGAAGAATCAGATGCCGGCTCGGCAATTGCGTCTGACAATACCGTGTCCAGTGAAGGACAACCCCGCGAGTCATTCATGATAAGCGCGGAACAAGTGGCCAAGATGCTCGAAGAAGCCATGGCCAAATAGCAGGAGAGCTTCAGGTTCAAAATGCAGATGGCCATGCAGAGTATGAGAGAAATGCATGAGCAACAAATCCAGGCACTGACGAACCAGCAAGGCGAACCAAGCCGCCGTAATCAGGTTGTTCAGGAAGTTGAGCATATAGATGCGGATGAAGCTCGCAACGCCAATATCCCTCCCGTTAATGCAGGGGGTGGCAATGAGGATGCTAGTCACAACACCACGCTTCCACCTCAGAATCGTGCTGACGAGAACTCGGGTAAAAGTCTAAAGATCAAAAACCTCGAAAGCAAGATTAATACGTTGATTTCTGCTCAAGAGGTGAAGAAAACGGGCATTCCATGTCCATACCCAAGAGAATGGGAATCAATCCCATACCCGGCGAAGTTCAACCTAATCAACTTCATGCCATTTGATGGGAAGGGTTCGCCAACTCAGCATGTGATTTATTTCAAATCACACCTGGGGGTAATCTCCGGCAATGAGCCTTTGATGGTGCGGTCATTCGTTGGCACTCTTCGCGGAGCCACCTTCGATTGGTATCGCCGCCTCAAGCCAGGTAGCATAAACAGCTGGGACGACATGGAGACTAAGTTCCTCACAAATTTCTTCGACGACGACACCGAGATATCTATCGGATCATTGCTCGATGAGAAGCAGAAGGACGGGGAGTTAGTCGACACCTTCGTCAAAAGGTTCCGGAACAAGGCGATGAATTGCCGGGACCCGATCACTGAGGAGTTTATTCTCCAGACCTGCCACAATAATCTGTCCTTGGACGTGTTGGAAGCAATGGGGATAGAACCATCCAAAATGTAGAAGGATCTGAAGGTCCGAGGGGAGCAAGCTGAACGATTCCTCAGGAGAAAGAAGGCGGAGAGAGGCCAACAAGCGGCGAATACTCCAGCACAGAATTTCAACCCGAGGGGGAAAGGTAAGGCACATGCCAATGCAGTTGATGCTAATCAGACTTTTCAATTGCAACCGCAGCAACACCAGCAGCGGCAACAACGGCCTCAGAAGCAGAAATCTTCGGAGCCAAGGTTTCCCAAAGTTTACTCCTTCAAGGGTGATGAAGTTCCCGGCATCTTCAAGTACTTATTGGAGAACAACAAAATCCAGCTACCGGCGATCGTAGATCAAGAAGGAGCCAGCAAAGTGACGGATCCAAAGTCCTGCGCGTACCATAGAGCGGTCCATCACCCTACGAGGTCATGCTACCACCTCAAGGACAAGATCCAGGCATTGATTGACGTAGGGGTCATAACCCCGAAGCCTGCCAAGAATGTGGGAGCAAACGCAGTGTCGATCAGCTTTGGATCGGTGCCCACAACATGGTTCGAGCCGAAACGCGTCACTAAAGTGGGAATGAAGATGGTGAATGATGACCCATATGGACAGCGCCAAAAGGGACTTGTGCCACACACAGCCCCGAACGGCGAAATCCTCTGGGTTCATCCGGACCTGATTGAAGATGAGCAGTGGGCGACTTCCTCGAAAAGAAAGGGTAAAGACAAAGCCTGCAACGCTACTTCCGCAATCTTCGAAGAGGATGGCGATGAAGCTCCTACCTTCCCGCTCTCTGAAGAAGATCAAGAAGTGTTTGCCATTAGAAGCGGAAACGAGTATCACTACAACTATCCATCGCCCAGTGACCAGTTAGCTGAGCAGGGGGTGACTAAACGGGGACCAGCCAAGACTCTAACAGACCTGGGGGTGATTGCAGCTCCTAAACCGGTTGAAGAGGCTCGACGACAGCCGGTGGATAAGCAGAAAGAAAAGGGACCCCAGGAGGTTCAGAATCCGAAGCAGTCTTGTTTCAATCGTCCGATTGGAAGAGATAAACCGGAGAGCTCGAAAACTCCGCGTATTTTCGATATCATGGCTCAATTAGCCAATATTCCAGCGCGGATAACGTTGTATGAGTTGCTGCGGCTGTCTAAGGAGACTAGGGAAGCCTTACGAGAAGCCTTGGCCGATTCAGAAGCATTCCTCACTCGGATCAAGCCGGTACCGGAAGAGCCAGAACCGTCAGTTCAACAATGCAATGTAGCGGCCAAGAACCTTCCCTGCATCACCTTTACCAAAGAGGATATGCAGACGAAGAATTCGAACCATGATCGGCCTCTATACTTCGTCGGGTACATTGGCTCCAGCAAAGTCAACCGAATCCAAGTGGATCCGGGTTCCGTTGTGAGTATTATGCCGCTTCGCCTCATGCATAGCCTTGGCATTCCAGTCAGCAAATTGGCGTCTACAGGCACGGTCATTTACGAATTCAACACCAGCGGGTCAAGGCCTTTGGGAAAGATCCGGATAAAGTGCCAAATGGGTGATCTGAAGACGGAGGTCACGTGTTACGTGATTGATGCTGAGACATCATATAACTTACTACTGGGTCGGCCTTGGATCCATAGTAACGTTATAGTTCCCTCCACCCTACATCAGTGTCTGAAATATGTCGACACTGATGGAAGGGTTAGGACGGTGGTCGCGGATAAGCAACCATTTAAAGGGTTTGAGAATTATTTCACTGACTCTCTCCTTTATGGTAACGAATCCGATACGGAACCATCGGTCCAGGGCACGGACAGCGGAGAAGAAGCTGATTCCAAAGCTGGATTCGATTACAATGGTGGTTTTGTTTTAAATGACATTGTACCCTTTGTAATCAATCTTGACGATGAACAATCATCAGATGGCAGTTGTAACTGGCAACTCGCCGATATTGAAATAAAAGATGATTTAGAGTACTCGTTGTCTCTTGATGATGCGATAAAAGGATTAGACGATAACCCTGAGTTATATACGCCGCTCCGATCATCTTATGTAACGAAGAAACACCTCCAACATTCTTTCGGAACGACCCTGATCGTTCCTGCCAAAGTAGGAGGCGAAAAAGAAGTGGTTTACGGTAAAGGAGAGAATTTTCCGTTGCCAGATCATTTCCTAAGAGAAGATGAGAATGATGACAAATCTGATCTGCATTTATCTAAGTATAGTCCGGAAGCGCGCAAGCTCATGGAAAAACAGGGATATGATTTCACACTCGGAGAAGGTTTATACTTCGATCGAGGTTCCCGTATCCCAGTCAAAGCGGAAGGGAAACCGGATGATTATTACCGTCACAAAAGAGGCTTAGGCTACGTTTCCTCGTCTGATGATGAATGTGGTTGGCAAATTATCGATCAAATTGCTAACAAGGCTAAAGATGGGTACTTGTCAGATTCCTCAGAATGGGACTCCGATACAAGTTTGGGGGAAGTATTCAAAACCCTAATGTCGAACATGACTACAGCTGATCCATCTACGATGGAGGACGACGATCAAATGCCAACGTGGGAAGACCCATGGGTTCATCACCTAAACATGCAGTACGGCGATAGGTTTGAACAGAGGAAACCCCCCACCGAGGATAAAATAGTCCAAATTAATATGGGCGATGAAGCCAACCCAAAACCCATATTCATCAGCGATAGTCTTCCCCCAGATGAGAAGGAGGAATTAATTGCTCTCATCAGGGAATATATCAACGTCTTCGCTTGGAACTATGAGGACATGCCAGGGCTCGACCCCAATGTGGCGATGCACCGCCTCGATATCAAGTCGGATGCCAAACCTGTCAAACAACAGCAGAGATGGTTTCGTCCGCAAATTATGGAAGCCATTAAGACAGAGGTTAAGAAGTTGATCGACTCAGGATTTATCCGAGAGGAGCAACATCCAGACTGGCTAGCTAATATTGTCCCAGTCATGAAGAAAAATGGTAAGATCAGGATATGCATCGACTTCAGGGACCTGAATGCGGCATGTTCGAAAGACGACTTTCCCCTCCCAATCATGGACGTCATCATCGACAATACGTGCGGATTTAAGAGGATGTCCTTCATGGATGGCTTTTCGGGGTATAACCAAATCAAGATGCACCCGGAGGATGAGAAGCATACAGCGTTCAGAACGCCCCTCGGTGTCTTCTGCTACACGGTGATGCCTTTCGGTCTAAAGAATGCAGGCGCCACGTACCAACGAGCGATGATGAAGATTTTCCAAAAGCACCTCAGGAAAACGGTTGAGTGCTACGTTAATGATTTGGTGGTAAAAAGCCGCAACAAAGAAGATCATATCCAGGACTTGAAAACGATGTTCGATCTCATGCGGAGTCATCAATTGAAGATGAATCCCACAAAATCCTTCCTTGGAATGTCCAGCGGAAAGTTCCTTGGATTCGTTATCACCACTAAAGGTATACATATCGACCCTGACAAAGTGAAGGCGATACATGAATTGCAGCCCCCGAGGAATCTAAGAGAACTCAGAGGATTGCAAGGGCGCTTAGCTTACATCCGGCGGTTCATCTCAAATCTTTCTGGGAAGTGCCAACCATTCTCTAAACTAAACAAGAAAGGGGTGTCATTTATTTGGGACAACGCCTGCCAAAAAGCACTCGAAGATATCAAGACATATTTGACGAACCCTCCTGTTCTTGTCGCACCAAAATCAGGTAAACCGTTCTTGATATATATCAAGGCGATGAACCATTCGATAAGTGCTTTATTAGCACAAGACGATGATAATGGTCACGAACAGGCAGTTTATTACCTAAGTCGGACTTTAGTAGGCGCCGAGTCCCGATATTCGATGATTGAGAAAGAATGTCTCGCATTGGTATTCGCGGTACAAAAGATGCGGCATTACTTGGTCGGACAGACGATTCATGTTATCTCTAACGTTAATCCAATACGGGTATTTATGACGCAACCGGGTTCGATGAATTGGCGGTTAGCAAAATGGGCCCTTCTCTTGTCCTAGTATGACTTGCACTTTAAACAGCAGAAGTCGGTCAAAGGACAAGCGATTTGTGATCTTTTGGCGGCAAGCCCGACAACAGATACGGCAGAAGTATATGATAACTTGTCGGATGAAACCCATGAGGTTAATACCACGTCACATCAACAAGTATGGCAATTATACTTTGATGGTGCTTCGAGAGTAGTTAATAAGGCAGTAACCCCCGGATGTCCTAAAGTCACTTCCGGAGTTGGAGTTGTCTTAGTTTCCCCGGGGAAGCATGTGATGCCTCGGGCTTATTCACTGATAGATCCATGTTCCAATAATGTAGCCGAGTACAATGCGCTCCTCATTGGACTCAGTTTTGCCAAGGAGCTGGGGGTCGAATATCTCGAAGCTTTTGGGGATTCTCAATTGATAGTCAACCAAGTCCGTGGAGAGTATGAAGTCAGGAACCAAGACCTGATCCTATACCACCAGGAGGCCGTCAAAATCATAGATTCTTTCGAAGAATTCTTTATTGAATACATCCATCGTCTCCAGAACGCTTATGCGGATGCACTGGCAGCACTAGCAGTATCACTCGTGCAGCCGTCCGAAACTGAACTGCTAGTCACAGTAAGATCGCATCAACTCTGCATACCCATATACAATATGGATATCAAAGAGGAAGATGATAGAAACATAAACGCCAAGGAGTGAACTCAATTCAAATCGGGTCTGAGTCCCGAGATTGGCGTTTTCCTATCATTGACTACGTCCAGTACGGTATTTTGCAAGAGGATGTAAAAGAAAGGGAATCGATCCGCCGAAAAGCACCAAGGTTCTTCTATAATGCCGAGACCCATACATTATACCGCCGAGGGTATGATGATTTGCTACTCCGATGCCTTTCAAACGAAGAAGCAGAAGGAGTTCTTAAGGAAGCACACGAAGGAGAATGCGGTGCGCATCAGCCTGGTCCCAAGCTGTATGATCGCATCAGAAGGATGGGATACTTTTGGCCAACAATGGTCCGTGACGCGATCGAATACGCACGAGGATGTCACGCCTGTCAAGTGCATGCAAATTATATGCACCAACCACCGGAGCGGTTACACACGTCAACCACTTCCTGGCTATTCGAGACATGGGGTATGGACATTGTCGGTCCTATTGTTCCCCCTTCAGTCAAAGGTGATCGGTTTATTCTCGCAATCACGGATTACTTTTCAAAGTGGGCTGAAGCAATTCCTCTTAAGGAAGTAAAGACGAACAACGTCATCAATTTCATCAAGCATCATGTCATATACCGACACGGCGTGTCGAGACGGATCATTCATGACAACGGTCCGCAGTTCATAAGCAACGCTTTCGTCAGGTTCTGCGATAAATTCAAGATTCAAGATGTTTCGTCGACAGCTTATTATCCCGCTGCGAATGGATTAGCTGAGGCTTTCAACAAGACGATCATTAAGATCCTGTCAAAGCTCGTGAAGACTAATAAACGAGATTGGGACGATAAACTCGGTGAAGCACTCTGGGCTTATCGCACCACCGTACGCACACCTACAGGAGCTACTCCATATTCGTTGGTATATGGATGTGAAGCTGTGCTGCCTTTGGAGATTCAAATCTCATCTCTTCGAATCGCTCTCGTAACTGAGATGACGACTGAAGAGCAACATCAAAAACATCTCGAAGAACTCGAAATGTTAGATGAAAGGCGCTTAGAAGCTCAACAACACATTGAGTTTTATCAAGCCAGAATATCTAGGGCTTTTGACAAAAGGGTCCGCCAAAGAAGCTTCAAGGAAGGAGATCTGGTCCTCGCTGCTCGCCGACCGATAATCCTCAATTCCAAGAAGAATGGTAAGTTCGAACCCAAATGGGAAGGACCGTTTGTGATAGACACGGTCTACTCAAACGGTGCATATCGCCTCGTTTCTCTAGAAGGTGTCAGGCAATTAATGCCAATAAACGGGAAGTTCCTGAAAAAGTACTATCCCTAGTACATTCAGGATAACCCATTTATCGGGAAGTTCCTCGAAGAATATTACACTTAATATTCTAGAGGATAACCCAAAATCATTTTCACCATCAAAATCTCTCACTGATCAATTTCAATTGACAGTGAGTCCACCAAAAATGTCTTTCTGGTCCAAGCCACCAACAAATTCCCCTTTTGATTCTTTCCACGAACAAGAGGTCCGCTTTTAATTCGGAGTCTCCTTTCGATAAACGAAAGAACTCCCCTCTTTGCTCTTTGGTTAATTCTCTTCATGGTTATAACCAAAGTTGAAATTTCATTTCGATAAACGAAAAACTCATCTAGATAACCGATCCTATAAAAGGTAAGCTTATTTAGATCTTCCGGATTCTCGGAGTGGAGATCCCACTTCTAGTTTCTTTCTTGCACTGGAAATAGAATATAAAATTCTTCCTTTCTAAAATCAAGGAATAGAATATAAAATTCTTCCTTCCTTGTTCGGGGAATAGAATATAAAATTCTTCATTTCCCACATCAACCCTTTTTCCAAGAATTTATCAATTTAGGATTCGTCCTAGGAAGTTTATCCCGAATCCTAAGCAGGGATAAGTCTTCACCTAACACGCGCTGCCGATTTAGTCTTTCTTTATAGAAGAAGACACCAGAAATCAATTCTGGGGTATTTTATCCTGAAACCTAAGTAAGGATAAGTCTGTGCCTAACACGCGCCGCCGGTTAGTTCTTAACCGTTAAAAAGAACACTCGCCCACATATTCAACATTGTGGCAGGTTGTTATTAATAACACCAAAATCCACGCCTTACACGCATGGGGAATTTCATCTTGAATCCTAAGAAAGGATATGCCGACGCCTAACACGCGTCGCCAGATTAGTCTTTACTGTCCAAAAAGACACCAGAGTTTGATTCTGGGGTATCTTATCCTGAAACCTAAGTAAGGATAAGTCAGCGTCTAATACACATTATCGGGTAGCCTATTCCCGTAACAATGGCGAAGTCTACGTATTCAAAGTCGTAGCAAAGAGTCTAAGGGAGTTCATTCCGTTAGCACAACTTTACATGCGGAACGGATTTAGATAATCCGCATGCTAGCCCGACTCAAACGGTAGTCGGTAAAGGCTAATCAAACCCGTTGAAGGCTGGGGGTTAGCCAAAAATCCTAAAGTCAATGCCTAACACGCGTCGCCGGGTAGCCTATTCCCGTAACAAATGGTAAAGCCTATGTATTCAACATCATAGCACAGAGTATAAAGGAGTTCATTCCTTTAGCACAACGTCACATACGGAACGGATTAAAACAATCCGCATGTAAGCCCGACTCAAACGGTAGTCGGTAAGAGCACGTCAAATCCGTTGAAGGCTGAGGATTTGCCAAAAATCCTAAGTCAACGTCTCATACACGTTGCTGTTTAGTCTTTTCACAGGAGAAAGACGAAGTCTACGTATTCAATATCGTAACACTAAAAGGGTTAACTTTTTTAGCTTAACGTCACATGTGGAACGGACTTAAACAATCCGCATGCTAGCCCGACTAAAACGGTAGTCGGTAAAGGCTCATCAAATCCGTTGATGGCTGAGAATTTACCAAAAATTCTATAAATACGAGTCATTGACGCATTAATTTTATAAATTGGTCTCGTGACTCAAGTATCTGCCATGCTCCAATACCTTAAGAGCTTAAACTGTGTATACTCCAGCAGACGTATGAGTATAAACTGTGTCAAACGCCGGACAACGCGTTGTAATGAAGCCTGGACGCCGGACAACGCGTCACAAGGAAGCTCAAACGCCGGACAACGTGTTGTAAATGAAGATTCAACGCCGACGACCGATGGTTAGTTCTATGTTGAAACAACAAACTCGAGCTAAAAAGTCAGGAAATTAAGAATCGACTTCAAGTTCAAAGTTCCGACAGACGGTCAAACAATAAATGCAGCACCGGAACCCTTACAGACATTCGACAAAGCACTGAATAGCCTGGAGGACTGAAGGAATCAAGAATAGAAGCCATTCCAAATATCCCGTCGTAACCGATCGAAGGATGGGACAATCATATCCAAAGTATTCCAGACTCTTCTATAAAAGAACGAGGCTGAAATACTTTAGAGGGGGTATCTGTAGGCGTATAAAACTACCTATAGGTCCCTTAACACAGCTCGACGACATCAATTCGACAAACCAACCATCGGGTGACGTATGCAGATACGACCGTTAGCCTGCAACACCGAAGCCAAACGATACGCGATGAAGCGGATTAACGAGGCTATGAGGCTAACGAACCACACGCAAACAACAGAATGAATCCACTCGCGTGCGGAATCAAGCCAACGGGTTGAGGAATCAACGAGTCATCCAACCAAGAGCGGACTCGGACGAATCACGATCGAATCAAGATCAGTTTCGAACTCGAATTCAAAAGTGGATTTACTGCCAAATCAGGAAACGGATTTACTGCCAAATCAGGTCAACGAATCGAGTCCGAACAAATCAACCACACAACCGAATCACGGACAGAACCGAAAAACAAAACGACGGAAACCCAAACACCTAGAGGGGCTCGGCCGAAACCGAGCCACCTGTGCGCGGGCACAGTGAAGAGAGGCTATAAATAGAGGGCTTGGTTCATTTATTCAAAGGTTGGATTTTTTGGAGGCGAAACTCTGCAGGATTCATAGCTCAGATCTAAAAAAGATTGAAGCTTTGGGACATCGGGGACTCACTCATCCAGATCTGGTGCTCGGCGATCGTCAACGCCAAAAAAGGCAGGAGTTCGAGAGGACCGGATCTCAGATCTACGCAGACGTACTCCAGATCAAAGCTTGGTCTTTGATCCCGAGATTAGGGTGATTGTTTCCTTGGTGAAATAATCCCCCCCCCCCCCGGGGCTATTATTTCCTTGGTGAAATAATACCCGTCGTACTGTGTAGATCCGACCGGATCTAGATCGCGCGGTGGTCAACGGATAAACCCCGACGCAAGCAAACAACCCACGCAAGCGAGCGACCGCAAAACAGGAGCTCGTGATTTTTTCGGCAAAAGGAGAAAGTTGTAATCTTTTTTTATTTTTCTTTGATTTTATTGTAACCGGATCTTACAAAAAGACCGGATCTTTGTAACTCAAAAAGCTGTTATCTAAGATGACAATGGAATCAACAATGAAGAAAGACACGATTTTTATCACGAACAAACGTCGGTCAACGTGTTACAACTAAAGTTAACGCCAGATAACGCATTACAGTAAAGGTCGATGCCGGTCAACACATCGATAATTTTTCCAAAATAAGGCAAAGGATGATTCTAAGATGTTTAATCGCATTCAGATATGAATTTCGGACAAAGATGATCAGTTCAAAATTAACTCAATGACACAAGCTAGATTCAAAAACTTATGCATCAACTTCAGTTTAAGATTTCGACAACGGTCAGACAATAAACACAGCATCGGAAGAACATCATCTATTCGACAAAATACTGAATAGACTGAAGGCTGAAGAAGTCAAGAATTGAAGCAGTTCACAGGTCCCTCTACGAGATTAAGGAAGGGGCCTATCTTATCCAAAGCCTTCCAAACTCTTCTATAAAATAAAAAGTCTGAAATACTTTAGAGGGGGTATCTGTAGGTGTCTAAAAATGCATATAGGTGTTCGTACACAGCTCGAAACAAAGAGTGGACGATTCAAGAAGAATTATCTAATTGGCCGCTACGCACGTCAGTCAGCTCGCGAACGTCAGCCAACACGCACACGTCAGTCAACACGCACCTGTTGGTCAGCCCGCGTGCATCAGTCAGTCACAAGTGACCAGACGCACTCGTTAGTCAGCTCGCACGCGTCAGGCTGATCCAAAGTACCTGACGTGCCTATCAGGCGGATCCAAAATGCCCGTCATGCCTGTCAGGCGGATCCAAAGTACCTGACGTGCCTGTCAGGCGGATCCAAAGTGCCCGATGTGCCTGTCAGGCGGATCCAAAGGGCCTATCGCGTATTTCAGGTGGATCAAAAGTGCCTACCATGCCTGTCAGACGGATCCAAAGTGCCCAACGCGCCTGTTAGGCGGATCCAAAGTGTCTGTCGTGCCTGTCAGGCAGATCCAAAGTACCCGACGTGCCTGTCACGCGGATCCAAAGTGCCCGACGCGCCTGTCAGGTGGATCCAAAGTGCCCGACATGCCTGTCAGACGGATCCAAAGTGCCCGACGCGCCTGTCAGGCGGATCCAAAGTGCCCGACGTGCCTGTCAGGCGGATCAAAAGTGCCTGACGCGTCTATCAGGCAGATCCAAAGTGCTCGTTGTGCCTGTCAGATGGATCCACCTGTCAGGCGGATCCATAGTGCATGCCGCGCTTATCGGTCAGATCCAAAGTGACCAAACACACTTGCTAATCAGCCCACGCGCGCCGGTTAGCTCCAAGTGACCGAACACACTCATCAGTCAGCTCACGTGTATCGATCAACTCCAAGTACCATAAAGAACCTAACGAGCACATGAAACAAGTTAACAAAGTATGTAAGTCAACGGAATGACAAAATATGCAATACAAGTCCGAAGAAGTCAGAAAGTGTCGAACACCTCAAAGTGGCCCATAAAAAGAAGAGGCATTTAGACTATGCTACAATTTGAATCTGAGGAAACTCAAAAGAAAAAAGTTATGTGTATCTTCATTATCTTTCCAACGTATCTAGAACCATCTCAATCCGAGGTCGAACGAGAGAGTTAAGACTAAAATACCGAAGGTGTCTCAAACTAACCCGCGCGGCGATGGGTCAGATCCTTCCGACCCGCGCAACGGTGGGTCGGCAAGAGCCGACCCGCACCCACATGGGTCACATTAGTCCGTCTTGAGGCCAAAACTGCCCGTAACCTCCAAAACGTGTTTTTAGGCTGTTTCGATCGGTTTCTTCTGCTCCAGAGGTTCCTAACTACCTAGATATCATCTACAAACGTGTATAGACCATTATTAACTAAAGATAAGGCCAAATCACTTATTCTTATCCGAAAAGCCCCTAACTGAAGCCTATAAATATAGGCCTAGGGGCTCATTTCACAAGGGTAGAATTTTATCAAGAGGGCGAGGTACTATCGGATTAAGGAGTCAAAGGAGCTCGAATTTTAGAGGATACTAACTAATCTCGGTGAAGTTATTCAGCATAAAGAGGGAGAGTTCGAGAGATCTAAAGCCCCGTCCGTCCGTTTCTTAAGATTAGACTTGGTCTTAATCTTGAGAAGAACTACTGATTTCGCTTTGTCGATTTCAAAGCTTCAAGCAAATACCTTCTTGGTGAAGTAGGAGCTCTATTAATTTTTTGACTACCAAATCTGATCCGCAGTGGTCCACGGATATTAACATCCCTGGCACAGGTAAAGATCTCACGCAAAGCAATAGGCGATAAATACCTGTTGCGTGTTGTTTGAAAGAGAGTTGTAATCTATTTTCATTGTATTGAAAGTCTTATAAAAAGGCTATCTTTGTTGTGAATTTATTGTAACGCCCGAAGTTGTAATGAATTCGGCAATGAAAACAATTTTCTACCCAAACAGCTACTTTGACCACTCATTGCACAGGGTGAGAACTCCGTCGGCGAAAAATTGACTGCGACGAGTAAGAGTGTATTTATTAAACGTAATTAAAAGAAAATTTCTAAAGGCGATACAATGAGTCGAACTCATCTCACGAATCCGCAAGATAGAGTCATTGCCTTGTAATTTACAAAACGATTTCAACTATTTCACACATGAGGGACAATGTACATTGTCGTGCAAACAATGCGACAATATACCCTGCCCTATGGACAATGTACATTGTCGTGTAAACTTACCTCCAAAATATGAAGCTACAGGAGCCTCTCTCTCACCCAACTGAGATGTTGATTAACTCCTCGGGACACACGCTCTCTTCAGTGACTTAGTAAAAATTTATTTTTTTAAACCAAAAATCCTACAAAAATTAGGGTTGTGTGGTTGAAGTTAATCAAAACATGGGAAACAATCCAAAATTAGGGTCATGGGTTCGGTTCTCACCAAGAATCAACAGAGGATATGGCCCGGAGAAGAAAGAACCAAGGAAGAGGCTTGAATCCGAGGAAAATTTGCCGAGATCCTACACAAAAAAAGTAAGGATTCATGGTTAAACCCGAGTAAAGCCTCGAGGGCACTCAAAAGTTAAATCTTGGCCCTTATCCAAAATAAAGAGCTAGGGTTTGGATTATCATCAAAAAATCAAGGTAAAATAAGATTCAAAGAGATAAGAGCATATGGAAGAGATCGAACCTGGAAACACGTGATCGAAACCCTAGGTCTCCTCAAACGAACTCAGCCAAAATCCTATAAATTTGGGTTTAGGATCAGAATTCAATCAAAAGGGTGGAATAGCTCAAACATGGGACGCTTGGGTGTGATTTTTCCTAGGATCAAAGGGGGAACAAGCTTCGGTGAAGAAGAACCGCAACAGGAAGCTCGAACTCGAGCAACTATGTCCGAAACCCTAGTTTCTTTAAAGGGAAATCTGATGGAATTAAGGACTAAGAAGGAGGAAAAAGTTGGGGGCTCTTTATAGGGATTCCTTGAAGGGTTTCAAGCCTGGATAAGTGGGAGGAGTTAGAGAAAAAACATCAAAAACCAAACTTTAAGAGCCCAGGAACCGTCTTGTCGAGACACTCTTATGTGTCTCACACACGTGTGAGGCACACAATACTGTCTGGATACATGCTTGGTCTCGCGGGTGTTTTCACGTGTGTTTTCACCTATTTTTAACGTATTTGATATATGTATCCAAACTCCGATGAGTATACGAGTATAAACTGATTCTCCTTAAACCTCCGATGGGTATATGAGGTCAAACTAATCCCTAAACTCTAATGAGTATATGAGTATAAACTGTACCTCCATGCTCCAATGCCTTAAGATCTTAAACTATATAGACTCTAATTACGTACGAGTATAAACTGTGTTTACGCCACAACAGAGGTCAACACCAATCAACAATTCGATAATTTCTCTAAAATCTGGTTTAGGATAATTATATTACCCCTAGGAGTTCAATCACAAATCATATATGAACTCTAGATGAAGATGATCAGTTTTATGTCGACTCAACGATACGAGCTAGTTCAGATATTAACACATCAGTTCAGTTCCAGATTTCGTTAATGGTCAAGTGATAAACGTGGCACCAGAAGTATTTCAGGTTATTCAACAAAATACTGAGTAGACTAAAAGCCGAAGAAGTCAAAGAACTGAAGCCATTCACGGGCCTAGTTCACACAATCTCCTCAATAAAATATTAAAGAGATTGAAAGTAGGACCTATCTTATCCAAAGTATTCTAGACTCGATAAAATACTAAGGAGACTGAAAACTTTAGAGGGGATATCTATAGATATCAAAAATTACCTATAGGTTTCCGAACACAACTCGAGACGAAGAGAAGATGAAGAACGTCATCATCTAAGTCAGAGAGGATCATCCAATATAAAAAGAAGCAAGGAACACGCGAAACAACAAAATGATGGAACGGCAAACAGCAAAACTATCTCACAATCAGTGAGACAGTCTGAAGTGTCTCGGGTGCCGAGACACACTAGGCTGTCTCGCAAATGTTGAAGCCTCCTGATGCATTTTTCGATGATTTCCTCGGTTTTCATGCGGTCCACTGGCTCCATAACTACCTTGGGAATATCCTTAAACATGGAAAAGTCGTTATAAACTAAAAATCCACCAGATCAATGGTCGGTTATGAATTCTTATCCACAAACATGGCATCTGAGGTCTATAAATAACCCCCCCCCCCCCCCCTCACACACACACACTTGTGAAGGGTACTGATGAATTGGTGAAGTGCTGACGATTTGAGAGCAAAAACCTACGAATTTCAGAGAGAGGCAGAGATCTTGGCGAACTTTGTGCATAAAGAGGAAGTTTTCAAAAGATCTAAAGGCCTTCGGTTGTTTCCTCGGTATTCAAACCGTGATTTGATATCGAGAAGAGTATTTATCTCACCTTACTAAGATATCTACTTCTGTTCTTTTTTCCAAAACAAACTAAGACCATCGAGCCTTCTTCATGATCAATCTGGTTCCGTGAATCGGTGGTCCACGGGCTAACATGTCCCCGGCAGAGGCAAAGATCACACACAAGTAGCAATTGATAAACAATCTCTGTGTGTGTTTCTAGGAAATCCTCTTTTTTATTTTGTTTGTAAAGAAAGTCTTATAAAAAGGCTCACTCTTATGATTCCGTTGTATCGATAAACGATTGTAATGGATTCTGCAAAGCAAACGATTTCCGAAGCAAAGAGGCATATTATTCTTGTGCTCATTGTGTATCATATTTGTATATCGCCATTATCTCATAGTTTATATCGCCCATTGTTTAATTATACATCCTTGCATATATCACTTGTGTATATAATATTACAAGATATTATTAATAAGTTTTAATTTGGCATCAATATCATATTAGATTAGTAATTAGCCTATTCACCCCCCCCCTCCACTCTAGGGTACTTTTATTTGGTATCAAAACTTTGTACTCTTTGATTTGTGGCTTAATCGCCTAGAGGCAAAGATCCTCACTTTGATTTATTGCTAATCTAGTTTTGATAAGCATTCTTACTTGTATAATAACAATGGACATGCATGGTGCACCTAGTTTTGGCCATTCCATTGATATTGCCCCAAAATTCAATACTTTGCCTTACGCTCAATGGTGTTTTAAATTTAAACTATTTGCTAGATCTAAAAATATTGAGTTATGGGAAATTATTGATAGTGCTTATGTTGTACTTACATTAGAGAAATCCAAGTGGAGCATAAATGATGAAAATGTTTATTATGAAAAAATTATTGTTAGAATTCTTGCTAAACGCATTTGAATCATATATTTCTAACAAACTTGCTCATTTTGATAGTGCTTACAAATTATGTAAATTTATAGAAGCACGTCAAGGAAAGTTAGAGGAGATACAACGTATTTTGGTGGATTTCACTTCAAGTGTGATTGGAGCATCTCCATCGTGCACACGGCCACTAGGCGATAGCCTTAGTGAGGTATGCGAGTCCGAATCCGATAGTGAACTTTCTATTAATGAACTCGCTTGTGCATATGAACGTTTGATGAATGCCTATAATAAATTGTACCATAATTTTATAGATTAAAAAAGCAAGAATGTTAGCTTAAAATCCGATCATTATATGCTAGCTTCTAAGTTTGATACTATTGCTAAAGAGAATGTGATCCTTAAAAATAATAAAAAATTAAAATTGAATCATGATTCTTTGACTTTAAATATTGCTAGCTTGAATCATGACAAAAATGATGTCATATTAGAAGTAGAAATAATGAGAAATGAATTTAATTCTTTTAAGAATAATCATATTTGCTCTACTTCTAATGTCAATGTATTTCTGCCTAATGACGAGTTGAATAACATTAAAAACCACATTTCTTCTTTAGATTCAACTCTAACTAAATGCATTGACAACCATAAGAAACTTATGAATATGTGTGTTAAGTCTTTTGCAAATGCTTCCAAATCACGTACACACTATGCACACATGTATAGAAAAGTTTATAAATGCACAATTTGCGATCGTAAAGGTCATCTTACAAAATTTTTCTATGATGTACAAAAATCGACAAATGCTAATATTATTGTTCCATGTGCATCTTATAAAGTTTCAACATCTCACACACATACACATACACCAAATAGTCATCATATACATGTAAATGTGTATAAGTGTGATTTTGGTCATAGATTTGGTCATTTGACCAAATTTTATTTTGTTTTAAAAGAGTTTCACATTTGCAAAATGCTTCTAAAAGACCAATTTTAGTTGCAAATGTTTCTCGTGCACAGTCACAAGGTCAACATAAACAAATGCATCCATTTCGTTGCACTTATTACAATAGAATGAGTCATTTACGTGATTATTGTTATGACCGGACTTGTGCACTACATGCATCCAAATAGGATAAAAACCTAAGGGTATTGAACTATATTGATAGGGGTCATGTCCCTAAACTCTTCAGCACCAAGATTTTTTTGGGTGCCAAAACAAGTTTGATTTTAAAAACAAATTTTTAGCTTTTCCGTTTTCGTTTCTTTTTGGAAAATGTGTTTGTAAAACTTTTTTTAATGTATATTGATCAAAATTTACTCAAATGATTGTTTTTTAATTACATACATTGATCAAACATTATTTTTGGAAATTTATTTTTTATTACATATTATGAATTTTATTGGATTTGATTTTGATGAGAGATCTACGTTTGACCAAGCCCCCCCCCCCCACCCCACCCAACGGCTTTATTGATTCTTTTTGTTTCAAATCATGTTTACCGGGTGTAAAAAGCTTCATACGGGTTGAAACAAGTTCTAAAATCTTGGCATGATCACCTTTCTAGTTTTCTTATTGAAAATGATATATTGACATTTGTTGTTTTATCATAAGCATACACTCCTTGATCTTTATGGGTGAAACAAATAAATTTTCGGCATTACTTTTTGCGTGATCAAGTGGATAAGTAAGATGTATCCCTTATTTATATTGATTCAAAGTTTCAATTAGCGAACATCTTTTTAAACCTCTTTGCAAAGAAATCGTTTTGTCATAAAAGAAGTGAATTGAGCATGTTTATCACTTGAATCACGTTTGCTTAATCATTTCTTTATCCTTTTCAAAACGATATCTCTTGTTTTTCATTTGGATTTTTATTTGGATTTGTTTTCATTTGAAAATACATTTTCATGATTTATAACTTTTAGCTTTCATGAATTTCATGATTCTCATGATTTCTCTTCATTTAATTTCATGATATATATATATATATATATATATATATATATATATATATATATATATATATATATATATATTTGTTTATGTTTGTTTTATATATATATCTTGAGACCTTTGTAACACCTTTTCTAAATGATATATATCTATACGTGTTCTCTTGGTCTCTTTGAATGTGAGTTATGATTAGCACGTTTTTATATCTATGCTTGCTCACATTTAAATTGCCTTATTATTATTAATATATGCTCTAAGACACTTTGATAAGGGGAGCATTTCCCTATCATATTTATACTCACCGTGCTTATAGGTAGGTGAAGCTTTTTGCTCTCTTCTCTCTTATTGTTTTCCATATTTTTATATCGATAAAGGAGGAGAAACAAGTATATTGTGAGTATATCTTGCTTTTTCTTCCTATTGGTTTTATGCATGAGGATTATAAATTGTATATTCATTTGGTATCATGCATATTTATATACTCTTTGTGTAGATTGTTTGTCATCATCAAAAAGGAGAAGATTGTTAGGTCTCATGTTTATGAGGCTATTGTCTAATCTAGTTTTGATGATTAACAAATAATTTCTAACATCGTTTGTCGAGTGTTTATATTTGATTATTAGTTATCCTACACAAAGATCCTTGTCAGAGGTTGGATGAACTTGCACTTTCACGATCATATTCAAAGGATGTTAGAAGGAAATTGGAATGAAGACGTTGCAATTCAAGACAAATACGAGATCGTGCTTCATCCCTACTACCAAGCTGAGGATCTTTCTAGATCGAGCTTCATGGAAATCAAGCTTGGGCTTAGTGTTTATTAGTCTAGGTGTTTACTTTATGTGTTATACTTAAAAGCTCAAATCATACACACACACACACACACACACACACACACACACAAACACACAGAGAGTATTTTGATTTATTATTGTTTTGGATTATAGACTTAACAACACTATTTTATATCTTTCCTTAAGTCTATAAATCTATTTATAAATATTTCAAAACGTGCTTGAAATAATTTCATCAAAATCAAGTTTTAACGTTTTTGTATTTTTGAACGGCTTACAAAATACTTGTGTTTTCACAAATGGAAAATAAAATATGAAAAAAATCACTAACATGTTCATCTTTATATATATAAATATGTCCTCAAGTTTTATTAATTTTGGAATCATTTTGTTATTTTAAATTGAATTTACAAAAATAAGTTTTTAGAATCTGGAATATCTATTTTATAATAGTGAGTTTTCACAAATGCAAAGTGATATTTCAGAAATTCTTTCTTTAATATGTTTATCTTCATGTGTAAAAATGTTTCCCCAAATTTTACTATTTTTGGAGTTGATTTGTTATTTTAAATTGAATTTAGAAAATCAGCTCTGTAAAATTTTAGAATCTGTCGTGCATGTTTTCAGTCGATCGTGAACAGTATTTTTAGTCGACTATGAATAGTATTTTCAATCAACCGACACCGTTCATCAATTGAATGAATAGAGGTACTTTTTAGCCTTTTTATAGTCGAATCAGTCGACTGATGTAGTTTATTAGTCGATCGATAACGGTCATATTGCACAGTAATGGCTAGTCTTTGGATTGTTTTGTTATAGAGGCTATATATATGCCTCATAACTAATTTGTTTTACTTAAGAAAGATTACAAAAGTGTTTTATCAGTTTGTTTAATAGTTTTTCAAGAAAAATTTAGTGTTTGTTTATGTGACGAAAGTTTCACAAAGAGGAGGATTTTAATTTTATTTTTGATGAGCTCAACCTCAATTCTTCGTCCCTCTTTGTTTAGAGAAATTTTTATTAACTCACTATCTAGCTTAATTTCATTTTGATGCTTATATATATTTGCTAGGTTAATTTGGGTTTAATTTTCATTATACTCATTGTTTACACACACAACCACTTGAGCTTTAGTATTTCACATATCGTATACTGGGGTTGTGGCATTGTATCAATGAGTGAGCTTACAATTTCATTCTTATCTTGTTAGAGAACAAATCATACTTTAGCTTATTGTCGAATCACGATGCAATACACAAGGACACTTAGAGGAGTGGTTGGGAGAAGAACGAGGTCAATTTCAAAAGGAGTGACTTGGTTGTAAAAGCCTAGAGTGAGGTAGTAATTCCAAGCACTTAAGAAAGGTGACACGGGTTGGCCAACACTTAGAGAAGTGTATTGTGTGATTATCAATGTGTCAGTTGTAAAAATTGTGAGCTTTGGAAACCGATTGTGTAGTTATTGTGTTGATAATGAAGAATCTCATCGAGGTGATGAGCGAAGACGTAGGTTGAGTGTTAGACCGAACTCCATGATCATATTTATTGTTTACGATTGCCTTGGTGTATTATTATGTGCTCATTATTTATCATATTTCTATATCATCTTTGTCTCATAGTTTATATCGGCCATTATTTAATTATACATCTATGCATATATCACTTGTGTACATCATATTGCTAGGATATTGTTAATAAGTTTTAATTTGGCATCAATATCGGATTAGATTAGCAATTACCCTATTCACCCCCCCCTCTAGGGTACTTTTAGACTTGAGGCAGAAGTTATTTCTTTAGCTTCACCAAGAAGTAACGCCTTTCGAGTTGACATCGCAAGACGTCCGGCAAGTGTTCGGGGGGACTCGTGGTGAGTTGTCTTCGACAAAGGGTGTGACAAGTGCTGCCTTTCAAGTGGACATGGAGGGATGGCGACTCAATAAGTCGGCTGAGTTGTCGTCCCTATTGGTCTTTAGCCGCTAAGTTGATTGGGGCATGGCACGTGGAAGTACACTTGTCCGTTTCTTAGCACTAACTTACACTTTGACAAAATGGGAACACCATAACAGTTAGCCCCTTTCACTTGGAGTCATCTTGAGCCGGGTCCGAGTGAAATCAAATTAGCTTTGGATGAACATGGGTGATTTGAATGAGAACTGAAAAGTCACAAATGAGAACTAAAAAGTCACTTCAGAAGCGACGTGACTGACGTCATCATATGTCCTCTTTACTGCCACAGCACCGCTTGCTTAGCAGATTGTGGGCTATTCGAGGTGAGTAGGCTGCGCTTTGATCTTAGAGAGGACGCTTCGGCTTCTAAGAATTAATCATGGTCATTGAACAAAGCTGGATCCAACGGTTCGAATCCCGATAGTTGTAAAGTAAGTTGTCTATATATAGGAATAGAGCCATAAGAGTGGTGGTTGCTATCTTTTCAAATTCTCTTAAGAACTCAAAAAGTTTCTTCTGATCATCTCTTCTGACGATCACCTTTGCAACCACCAATGGCGTCAGATCTTGTCAATCGTCAAGCTCTCTTGGCAGGGATTCACTCCAAAGTGACTCTGGTCCAGAAGAGGACAATCTATAAGAAGTTTGATGTCCCTGAGGAGTATGGGTTGTTCGCTCCGATGAGGTCAGAGGCTATATTTGATCATAGGCCAGAGAGATGTCCACTCTACATGAGACATCTAGAGTTTGGCCTCCGATTGCCCCTGCACCCCTTCCTCAAGCAAGTATTTACGGAATTAGGGGTATCATCGGTATAGATGAAGCCGAACATCATCGCTATCTTGGTGGGGTTCGTTATAATCTACCATTGGCTAGGGATAAGGCCATCCATGCGAGTCTTAGGCTAGTTAGTGGTGGTGAAGGTAGACCAGAATGAGCGCTATTTCCACTTCCAGATGGTGGGGAATTTCAAGCTTATCACCGGCCTTCCAGACTCACACAAGGACTAGAAGGAGAAGCTCGTCTGGGTTGTGGGGGATGACCTAGAGTTAGGCTGCTCTGACTGGCCCGAGATAAGGAGGAAGGCACTTGCGGGAGGCCAACTATCCACAGATGAGAGGGTGGTGCTTGACTTGATCAAGTCGTACACTGGCTCTCGTTGAGTCAACCATTTGCTCGACAAGTCGGTCTTGCCAGTTGCTGGAGTGTTGGTCGTGCCTGTTACCACCTAGGACCATGATAGACTTCAGCCCTCATCATAGAGGGGTCAGGAATGGCACCGGCGCCTACTGTTCCTTTGACTGCTCCTTAGGAGGAGGAGTCTGCCAGGCATACAAAGCATCTTTGTCGGGACATTCCTCCAACGGAGGCTAAGGAAGCCGAGAAGGAGGAAACCCCTACCCTCATCCCTAGGCGAAGGAGGCGGTTGAGAGGGGAAGATGAGGAATAGGAGGTACAAGTGGCGGTGTAGGTCTTAAAAGATGATTCTGAATTTGTATTGATTAAATTGTGTATTACAAAATAGAATCTCTTTTACATAGAAGAAGAGAGAATAGATCTGATCTCTCTTTTGTTTAACATGTGATCTTTAGGGTAAAAGGATGCTTTGCTCGATGCTTGAGTCGAGTTTGCTTCCCGTTGACAATTCAAACAAGATTGCGGATAAGCTTCCTCACATTGTAGAAGCTTTGTCGGAGTTCAAATACCCGAGCTAGGATGCTTGAAGGCTAGAAATGCTTAATTGCTAGAGGCCAAGTACACGATTATCTTAATGCTAGCTCCCCTCCCTTTCTCTGGTAGCCGTTAGTGGCTATTTATAGAGGAGAATGGTGTGCAACCGCCTCCTATGAATATGGAAAGTGGGCGCAACCACTTCCACATTTTAAGCCTCAGTGACTAACTTGGTCAAGTAGTGCTAGCGGACTTGACACTACTGGCGTCCTTGACGCTACAGGCGGACTTGAACATTCAGACGAACTTGGCAAGCTTGCAGGCGAGCTAGAGCATGCAGGCAAACCTTGTAGGCGAAGTTAAGTGTTCAGGTGAACTTAACTTCATTCAGACAAACTTGAATGCTTTGGCGAAGTTCAGTGTTTAGGCGAACTTCAGGATGTTCAGCTTTCAAGCGAAGTTCAACTTTCAGGCAAAGTTCAATATTCAGGCGAACTTCAGGCGATGTTCAGCTTTTAGGCGAAGTACAACTTTCAAGCGAAGTTCAACTTTCAGACAAACTTAAAACTTTACATGTGAACTTCAGACGAAGTTCAGCCTCGCAGGCGAACCTTTTAGCTTATTTGCTTGTTCCAAGCTGATTTAGAACAACTTTCTTCAAATAATCTCTATATTGCCTTGTTGTCTTTTACCCAAAAGGGTGAAGTGGGCAATATACTGCTCAAATCTTAATGTGTTTGTTGTACAACTCGTGCATGTCTAGATATCAACCAAAAGCTCCCTTTGTTAGGGATAGAGGCAATTTTATTTGCCTACAAAACCCCCTTCAAAGTTTTCAGATCTAAATTGGGTTGTATAGAGTCTGAAATATTTTGAACCTTCTTGTCTATGATGAACTTGGTTTGTATGACGAACTTGGCCTCTTGGAAAACTTTGATGCTTTGGGGTGAACTTCATGGTTCCAGATGAAGTTGTCGTTTCTGGGTAAGCCTCGACACTTCGAGATGAAGGTCGGCTACTTGTTGAGTCTCATCATTCTGTGCGAGGTTCATTGAGTGAGATGAGGTTCATCACTATAATGACCCTCGTCAGACTTGTAGTGATCTTCGACCCTTCTTTGTCTCTTGGCATTTTTAGTGCTTACAGGCGATAGAGAAGATGGAGACAGAGGTCATCCATCTAGATAAGTCTTCTCTGGGTGAACCGGTCAAGGCTCGTGCAATATTATGATCTCTATGATATCCCCAAGGCCTTCACATTGGCGGCGCCCAACAGGGTTGAGCCAGTGTATCACCATGGCGAGAACCGAGCATCGTTGTACCTTGCTCATCTTGAGTATGGGCTACGGCTACCGCTCCATCCCTTCATTAGGGATGCATGTATTAATCTGAGGGTTCCCCCTCTCAATTTAACCCAAATGTCATTTGGGTTCTAGTTGGCTTTGTTGTTATTTATCACCGGGTCAGTGTCTTGCCGACCATGCGGCTGCTTGGGCATCTAGTCGGTGTCAAGTTGACTAGGAGGGACCCACACTACTTCTTCCACTATAATGAAAGTTTTAGCTTTTTCTCAGATGCTCCAGATTCTAACATGAACTGAAAGGTGAACTTCGTGTAGGTCTTCGGGGCCGACGGCATTCTCGCTTGCCCCAATTGGCCTAAAGTGACAAAGGACCTGCTGGTGCCCTACGTCCTTGACCGTGAGGAGAGACGGTAACTAGAGAAGATCCGTTCCTACACGAGAATCTGAGGCCGAAAAGATCGGCGAGGTGTAGAGAAGGTTCTGGTCAGTCCGCCATAGGACTCAAGAGCTTACTCGCCGGTCTTGGGAGAGGGCGAGGACCATGCTAGTGGGAGAGCCACTGGCCCCCTGCTCACCTAGGGATGAATTTCCCGAGGGTGACAGGTTTGTCCCGGAGGTGCCCCTCGATGTGGAGATTTAGAACATGGGGTCCTTAATCGTCTCAATCGATAATATACATTGGTTTTCCCTTCCGGAGGACAAGAGGATTTTGAGGGAGATACCAAATGTATGCATACATTTGGCCCTGCATGCATTTGGCCCTCAAGACCTACTTGGTCCGGGGGGCTTTGCTAGAGCAGGAGATGTTCGATCGGTTAGAGTACATACATGAGTCTGCGCAGGAGTGGCATACGGAGCTGGCCCAGGAGAAGCCGGCCAAGGAATAGGCAGAAAAGAGAATAACTACCTTAGAGGCTAAGATGAACAGCAGGGAGGCTGCTTGGCACCAGGAGCTGGATGAGAAGGAAAGACTCCTGAAGGGGTACCGAATCCAGTGCTCCAAGCAGTTGGGCTCCATCGAGGAGCTCCAAAGAGAGGTGGTGTGGCTGAAGGAAGAGGTCGGTCGTCTACAACAAGGGCTTATGATGACGTCAGTCACGTTGCTTCTGAAGTGACTTTTCTGTTGTCATTCAAAGCACTCATGTCTCAAAAGCTAATTTGATTTCACTCGGACCCGGCTCAAGCCGACTCCAAGCGAAAGGGGCTAACTGTTATGGTGTTCTCATTTTGTCAAAGTGTAATTCAGTGCTAAGCAACAGACAAGTATACTACCACATGTCATGCCCCAATCAACTTAGGGCTAAAGACCAATAGAGATGACAACTCATCCAACTAGTCGAGTCGACATCCCTCGGCTTGAAAAAGACGGTATTTGTCGCCCCATTTGTCGAAGACAACTCGCCACGAGTCCACCCGACCACTTGCCAGACGCCTTACGATGTTGATTCGAAAGGCGTTACTTCTCGGCGAAGCTAAAAGATAACTTCTGCCTCGAGCCTATCCTTTCTGGAAACACATCAACATCGCATTTAATGCATGTCAGAAACATCATGCCTCTAGCTCCGATAGCCTTCATGACTCATCGGACCACATGGGCACTGCTATGTCGCCAATCACTTCTCGTTCAATGCCAAAGTGATTCATCCCCCACTCGCCACCTAACACCTGTAAATCAGGTGCTGACGCAGCCGCCAGGCTACACTTTATCACCGCCTCTTAATGCTCGGTCGAAGTGACCGATCTACCCTTATATTCTATGTATAAATAAAGGTACTATTCTACCTTGAGAGAGATCTCTCTCTGATCCGGATTCTGATCGAGATCTTGATTCACAAATCTTATCCTTTACCAATCACACTGCACACAAGAACTCTCCCAGTTCTCATTTTTACCCCACTCAAGTTTATCATCCAACTTGATCGTCAGAGGTACAACGGGGAACCAAACCCCGTCCTCTCGCGAGCTTCTACTTGTGCAGATTCAAAGAACCAAACATAAATTCGGGGAAGAAAAAGGCCCCTCATAAATCCCCAACAAACTCATCCAAACACGGATACATATTGACTGTGTGATCACTAGTACAACAACACTACGTTAGCAAAGCTCATCCTCTCACGAGCTTCTACTTGTACAGATTCATCTACCTATTATTCAAAGAACAAGACATAAAGTCGGAGAAGAAAGAGACCCCACATAAATCCCCAACAAACTCATCCAAACTCATTTCCCGGTCAAAATTAATAGAAAATAATATGTTGTATCAACGTAAAAGTTTTTGTTGGATTTTAAGTTCTTTTTTTCCCTGGTAACAATTAATTTTGTACTTTCTATTTGTAGGTAGGTTGCATGAGTCACAACTTACCCCGTCTTCCAACAAAAAATTTTGTAACTGTAACTTACATTCAAATAGTCATAGATGCTTATTATTTATGGTGTCTGTGTAACTGTTCTATCATAAATATCACATCTCCAGTAAAACAGATAATAGCAACAACAACAAAAAAACCGCGATGGATGCAAATATCACAAAATTTTCGTAGATTAGGTTGATCCCTATGCAAAAAACATTAATAATACATTTGTTTTGTTTATTATTATTATTAAATTTACCCTAAACACGAGAATAAAATAGAAAAATAAAAAATAAAGGAGCTCAAAAACACTTTCTGTACACAACACACAACAGGTGTATACTACCCGAACATTAAATACCCAAAAATAACCACCACGCCTCGACACGTGCCGAACACAATTCCGGTCCACCCGTGACGTCACCTGACCGTTACAGCCTCGAACACAGCGCCAAACTCGCCGCAGCCTCGCCAACAACAGAATCCATCACCTCCTCCTCAACCTCCAACGCGATCCTCTCCGCCTCGGCCGCCACCAGCGGGTGGCTGAGCAGCCGCCTGACCTTCGCCTCCGCCAAATCTCCGGCGACGAGCGCGTCGATATCCTCGATCACTTGGCAGTCTGCCAACGGAAAACTCCTGATTTGCGTCCAAACTCGATCCAGCAGGTTCGCCTTGTTGAGCCTCGGACGACAAGCGAGGAGATCGGCCAGGACTTCTTGGACGAGGTGGAAGAGGAGTTTCCGGTTCGAGCGGTGGCGGATCGGGTTGCGGTGGCTTAAATAACGAGGGAAGAGCATGGGGAGGTCGAGCTCGAGTTGGTGGAAGATGAAGGGGTCGACTGCTAGTGAAGGGGAGTAGCGTCTTGGTTGGGCCGGATTCGTGATGCCGGATCGCTGGAGGATTGATTGCACGTAGAGGAATTCTGGGTCCTGCTCTTTTGGGGCTCGTGCATACTTGAACTGTAGCCAGTGGAAATTTAGTTATTAGGACATGTCGATCGAAGTACTACGTAAACACTTCAGCTGCAGTAAACGCAGCTGAAGGCATATACGTGAGGAGGTCATCAGCAATTTACCACAAACAAAAACTACGATGCACAATTAAAGGGTTATTTCTGTGTGAATATATATGTATGCACGTAATTATTATGTTAAAAATATTAATCATATCGAGAAGAATTGATCATTAGTAAATTAGTGGAAATTCTAAAAAAGGAGTAACATGTCACTCCCATAGGTGTATTATTCAAAAAATACAACTTACGCCTAGCTGTTCTTCGGCTGAGAAGGCGGAAGCTGGAAGATAATCTTCCCTCGATACTGACGTTGCAGCGTCGTAGCTTCCTTTCACGTTTTCCCGACTTAGTCCGTGTTTCTGACTCGACGATGCCACTAGGTTTGGCGATGATGATTGCGAGATCAGCGGTGATTGCGAGGGCAGCGGCAACGTAAGACGGCTTAATAATGTTGAATCTGATCGAGTTGCTGCCTCCGATGACGGAGGATTCTTCTTGATCCTATCGGTGAACTTTTCGGTGCTGGCTTTCTTACAGCTGCCTGCGACTATCTTGGTCGGCTTTGTAGTTTCAGCATTCTGATCTCTAACTCTGAGAACAGAAGTCGTTGCTGGTTTGGGTTGAGGATGTTTTGGTAAAACTTGAGGCTTTGGAGACTTCAAAAACCGCTTCCCGTCGTCCTCAACCAAAAACGTCTTCTCTCTGCGTTGAGTATTCTCCGTGACTTGCTGCTTCACGATCCCCCTCGCGTAATGATGACTCCTCGGACTCCTGTTCTCGTCATTCTCCTTCAAACAGCCCTCCTTCTTCCTCGGTTTCTTACTATAACCTTTGGTCGGGGAAGGAGGCAGCGACGAATACTCACACGAACACCCCGCTCTGTTCACGTTCTCTTTGTTAATCTGCAACGAGAGCCTCGGATCAGCGTCTCTCGATCTCTCTGATGAAGCTCTCGGCGTGTCTGGCAGCGATCGAGTCCCCGCCTCTAACCTCACATTTGTGTCCTTTCTCTTTAGTGGCTGTCGATTTTTTGTGCTAATTTTAGGCGAGGAGTTGAGAGATTTGAAGCTTGATTTGGGGGTCGATGGACCTTCGGACGAGACATCCAGGCCCATGAGCCTAGCGACCAAGTTGGTGGTTCTTGGGGTTATGCATTGGGATTGGGAGTCCCTCTTCTCCTCCTCCTCCAAACCCTGATTCTTTTTGTTCTGCTTCTTCAGTGATGGTAACGGCGCAGAGTTTACTTGAATCCCAATCTGTAATTTTTTTCAGAAATTTAGCTAGCAGCTTAAGGTTCGTGACCCATTATAATTTTTATTCACAGAAAACAGCTTACAGGAATTCCGTAGTAATCTTCAGCTGCTATTGCAAAAGCAGTGGATGTTTTTGCTGCAGCAGACCCCTCGTCTAGCTCTAAACTATTTCTTGGCGCCTCAACTCCTGCATTTTTACCCTAAACATGTTACTCTTCCATTAATGAGAGGGGAAAAAAAAGGGGGGAGGCAAACGTTCATTTCATTCTCTATTTCTTACCACTGAACTGAGAATTAGACGAATGATGATGGATCTGAGGAGAGGAGCTCAGAGCCACCCTGCCGCTGTTGCTGCTTGGAGTGAAGAGAATGTTATGGAAATCCAGGAACTGGAACACGCCACTCATGCATCCTGAAACCTCTTTCTCTCTTTTAGCAATGGAACGGTACCACTCTCTTCTACCCATTTTCTTTTCTCTCTCTCTGGTTTCACTCATTGCAGTACTTTGCATAAAGTTTTATCTTCAAAGAGGAGCAAGGAGAAGATAAAGGAGCGCGCAAGTCGAGCCAGAAGCGGGGCTGCCAAGGATTTGGATTCTCTTTTTGAGGTTCAACTAACCTTTCAAGCAAATACTAAATATTCTTTATTCTTTTGTTACTTTGTACTCGGGTGGAAGGTAAAGTTAGTTTGGCAAAGGAAAAGTTAGCATAAAGTTCAAAGGTTCAAATTTATAAGGAACACCCTTCACTTTTTGATTATTTCCTATCCAATAGCATAATAGGTTCCGTTCTTATGTGTAGGAATTAAAGGCTTTGCAAGAGTTAAAAGTTTAAAAAATATGCTAGCAGACATCAGCAATGGTCAAAGAACCTTAAGAATCATGTCGCAATAACGTATGCATACTTCAGTCGCTTAATTTCTCACGTTTTTTGTTGCTAATTCTTTTTTAAAAAGAGGTTTTTAGTTTTTATAAAATTTTAATTGGTTTGAATTTTAAATCAGATTGCTGGAGTTGGTAAATCGGGTCATGTTCCACACAAATCTGGGACGATTGAACCCGGTTCGTAGTTCACTATAGCGTCTCAAATTTCCGATTTCTATGGTTTAATTTTCTAAGGGTCTGTTTGGCAACTTCATATTGATCCAATTAGACCTTAATCGGGTTACGATTGCATCAAGGTGGGATGGTCCAAAGATAATGTAATTAAGTACCTCGTTTTTAAAATAAAATTAAGAAAAACTAGTCCAGTCTTGTACAAGTTTTTTGTCGAACACAATTTAAGCTCTTCTCCAAGTTAGTGCATTCATATAAGATAGTGGCTGAGTTGCAAAACAAGCCCTAAAACAGAAAAGTAAAGCAATTATTCAGTTTATCAAGTTTTAATTATTTACTCAAAGGTTTGGTATATTTAAGACTGTCCTTGGAGAAGATGTATGTATTTATGATTCATCCTTAAATGTTAAATGGCTATTAATGGCTATTTTAGTAATTCATATACTCAATTTCAACTTCTCATTATGCATGGATCATAATCGACACTAAAGTTTTATAACTATGAAAGTGATCTCATTATTATTTGGTCGAAAAATTCCCCAATGATCCAAAATATGGGACCAACAGGGGGGCAAGTGAGGTGTCCCCCTCATATTGCATAATGAGTTGGTCATCATTAATGATGACCAGCTCATTACGCAATAGGAGGATGACACCTCACCTATCCCCTGTTGGTCGCATATTTTGGGTTCTTGTAGCAAAGCTCTTATTTGGTCACTATAATCGCAATAAAGAAAAAATCGATGTGGTTAATTAGTGTCTATGAAAAGTTATATTATGATTTTTTTTATCTATTACACAATTCATGCTTCAAATAAAGAAAACTTTCAAGATAGGTATACTAATTTTCAAATCCTTCTGCCTTAGGATGGTTGTTTAAATGTAAGCCAGAAAGAAAGCATGAAAGTGAGATATTTTCACACACTTTAGGGTCTATTTTGATGAAACTAATTAGTACTAAGGACAGTGAGAGTGAAGTTCACCATATAGAATATCTTTCAACTTTATCTTCCTTAAAAAAAATTAACCAAGTGAGTATTGAAAGTGAAGAGGTAGATAGAAAAAGTATTTCATTAGCTTGAAAAAGAAATGCAAAAAAGTGTATCTCATACTAAAATATGATAATAGTAAGTGGTGTGGAAAATTTGAAATGCTTGATCAGTTCATGCTATAAGGATGCAAAAATAAAGTTGTCTGCATTATATCATGTAATACATTCTACTGCAAATGATGTGGAATGGTTCAAAGCAGTCTGAGGGGATTAAACATTCCTAAACATTCATTTGTTGGTTAGCTTGCATTTCAAGATAGACTGCTCATGCATGACAGGCTTTATAGGAGAGGTGTCATTAATGCAAATTTGTCTTCTTTGCTCTGGTGTAGCCAGTGAAACAAGAAACCACCTGTTTTTTCAGTGTGTTTTTTCGGCAAATGTCTGAAATTGTATCATAGGCTGGCAAAACTTTAAATGGAGATCTTGCAATTGGTTACATATAGTGAATTGGTATGCTTACAGGTTGAAGGGTAGGGGGTTAAAGCAATATCTCAAGAAGATGGCTTTGATCAGCGCTATATATTTCATCTGGAGAAAATGAAACCTGAGGCTTTTTCAGCAGAAGACTAGAAGTCCTGAAGTCTTGGTTAGAGATATCAAATTTGATGTTTTGACATGCATTCTCAACAGCCCTTCAATTGCAAGCAGTGATGTTGCTTTGTGTATTTCTGCCATTTGAGTATCTGTTTTTTTCGAATATTCATTTAGCAATTCATTTGTAATCTCAGTTAAGGAACACTGAGTATCTGATGTACATATAATTTTCATACTTGGTTAGTGAATAAAATTTTTTCATTGAGCAAAAATGATAATAGTAAAGTACCGTTTTTAAAGTTCAACCTTGAGTCATTTCACACTATACTTTTGATGTGAACATACTCTCCCACTTTAAGAGCAAATAATAATAATCCTAACCAGATTACTCCCCTAAACTATCTAGACTATCTAGACAGAAAAGTGCGGTGTACTTTGATTAGTCATTAATTTTGATTAAAAACTTAAGAGAAAGAATTCTACAAATTCCTCTAGTAGGCCGAGTGTGAATCATATCAGAATGTTCTACTCCATGAAAGATATTCCAGACTGCACATACAAAATAAGGTACCGTTTAGCAAAGGGTTAAGGAGACTTAACCCCTTCTTAACCCGCCAAACATAAAAAATCTATACAATAGTTAAAGTGAGTTAACCCTCCAAAATTTGCTAAACATAAAAAATATAGAAGGTTTAAGCTAACTCCTCTAGAGGGATGAGTTAACCCCTCAAAATGAGGGGTTTACTAATACTCCTATTTAGAAGGATTAAGAGTTAACCCTTCTAATTATAAAGAAAATAGTCAAAATCATTGTTATTCCCAAACACTAAAACTCATCATAATGGCTAAAATAAAGCTTATTTAATGGGTTAATAATTTTAGTCCTTCATATTATCGAATGTGCTAAGTACATTAATCATTCTTTTTAACTCTTTTCCTTAACTCTTTTGCCAAACGGGGCCTAAGAGGGCAACTTTTAATACTCCACTATATATCACTCAAAATGGAGTAGATCGCCCCTATGACTTAGTTTGGTAGAAGGGCACGTAGAGTAAGGTAATGAATAAAATTTAAACTCGTCTTTGGTAGGGAGTTTTTTAGAGGGTAAGCTAAAGTCAAGTGAGATGAAGATAAAGAAAATGAAAAATAAAGTAGAAAGTGAAGAGTGGGAAAATTCCTTCAATTTGGAGGGACACCAAAGTGAAGAGAGAAAAAATATAAAATAAACTAAAAAAACCATGTATCTCCCCTTACTCCCTCCCCAACCAAACAAAAATCACAAAATGTACATCCCTTCTTGTGCCTATTAAACCTTACGTTACCTTACCTTCTGTTCTTATACGTCCTACCAAACCAAGCCTACGTAGTGGAATTTTCTCATGGGACATGCATCATAGTTCAGTAATAGTCTACTTATCACTGCCACTTTCACTCCATTTTCAGATTAGCGGATTACCAAACACGCACCCGCTATTCAAACATATCAATGGATCACCAACAGTCAAATGAACACAATGATTTAGGCTCCCTCCCCTCTGTGGTAAGGTACTAAGGTCTACTGGGTCTACTGACGAATAATTAACTGCTGGAGCGAAAAAAACGGATCGGATGAGAAATTGAGATTTGAGATATATAAAATTAAAAAAAAAAGATTTCCTATAATAAAAAAACATATGTTAATTTTGCACACTATTTTTGAACAAAGGACCTTGCACCAGAACAGCAGAAAGTTGTTAACATCCCTTATCTTTTTACGCCCCCAACCCAACGGGTTCCTCTTCGGGGACCGAGACCATGACGACGATATGACCACGAGAACCTATGCCGCGTGTTTTTAGTTTCATCCCCGCCTTCTATTTATTTACATTTTCTTTCAAATTTATTTTGCAGATTGCTGACGTCTGGTCTATCCATTGGAGGGTACGGCGATGGCAACTACCTGCCCTTGTTTATTATATTGTCTGAAATTTTCTGACACTACTCAGAATATATATTTAACCCACCCCTACGCTGAAAAAGAGGTGGTAACCATAACCTGCTTTTTTTTATTTTATTTTGTTTTTCTGACTTTATCAAAATTCGAATTTGCTTGCTTTATAAAAGCAGGGGATTACTTAATAACAATGATCCTGTAATTATGATGTTAATTAGCTGTCTAAATCTCAGAAATTGCTATTCCACAAAGTCTCAAAATTAGAATGCTTCTTCTTTAGAGCATGGATTTAGAAGAAAATTGATCACTAGCTGAGTAGCGATAATTACAGTACTCTACTTGTACTGTTTTTACAAGAGAGAAAAGTTTAAAATCCAACATCTATAACATTTTTTCAAAATTTATGATGCATCAAAAGAGTCTACAATGTTTTTTCCTCTTTTTTGGCGTGAGGAACCATGATTTATTATCAGCCAAGTAAATCTCAGAGCATAGGGCTTTCCTTTCGCAATTTAGGCCCCAAGCAATAGCGGAGCTACATCAGACCAAAAGGTCCTTGGACACCCCCCCCCCCCTCCGCCCCACCCATAAGAAAGCAAAATTACAATAGATAGTGTAAATATGTAATATCCTAGGAACGAGCTTAAAAAGAAATGAAAAAGAAGCCCAATTCACCTTTGGGACTCGGAGTTCATTACGAACATCCTTGTTGACATAGGAGATGTTATCGCCTTCTCCGATGATGTTATGCTCAAAAAAGAAGCCCTAGCTTGTAAAGCGATGCTACATGTTAGGGATCACTCAGAAATCCCCCAAGATGTTATCTTTAGGTTTGAATCAGACAATGGAGTCCACATCTTGGAAGGTTCGGTCAAACTGAGAGTTGTTGGTGACCCTTTGCCAGCAGATAAAGGCAGAGATCGTGATCTTTTTGAAGCTTTTGTCCGCAAAGAAGGAGCCCCACCCCCCTTCCCCTAAGGTCCCGCCTCATCAAGGGCCCCCCCAGAGTATTTTGTCCCCATCTCTGAGACCTAGCCAGCCCGACCTAAAAGGTAAAAGCCCTATGGTGGAGGCTGGAGGCTCAAACCACTCAGCTGATCCAGCAGCTCCGCCAGAGATTATGGCCGTCTCCTTCAAAGGCATCACGATCGACATTTCTAAAGACTCCTGGTCCACTCTCAAAGCAGCCTTTCCCTACCTGGTAGACGCTCCATCTCTATCTCCTAAAGAAGATATAGCCATCCAGATCAGCTCTTCAGACTCTAAGGACATTGCCTCTTCCTCCGATATTCCCCCAGGATTCGAAACTACAAGGAGAAAGCCCAAGCCGGCCAAGAAGAAAGCTTCAAGCAGCCACCCTTTGCACCTGCCCTTCAGGAAACATCTCGCCATGCTAAAGAAGGGTAAGTATTCAGGTACTTCTAAACCGAAATCCTCTTCCTCTGTATCCACTCCTCCTATCCCTTTATCTGATCTAGAGTTATTGGAGGAGATCTGTGTGAACTGTGGTATCCTCGAACCAGTGGATCGGTCAGGTTTGATAGAGATCCAAAATAGGATGTCTCTAGGGGCCCTTCCTCTTTGAGCCCCCTTCTTTCTTTCAAAGTTGTCATTCATCGGTATCCATGCGTATTGGATCTTGGAATGTTCGTGAGTTAAATAATCCTGCTAAGCGGAGGTTGGTTAGGGAGTGCCTTTCCCTTGCCAAAGTCAATTTGGTTGGTCTGCAGGAATCTAAAATCTCAGCCCCTAGCCCTTCTTTTCTTAAATCCTTGGGGGGTAATTTCATTTCATCATGGGTATCTCTTGATGCTTCGGATTCGAGGGGGGTGTCCTCCTGGGATGGAACGAGGAAATTTTTTTCTGCTCCTCCTCGTCCTCTGACATTTTCTCTGTTTTGGCCACCCTAAGTCATAAACCCTCTAATTGGAGTTTCGTAGTAACTTCCATATATGCTCCTTGTGATCCTTCTGAGAGGGAGGTATGCTGGTGGGAAATTGAGAGGATTAGAAGCTCCCATGCTTTGTCGTGGGTTGTTTTTGGTGATTTTAACATGACCTTAAGTTCAGAAGAAAGAAGTGGTCACCCTAGCTCCCTTAGAGACATTAAATCTTTCCAACGTCTCATCGACTCTGTCCATCTTATCGACCTCCCTCTAAGTGGGAGGAAATTCACCTGGTCCAACCATAGATCCCCCCTATCTTTAGCCAGATTGGACAGATTTTTTGTTTCGTTGGACTTTGAAACTAACTTTCCTCTCGTGGTACAGTATGCTTATCCAGCCCAATGTTCAGATCATTGTCCAATTATGCTGGACACCAACTCCCCTGCCGTCCCCCCTCCCTTCGGATTTGAAAAGATGTGGCTATCTATCCCCTCCTTTCACTCCTTCATAGAATCCAGCTGGTCTTCCTTCTCTTCGAGGGGAGAGCGCCATATGTCCCTTCCTTTCAAGCTTAAACTCATAAAAAAAAAGAATCAAATGGTGGAAAAGGTTCTGTTTTGGATCCCTTCCTCAACTTCTTTCTAATCTTATGGCTCAAATTCATTCTCTAAATATTAGCGAAGAGTCTAGCAACCTATCCTCCATTGAATTACAACTTAGATCCGATTTAAAGGACCAGGTTCTTTCTCTTGCTAATGCTGAAGAGATCAAATGGAAGCAAAGATCCCGTATTCAGTGGTTAAAAGAAGGAGACAATAATACAGCTGTTCGCGGTAAAAATCGGGTCTTTCTTCATTGATGTCATTGTACTCTTGATAACAGTTTATCGGTTACAAAAGATCCGGTCTTTTTATAAGAGCCGGTTACAATGAAAATCAAAAATAAGAAAAAGAAAGATTACAATTTTTATCCTTGTTTGTCGAATGAATCGCGAGCTCCTGTTTTGCGGTCACTCGCTTTGTGTGGGTTCTTTGCCTGCGCCGGGGTTATTTGCCGTGGACCACCGCGTGATCTCGATCCGGTCAGATCTACACGATATAACGGGTATTATTCCACAAAGGGAGATAATAGCCGGGAGGGATTGTTTCACCAAGGAAACAACCGCTCGAATCTCGGGATCTAAGAACCAAGCTTAGATCCGGAGTGTGATCGTGTAGATCTGAAGATCCGATCCTCTCGAACTCTTGCCTTATTTGGCGTTGACGATCGCTGAGCACCGGATCTGGGAGTCCAAGTCTCCAAAGCCTTCAAAGTTTGAATCTTGTTTAGATCTGAGTCTTCAATCCAGCAGGGCCTCGCCTCCTCCAAAATCCAACCTCCGAAACAAATGAGCACAAGGCCTATTTATAGGCGCTCAAAACTATGCCCCGTGCACAGGACAGGACCTAGCCACCCATGGGTGGCTCGGCCTTGGCCGAGCCACCCTGGGGT